>JARHVA010004904.1:387500-840000 GCA_037957365.1 Torreya grandis
CTTGATTAAAAATCTCCCAATGTAACGATGATGTCTTAATAAGATCTATAAGAGAGATTTGGGCGGGGGACTGCTCAAGTTATTGGATGATGTCATATGGTTTGTTGAAATATCTAGATAATTTTTTAGAGATATTGACCTTTTGAGATGATGAAGTGGATGGGTCTTTGGGAGGTGCTCTATACACTATGATTTTTCTACATAGTGTAGTTACTACATAGTTAGTTATTGCCATGTCAATTATAATAATGGTGGATGGTGATGGTGTGGAATCTTGGGGTCCATGAATTTTAATGATATTTATGTAATGTTGTGGAATGGATTGGTAATCAATTTAGTTAGAAGTGAAAGCTTGACTCTGATCCTTAAGTGGTTTTTTTTTCCTCTGATCGTGTTTAGGTAAGGGGTCCTAATATATTCCTAGCTACTATTTTTTGGATTGACTAGTTAGACTCTCCCCTTCTACTTCAATATATTATTTCTTAATTAAATTTTGGATGTAGTATCTCAACTACATGCATTTTTTGGTATCATATCCCTTAACTCTATGATATTAAGAAAATTCATCTTCATGATACCAATCTATGCATGGTTTACTATCCTCCAATGGTCAGACATTAGGGAGAGTGATAATATTGGTAGCTAGTAACTATCAAAGGACCATTTTTGTAGGTATACCAAGACTAGTTAGAGGCCTTTTTCCCATTTAGGGTTTTGGCTTTCCTTGTGGTACCCTTATAGTGGAGACATTTTTTTTAGTTGGGAAAGCTTTATGCACTATTTGAATATGTTTATTAGAATGTTTTACTGCATCCCCTATGATATTTTTATCTTTATTGAAAATCTTAGGCTTACCTAAAAAAGTATTATCTTGATTATGACTCTATTCATTTTGGTTATACAATTTAATTGTACCTTTATCAATGAGTGCCTTCTCAATTTGAATCCCTTTTTCTATGATTTAATCAAAAGACTTGGCATATTGTATCTTTGGTTGATATTTTAATTCAATATTAAAATTTTTGATGAATATTTTGGCCAACTCTTTCTCAAAAACTATGCAATGTAATCGATTAGTAAGGCTTCTCCAACATTGTAGGAAAGAAACTAAGATTTCTACATTTCTTTACTTAGTATTATGTAGATCTATGATATAAAAGTCATTCTCAATTTTGAAGGATAAGTATTGCATAAATTTTATGTCAAATCCCCAAATCTAGATATGGACGCTTTTAGTAAATGCATAAACCATTCTAATAAGAGTCCCATGAGACTTTTGGGGGAAAATATGAGAAGATAGGCAACCTCATGACATGATAGATATAATTTTTTCACATGTTCTCATGGATCCCCTTTCCCTCTATATTTATCAAATTTTGGGATCTCAAAGTGTGATGGGAAAGGTACTTATAAGATACTCATGTTCAAAGGAGATGTGCAAAAGTCTTCATTTATATTTCATTGCTTAGGTATGAGGATCAATCTACTGAAGAGTATCCTTCATCATCCTCCATGCTTGAGTGAATGAGGGGTCTATGAGGGGATTTGAGGATTGTGCTTGACTATGTATAGGTCTATAATGATTGGGATTGGTGTTTCTAACATGTTGTCTTGATGAAGATGGTCTTTGGTTTTGGGCACAAAATTGAGAGGTAAGTGAATTGATTTATTGAGTTAATTAGGCTAATCAGTCCTCCAAGGTGGTTTTCCTCTTTTTATCCTCAACATGATTATTTTTTAAGGGTTCATGTTCTACTTCAATCTCATGCAGATGATCCACAAGATTATCTACTTATTGCTCTTGATTGACATTAGTTTGATAGGATGGAGTTTTGGGCCTAATGGATGAACATATTAGATGTTGCAAGAGGTTCAGATCAAAGGTAGGGGGTAATTTACCCCCCATTATAATGACTTGGGCAAGGATTTGATCATGATTGTCATAGATATATTGGTCAAATTGAGCCCTAACCTCATCACTATGTAATAAGTCATTTGTAAATTTATCTTCTTCTCCAAGGGTATGCATGTCACCATGTGTGTCATCATTATACTAGTTCTGTTCACCTAGATTCTCAAAGAGGTCATTTTCCTAGTTATATCCTTGTCCCATTCTTAGAGTTTGGGCATGGGTTTGGATAGGCATGATGGATGGTGAAGGTGACACAAGAAAAGTGAGTAAGTGTGACTTTGATATAGGATGATAAGAGAGAAGATAATTTTGGATACTAAATTTGTCTTAAGACTAAAATTGGTTAAGAAAGGTGATTAGATGTGATTTAGATCAGTTTTATGAAGATTAAAATTACCAAATATCACCAAATCAACCACCATATAAGGATTTAATGTAGAAAAGAGACAAGGAGGATAATAAGACTAAATACCTTTCACATTGGCAAGGTGATAATTAGATGGGTGATAGGTATGAAGAGGTAAGATGATGATATGATGGGTGATAGATAAACCAAACAAGTTTTCAAATGTTGATAATGTTTAATCAAGGATAGGAGTGATGACTAGGATATAAAATGATGAGTGACCACTAAATTTTGGTTTCAAGACAAAGGTTAATTATCCAAAAAGGTGTGAATAGTGATTGGAATGATTGGTTTTGGATTCTAATATGGGATATGTCCTAGCGGTCTCTAAGTGTTTTTGATAAAATAGGATAGGTTGACTTGTCTCATAAATAATACGAGCCTTAGTAAAACACACAAACAACATGCCCAATCATGAGCCCTAATTTTAGTCAATCAAGTGGGTGTGTAACCCAATGCCTACACCATCTAATGGATTTGTAGGTGAGGCTATAGGCCAATGACTTGTTGAAAAACCTATTGAACACTCTCAACCCTATTTTCACTTGATAGTCACTTGGGAGTTGATCTTGACTTTGATAGTAAAACACCTGTTACAGTCGATAGGTCTTATGATAGGTATCCATTAGGGTGTCTAAGGGAATATTTAAGATATGTGAAGGTATGTGGGGATTAAATTCATATATGGTGTTATCTAATGCCTAATTTAGAGAATTAACTCTTCCCCTTCATAAATGACCTGTATGGGGTCAACTGCTTAGCCTAACAATATTTATTCCTAATATTTATACTTCATTAAAATATGGAGTTTGTTCAAATACATGGTGATGAAATATATGAAATCAACCCCTAGTGACTAAGCAAGTGTGTGGGGATGAATTCCATGTCATGCGTTATCCTAGACAAAATGGGTTAACACACAGGTAATCAAGATTAATTTATCTGATTAATTACCTATGTGAGAAAATTTTAAACAAGCAAACAAGGCACACATGAGATATATAAGAGTAGAAGATTAAAATAATTAATTTCGGCACTCTTATTACAAGTACAAAATTTATAAAACTATTATAGTGCTTTCTCCTTGAATGGTCGTATATAAAATGGATTAGTAGTTTGAACATAGGTAAAACTGCTTCTTTCCTATAAAAATGCAAATACACAGTCAGTGTAACATAAAATCACTTTCAAAAACTACAAAACTACAAATTTTATGCAATATTTCAAATATGTACTTGTGGTATTATGGAATATATTATAACCATGATGGAAAATGTATAGATTCTACAAAATTATAAGTGGTTCGATAAAATCATAATTAACAATGCAAAAATTGTGATTCACAATCTATGATATTGTAAAAAAATTAAAAACTTTACACTTTTGACCCTTAGAATAGGATACATATGTACCAAAATTTATTTACAAGTGTATTTATCAAGACACTCCTATATAAAAACAATATTTAATTGAATGGTATAAGATTTTTGACCATTTAAAAACTAATGTGAAAATGTAAGATTTATGCAAAAGTTTAGGAAATAAAATGATATTAGCTATGATAAAGATTGTTTTAGAGCTTTTACTAAAATTTAAAGGAGAAAAAAAACCTAATAATATAGTTTTTTTAATGGTCTTAGTCAAAATCAGTTATTTAAACACAAAATCACCTATATTTATACAAGATTGCTACTTTGAAAATGGTGGTTTTCTACAAGATCGTCAAAGGGGTTTGAAGGGAAAGTTTGATATCTTCTTCAAGTAGCCCCTATTTTTTCCATGTCAATAGATAATAATCAACACAAAAATAAAATAGAGTCTATTATCAAAAATACCCTTAATGATTTAGATCACCTAAGTAAAACTATGATTATCGATGGCAATATCATGACACTTAAGATAAAATCATGATTATGTATCTACAGTATTGTGTAAAGACTGGGTAACTTTCTAAGATTAGTGCCTCTCCTATCTTATAGATATAAAATGATCACATAGAGATATACAAAGGTTAGGAAGTCCAAGGTTAGTAGGTGAACCTGATAGTTTTAACTAAAAATGCAAAATCATTACTAACAAATGCAATATCATGACTTTTATGGTGATATCATGATTGTGTTTCTGTGATATTTCATTCTAATAACAAATTGATATAGGGACAAGGTGTCCTATTTTACTTCATATAGAATACCCCTAAAATATAAAAATAGTTGATATAGACTTACATAAGCTCAAAAATAATACAAAACTAGTTATGTTTGGTTCAAACTTTATTCGACATAACCTCAAGTTAGATAACAAACCCATTAATTTTATTCAAAATCACTTTTCTCAAATATGTGATATTGAAACAAGGTATTAACCTATAAAAAATCATACCTTTAGTGGTCAAGATGTCAATTAGTTGCAAAATTACTACTTTTTGGCAAAACCATGACTACAATACAATGATTTGCAGAGTAAAATTGCTTATAGCCTGTACATAAAAATTGAGCAATTTCAAAGCTTATTATTCATCCAGTCAATCTTGTAAATTATCAAAAAAATTCTAAAAATATAAATGGTTAGATTTAAATGGGTTGTCCCACCATGGTCTCCAATACGTGATTGTGTTTTGAGTTATTTATAAAACTACTATATTTAGTAATTAAAACCCAATAACACAACAACATCAAAAAGAAGGAATAAAGGAATAATCAGCTAATCAAGAATGACTTTTTACCATCACTTTATCCCTTATGAATTCTCTCCAAGATCTTCAATTAGATTTGAATTTCAAATTGATTGAATGTGTATTGCTTGTTTTGAGCTTCAAAATGACTTCAATGGCTTCCTTAGATTGTTGAATGGATTAGCAAGAGTGTGAACATCTTTGGAATGACTGATTATGAGAGTATAATAAGGGATTTTTTATTTTTTATTTGATTTATCCATGGCCCAAGTATGTATTTTATATGATGGTAAAAGATATTTTTAGGGAATTTTAAATTATTTAGAAGTCTCTAGTTTAGAGACTTATAAAATCTTAGAGGAGCTTCCCTAGGTATAGAGATTTCTTGATTAGTTTAGGGGATAATGGGGGAATTAAATGGGACTTAAATTAGGTTTAGGATTCATAGGGATGTAGGAAAGGCCAGGGTGGTAGGATAGGTATGGGGTAGTTGAATAAATAATAATTTTAAATTGGTAAATGGCCTAGTGGGTGGATTAGTGGCTAAGTAGGCTAGTTAGTAGGTTAATGGGGTAATTAATTAGTTATAAGGGTACAAAAAGGTTTATGGGGTGTATTTAATATTGTTTAAGAAGTTAGGATATTGGTTAATTGGATAAGGTTATGATTTTGGGTCAAATTATTGGGTTTAATAGGATTATTTAAGATGAGTGAATTTAGGTTCATACAATATTATTACTTTGATATTTTCATAATGTCATTGCTTGTTATATGGAAATTTGAATATGTCATTATTGATTTCATGTAAATTTTAATAAGTAATGTTGATTGTGTAACATTTGAACATACCCCTTGTTTTGTGGTCTCCTTAAACCATTGCTTGTCAACTTTTTTTTAGGGCTCTTATGTGTGTGTTTGTTTTCTTGTTAAGCTTCTACTATTACTATCTATACATTGCCATGATATTTATCATGCATATTAGGCCTATATGTGATCACATTATTTATATGTGCTTCAATGATACATTTACCTAAACATGTTCCTTTTATATACTACATGGTTACATTCATAGATTTTACAATTGTATTACCATTTTGAGGTGAGGTAACTCCCAATTCCTATCTTTACCTCACCTCAAATGGGGGGGGGGAGGGAATATTAGTGGGGGAATGCTTGGGAATAATTCTCTCCACACTTGTCATAAATTTGTAGATTCAATGGGGGCATGCTTTGGAAGCATGTTCTCCACACTCATTCAATATTTGGTACTTATATTAATTTTTAGATTCAGTGGGGGCATGTCATATAGACATGGCTTCCACATATTCATGTTTTTTAGATTTAGAGGGGAAATGTCATATGGACATAGCTTACATAAATTTATAATTGTCAAATTCATTAGGGGCATGCTTTAGAATCATGTTCTCCATATTCATTCAATATATGGTACTTATATCAATTCATAGATTCAGTGGGGGCATGTTTTGGAAACATGTCCTCCACATTGGTACTTATATAAATTTTTATATTTATCCATATTTAGTGGGGGCATGATTTGGAAGCATGTCCTTCACACTAACATAATTTCTCAAGTTGGCCAAAGCACATAATTAGATGAATTAGATTCATAGTTCTAGCATAATTTTATACATTGGTACTATTGTTATACATAGTTTTATCATGATACATATATAATGTGCATATGTTATGAAATATGTGATTAATATTGCAAAATAAAAATTACTTTTAGATTCCAAAACCACTTCACCTACTGATACCCTATCAAATTTTATAGACCATATTGAACAAATATAGTATAGTAGTTGGTTCACCTTTTGGTATGGTTGAGGTGATCAAATCACTTAATCTTGATAATTTTTTAGGTTTGAATTTATCAGCCAACCTCACTGGGTTATAGGTATCATTAGGTTGCATGGTGGACTAATCTCAACTACTAGGTGGTAACTCACTTTTTCTCTAAATTTGGGGGCATGTGCCTCTCTCTCTCTCTCTCTCTCTCTCTCTCTCTCTCTCTCTCTCTCTCTCTCTCTCTCTCTCTCTCTCTCTCTCTACTTTCAATATTTATTTATATTTATCCTAATTTTAGTTTTATAGCCTTACAATGATAAATATTTTGTAAAAATAAAATTTCAATAGGCAAGGTAGTTACATTGACACACAGGTGTACTCCTAAACCTTGCTCTTTCAAATTTAAATCTATTTAAAGTAATTTTAACCCAAATTATATGCACTAATTTTACACTGTAACATGCTCTTGGTTATAGGTCAGTCACTAGAAAAACTCAAATTCAACTCAAGAAAATATATAGTGTGCATACACACCCCAATACTTATTCCTTTCTTTTAAAATAGAGATTTCATTACTAGATTAAAATGGAGAAAATGTAGATGATATTTTGTGATTATATAGCAACCTAAATCTTGTACACTTGGAAAACTCAAACCTTATTTGTTCCTCTTAATTATACACATGACTTACCTCTATAAGCCTCACATCTACTCTATATTATGTCCCTTATCATATATCTTAATCAAACCAGTCATATATTGATGACATAAACATTCTATCTTGCCTAGAATGCTTAAAGTGTACTTATCTTACATCTCTTCAAGTTTTGATCCTATACTTATTTTTCTAATCCATGGACACTAATATCTAGGACATAAAATAGTGTCGACATTACTATCCTACCCTAATGCAAGTGTAAAGTCTCTAAAGTCATCCAATTTTAAAATGAAACATATCTTAATGGCTGACCTAAGTGTTTTAATGTGAGTTATCTCCCAATAATATTGGTACAGATACAATATCAAACCTCATTCATTCCTCACCTATAGAAATATAAAAAAGTACCAAAGAGCATTCAAAGATCACTCAATTAATCTTACCTATTTGTAAAAAAGTCATAGGGACTACACATCCATAGGTTTGAGGTACTAAAGGAGTAGCCCAATAGACTAAATTGATAAGTTATAAGCTAGGTCATTATGATACTTTATTTACACATATTGCATAATTCACACTCAATCCAATAGGTAGGGTAGAACAATATTAGCATGAGACCCTCTTCAGAGTATTGGCTATGTAGGCAATGTCCTTAGATAGTGGGGTCAGATTGACACTATATGTCCAAAAAATCATTTTTTCCCAAGGTCACATTGAAGATGGAAAGCTAGGGTTTTTCTATTTCACAAGGAGAGACAATCCATTACCTAGATCTAAATACACCATAGTAAAGGTGAAGCCAAACCTAGAAGCATATAGGTGGTCACATCCTATTTCACCAGATATTATGTACATGACACCATCATTTAAATTAGATAGTATCATCGACATAAATATTTAGGGATAATGAAACTTTATAGATAGCTAAAGGCACTAGATCTAGAATTTGACAATTATTTTAGAACTATTTTCCTTCTTACTTATAGCATGTTCTAGATCCAAAACTACATTAACATTAGAACAAGCTAAATGTTTCTTTTCTTTGACATTTATATATCTATCATAGTTTTACTTTCCATATTTAGAATATCTCAACATAATAAATTTAATGTATGCTTATATTTGAGTTTAACATTTAATTAACCTATTATAAATTTGATTACTACCCTTGTACTATTTCATTTATATATTCTTCACTCTAAGCTTAAAATGAAATACATACCCAAACTATTTCATCTTAGGGTTAAACAAAGAGCATATGTAGTACATCTTTAGGGAAAAGATAGCTTAAGTGTTTATAGTCATCCAAGTTCCTAAAATTGGGCAAGAGGAGAGAATACACATGTAAAGTTATCACACAAAAAGATAGAAATGCAAAATCAAACTCAAGCAAGTTCATTTTAAGAACCCAATTCAAGTGTTTTTTCTTTTTATATCACTAAGATAAAATATGATGAGTGTTTAGCTGAATAATTCACATCTTTGATAAGTGGAAACCTAAAACAAACAAGTTAGTAATCTCAAATGTGATCTTTGACAAGAGAATGAGGTTTTAAAAGTTAAGTTTTAAGTCTTTGTCCATGTTTTCACAATTCTGCAACGTGATTTCATCATTTTTCAAGTCGATATTACCATTATATAGGTTGATTTCACTAATCTACAAGAAACAATAATAAAGAAAAGAAAAATTATGATTCCAATATTATGGTTATCAAATCCGATATTACATAGAGAATTTATACTAATGCAAACTATGATTTATCTACTACAAAAAATAAATACATAAAAACTACAAAATAATATTTTTAATATTACCGGTTATGATATCATTATTATGTATATATTTTCCACCAATTCTAACAATAATTATGATGTTGCTAAAAAATATACAATCAATTGGAGTAGTCATGATATTTCTACCCTACACCACTATTTCACCACTACACATAATGATTTTGTTGATCCCTGCAAACATAGTTAAAAGGGTGATTTTGTTGATTTGTAGTGCATTTTAACCATTTTATAGGGTGATTCCACTAATTATGCACAATAAATATAAAATATAAGAATCATTTCCACCATTTCAAGGCATGATTATGTTGTTTTCAGAAGCATTTCACTGCTTGAAAGGGTGATTCCATTATTATTTTGGAAATGATAGCTTTGACAAATTTGAAGGAAATTAGGGGAGAAGTACATAAGTCTAAGGCCCTCTTCAGAGTATTGGATATGTAGGTAGTGCTTATTGAGAGAGGGGTCATTGTGACAATTAGACACCATGTGCCCACTAACCCATTTTTTCCCACAACCACTATGAGGATGAATAATTAGGGCTTTGTTATTTTATAAGGAGTGATAGACCATGACCAAAATCTGAATGCACCATAGTGAAGGTGATGACAAACCTAGAAGCATCCATGCCCTCGCATCTTATTCCAATAGGTATTCAATATAGGACATGTGTTATATCTATTTTTTAAATTAATTAACTTGTTATAGATTTGTTTATCACTCTTATGCTTATTAATTTCTATATTATTAATAATAGACCCCCCCCCCCTAATTTATATTTTAAAGTTAAAAATTTGGTAAACCTGATATTTGAGCTCAAAACCCTAGGTGGTTTAGGGGTTTTTATTTCCTATTTTTCTATTTGTTGTAATTTTTTGTAATATTTTTTATTTTTCATTTGTAAAAGCAATGGAAAACATTAATCTAAAAAAATTATTTCAAATGGAAGATAAAGAAGCATTAATCCCTCATCTCAATAATAACAAGATCTTAATGGATGCATTTTTGAATGTTACAAGAGATGAAATAAGTAGGCATGATAAAGATAAGGATTCTTCACCTACTAGTTGTGAGTCCTTATAAGGTACTATAATTTATTCTATACCTATCAATCTACCTACATCTAGTGGAGTCATAAATTATGTCTTCCAAACTTTGTTTCTTAAAAAAACTATTGCTATATCTATTATAGAGCTAATAAATATTCCAAATCAATTACTAGTTTTAATGCCTATTACTACTCAAACCATGTTCAATTCTCCATTGGTGACTATTCAAATTAATAATTTAAACCCCAATGGGTCTACAGTTCAAACACTCTTTCAAGTTATAAATACCTTGGAGGTCGAGGTTACAAATATTGGATAAAATGATTTAAAGTGTCCTCATGCTATTGATTCCCAAGATGTGTTTCATAACTTTCTTTCTCTTGAGATATATTTCAACCCTTTTCCAATTTGTTTTATTGCACATACATTCCTCTTTTATGATGGCAAGGATGGTCATGAGCAACATCTTTGATCTTTCTATGAGGCATGCTTTCATAATGCCTCCAATGATAAACTTTTAACCAAATTATTTCTAATGAGCCTTAAGGATTATGCTTTGATTTGGTTCTATGATTTACCTTTCCAATCTCTGAAAGCATTCAAACCTCTTACAAATTAGTTTTATGCACATTTATCTATTAACATTTTTGAAAATAAAACAAGGAAATAATGAACCTATCAATGAATATATCTTGAGGTACAAGATAATGTTAGCTAAAATGACCAATCCTATGGAAGACAAAAAACCTCAAGATATATTCAAACAAATTTTGCTCATTCCTTTACATGATTCCATAATTTTCACAAATTTTAAATATTTTTATGACTTATGCCATGTTTTTTGGTACCTTGAAATGAAATTGATCTCATTGAATAAACTTAAGTATGTAGAAAACACACCAACTACATCTATACCCAATTCCAAATTTATAATCAAACCAATTTATAAGGTAAAACTCCTAGCCTAAAAAGGAAACAAATATCGTGGTTAATTAAATTTCATAGTAGCCTAATCATCTTATGTTATCTAATGCACTAAGGAGATAATTTACACGCTTACCTGATTCTCTTGCTTCATTACTCTGATGGCTAGTGGAGTGTCATCTTATATCTCTCCCTGATCTTATAAAGGTTAATATGTGTTGGCCTCTACCCAAAATATATGATGGGAATGTTTATTTTGAATATCACCAGGGACCAAGGCTTTCTATGAATGAATGTTTTACCTTGAAGCATAAGATCCAAGACCATATCTATGACCAAAGGATTACATTTGATGATCCTCCAAAGGAATAAGGCTCGCAACCTAGGGATCACCAAAAATAGAAAATATATAACAACCCTTTGAAATACCATTCTAAGAAATAACCAAAAGTGAAAATGGCATACAATGGACATTCTCCTCCATCACATTATGGGAACCCATTAGATGGTATTATTATTAATTATACATAACATATACCTCCTATGGTTTAGAGACATTCTATTACTTTTGATGGTAGTGAGATTAAGGATTATGACTTTGATATACATTATTTATTCATTCAAACATACTTTGATAAACACACTATACATAGTGTTATGATTGATAATGGTGAAATTAAAAAAAATTGTACCATGACATTACTTATGCACTTAGGTTATACTCATCATGATTTACACCCTTTCACTAAATCAATTAAATCATTCAATGGGACCTTATAGTAGGTTCTTGATGAGATTGACTTACCTTTATAGGTGGGTCCCACACATGTGATTAATACCTTTTCAATTATACCTTCCATGGGTTTCTTTGATATGTTATTAGGATACCCTGGTGTACACACTCTTTGAACAATACCTTCTAAAGTGCATGGGTGTGTTAAATACATTCATGCCAATTAGGCAATTACAATTTCTAGAATTTCATATGAGCATCCTATTGAATAAGAAAAAATGATGCCTGGATAATTAATTATCAATCTTAATAAGTTTAATTCACCATAAAATTTTAAGCAACAAGCAATCCCCTTTACTAGGTAGCTAGTACTCTCATTAGAGACATACATGGATTCCATAAAATCCTTTTCTACTACAGACCATACTCAGATATTAAGAGGACCTACACATGTTCCTCTTACTATTATTCTAAATAATCCAAAAATATTTCAATGATGGGTTCTAAAAACCCCTACTTCTAATATTCATACTATTTATCCAAGACTAAAAAGTCTTATTTTACATATGCAAAGCATCATAAATACTACGGTGACATATATTTCACCTATACTTTCTCATCTACATCATCATTATTTTATTATACCAAGTTCATAGTGGGAAGATATATATGACCACCCTTTGGATGGCATCATAAGATAGTATTTTCCTTTCTATAGTCCAAAAATACCAAAAAATTCAAAAATAAAAAAAATATTTTTGATGTCTACATATTTTATTGGCTCCTTGGCATCTATGTGTTAGTTTCATGTTGATGGATAGGATATTAGTTACTTCTACATGTACGTGTTTCACACTTATATTTGAGTATGATATGAGTATACATAGACACATTATCTATACACTTATGGATGTTTGGATTTCCCTCTACTCATGTCACCAGGACATTGGGGGCATCTACCTCTTTGATCATGATACTTTCATCTTATTGTATTCTATGGTCACTTTAGATTATCATTTTTGAACTAATATATAATTACATATGTCTTTATCCATACTTGTATCTTTTGAAATATACTTTATATGTTATGTACTTGATGGTTTTTACTAACACATTAGATCCATGGGCTAATATGATATATTTATGTTGGTTTATTTTGATTCCCTTTATGCACTTCTTTACGTTTATTGCTTTGATATTATATTATTTGTTGATTATTTAGATTTGATTCATTATTTATTATTCCCATGACTTTGTTTAATTATTTGACATTTAAGTATGTCATTTATTTTTGTATGTGCATTTGAATATGTCATTCTTATTTTTATGTACATTCACTAGTATAGAAACAAAAATATATGATTAAAAAAACTACTAAAAACTATAGATAAATAACCAAGCATGATCATGTGACCATCTTTTGTCATTTATTAGTTGTTTTGATTGATATATTTGGTAGTATATTTAGTCATTGATTGTTGTAATCTGGTCACTTATTTAGTCATTTTTTATTCACTAATATATTTAGTCATTGATTATTGTTAAATGGTCACTTATTTAGTCATTTTTATTCACTAATTTTTTTCTATTGGTAGTGTATTTATTCATTAATTTTAATCATCATTTAGATCAATTTGGTAGTCTATTTAGTCATTTTTATTCACTGATTTCACTGGTCATCATTGTGTCCTAATCACATTTGTTGAATTTTTGGGGAAACTTAGCTGCACCAACATATAATTGATGTAATTGTAAATGCTCACTTCTTGAGAGAAGAATTTATAAAACCTTAAATATGGATTACAAATAATGATTATAGACACCCATTACACTATTTTACTTGTTACATTTTGTAGTTGAGGGTATCTTTTCATCTTCTATTGGATGCATAAGTAGTAGTTGTATACACACACACACACACACACACACACACACACACACACACACACACACACACACACACATAAAATGCAAAGAGATGTTAAATTTTAGACTCATATTTTAGTTTTTTGACATACCATACTAATTAAGACTCCATTAACTTCTTCATTAATTTATAGTTGTCAAGAGTATGAAAAAATTTAAGTTGTAATACTACGTAGAAGAAAGGTAAATCCAATTAGGTTGTAGATTGCTTAAGTCACCTCCAATTAAGTAATAAGAGTACCATAATATTAGGCAAAAGAAAAGTATCTCCAATTACATTGTAAAATAATCATGTCACCTCTAATTACAACACTAATAATATTCATGGATTCATGTGGCCATGAGACTTTTAAATGGCCCATGTTGTATGGCAGTGATCCTTAATTTTATTCACAGACCACATAAAATGCATAAATATTATTATGCTCAATATGTAGAGCATGACTATGATGAATCCATGAATATTTCTAATGAATCAACATTTACAACATTATGGAATATATCTTACTCTAATTTGAAACTCAAGATGAATTAATAAATGTTTGGGTATTAGATACATGTGCCACAAAACATATGACACAATGATGAGACTTCAAAACATATGACATAAAACATAGAAAAATATAATAAATCATTCATTTTCACATAATGAAATAGCTATTAATAAGGAAAAATAATAAAATTTTATTGAGAAAAGGTGTTCTTACAGTAGATATAAGATATAAATATGTGTCTTTGCTTTGAAAAATGTGTTTATACAAAGTGTGTTTCTCAATGCTATGACTGAGAAAACTAAGTTAAAATGCCTATTTATTCTTATAAAACTCTAAAATAGGTTAAAAAAAACACTAATAATATCACTAAAAAACACATTCAAACTATTGAATAAAGTAGTGGGCCAAGCTGTCTAACAACTAGTACATGATAAACATCAACTGTCATTTTTTTCAAATATTTTAGTAGTCACTGTGTGAAGGTACCTTATTTATCTTTCAAATGGAAAATTCCATCTATTTTTTCTTTATAAGAAATGGGTATGTTACTTGTCACCTTTAAAATATTTACATTTGCATCTCCTACTACTTTCAATTTGACTCCATGTGCAATAAATAGTGAGTGAATCTATCCATTTCCCACATCAACAACATCAAACAGATCCAACACCTAGAATTTATCCCCTTCTTGGAATTTATCAATAAATTTTTATAAAAAAATAAAAATACACATTATATTGAGATATAAAACACACATTATATTGTAAAAATGGAACAGGGTAATGGTCACATACAGAGTTGCAGAGGAAATTCAAATCAATTCTGAGTTCTTTAGGAAGAAAATGGTGACCTAAGGAAAGGGGATTCAAAAGGTGTTGATGGAAATTTATGATATGGTAGATTTAAATCGATTCAAAGGGAGAATGTTTTAATAGGAGCAAACGTGATTGAACTTGGCCATAGGAAATAAGGGCCTAAACATAAGATGGATCCCAATAATAGGGAGGGTTTTCCTATGAGTAGAACCCCTAACCAAAAGCTTGAGATACTCAACCTTTTGGGATAGATTGATCCAAAATATGTGGGATAATATTACTTCCTAGAAATGAAAATAACTCTCATGGGCTAGGAAATTGATAATGATCAAAGCAGTTATCTCAGCCATGCCAATCTACATCATGTCTTGCTTGGTGCTTTCGAAGGGGGTAGAGAACAAACTTGATCAGCTCATCTAGAAATGTTTCTATCAAGGCATAGAAGAGAAGGACAAGATAGATCTTATGGCTTGGGACAATATTTTTTGATCCAGAAAAGGTGGGGTTGGCTTGAGAAATAACCAATTTAAAATAAAATATTAGGAGCCAAACTAATTTGGAGGATGCATAAGGAACCCATAGTAAATGGGCCAAGATTTTTAATAGGAAATATTTAATAAATGTCTCTTCTAAATGGATTTTGATAGTCACAAACACCCCAAAAGGATCAAGGATATGGGACTTCATGAATAATTACAAATCAGTCATCATAGATTTAATATCATGGGATGTTCATAATGGTAACAAATCTAAATTCTAGTTTGATTCTTGGGTAGGATATCCAAAATTGGATGAATTATAGACATTTCTCATATCAAGGAGACCCTCTCCAAGGTTTGGGAGACCAAGGTTAAAGATTACATAATTCTAGTTCCAATAGAAGGAGGTGTAGGCTAGAAATGGATGGATTTTTCAATATTCAATTTTAACCCCTAGGAGGTGGATAGTCTCAACCAAGAACTAAAGAAAAGAACATTGGTTTTTATACAAGGAGAGGACTCCATTGTTTTGTGTGGTTTAAATACTTGGATTTATTCACTTAAGGTAGGCTATGTAATTATAGTAAAGACGATAGGAGGTATAAGAAGCATCATCCCTCTTCAATATTTCTAGAATAAGTTTGGAATTCTTAAAGCATGATTATTCACTTGAGCAACTCTATAGAAAAGGATTCTAACTGCTAAAATATTTAGGAAGATGGATTTACATGGTCCTTCTTAATGTCCTTAATGTAGAGCCCAAGAGGAGATAGTGGATCACATTCTTCTTGGTTGTTAATTCTCTTTTGAATGCTAGAGGTGGCTATGTGAGAAGCTAGGATGGAAGAGCACCCTTCCTAATGAAATAATGACTTTGTTTCAATACTGGCACAATATCAAAAGACATTCTACTTATCATTGTTTATGGTTGATAAGTCCCACAATTCTAATCTAGGAACTCTAGAAGGAATGAAATAGAAGATTGTTCTAAGACAAGGAAATGAGTCTCAAAACCCTCCAAAACAAGATTGAAACAAGTATTGTGGAAATAGTTAACATCAAACTAAACTCTATTAGGTTAAAGGAGGTAATTTTTTTAGACTAAGATGCTAGTATGAGGCTTCAAAGGGGTGGTTTGAGAATTCCCCCTAATCTGGCTCAGAGGGTTAGAATATAAAATAATAACATCAATAAGTAGTATGGAGAGAGTAGCCAATATGATGGATAAAGTTAAATTTTGATGGATTAGCTAGAGGCAATCTAGGGGCTTCAGGGGTAGGATGTATAATTAGGGATTAGCAAGTAATAACTTTAGTCCCTTTTCCTAAACCACTTCTAAAAGACAATAATAATGAAGATGAGTTCAAGGCCTTATTTCATGGGTTATTTCTATGTAAAATTATCAGAGCTAAGAAAGTGGAAATTGAAGGTAACTCATCTATTGTCATAAATGCTATAAGAATAGAGAAGACTCCAAATTGGAAGCTAAATGCTCTTTAATAAAAAGCACAAAAACTTAAATAGCACTTACCTACATGTGGTTTCATTTTACTCATCTTGAGTTTAGCATGAATACTTATAATATGAATATCATGTGCATGCTTATTGAGTTTATCATCATAATTATCACTATCAACATTGACATAAAGTTGTATAGTTTTGCAAAGAGCTCTATTGATAGGGCATTTTTATTTTCATTCTGCTTTCATATAATTGCTCTGCATGTGGTTTAATCGTCATGAAAAAATTAATATAATTTAATTAAATAATTAAAAATCTATAAATTTTTATCCAAAATAACATTTTAAGCATGAATAATGTCAAAATATTGGGACAAATTAACTACAACTTAAAGAATGCAAAAGCTATAGTTTTTTGTCCAAAAGAAGAATGACAAAACATTGGGATAGATTAACTTACAACTTAAAGAATGAAAAATCTATAATTTCTGTCCAAAAAAACATTTTAAGCATGAATAATGACAAAACATAGGGATAGATAACTGACAACTATTTTACCTCAACTAATTCAACATAACTATGATGATTGTGTTGCACATTCTTCTCTAGTTCATCATGATCACTATCAATATCAATATCTCTATTGACATCATGAAGGAATTTTTGTTTTCCTACTACTTTGATAAAAAAATTCTACATGTGGTTTAACCATCATGTAAAAAAATATACAAAGCATTCAATATTGAAGTAAAGAATACAAGCTATAAATCTGTCCAAAAGAACATTTTATGGATCACTCCAATAATAAAGAAACTGAGTTGGATTCTCCTATGCTCAAATTTCAATAATATATATATTAAGAGGCATTTGTATATATAATTTCCAAACAATAATAAATGAGATCAATAGAGCCTCTTACCTCATCTGAATCCATGGATTTATGCTCATTCCATGCAGAAATTATAGGGTTAACAGAGGTAACCAACTGCAAAACTTGTTGAGTGAGATCGAATATGCAAATAATTACTTTTTGGTACCCTTAATTTGATTTTATATGATATATATAGGCTCCTATTGGTAATTTAATAGATGGCTATGAAATCTCTATTGACGAACTAGATTTCCACTTCATCCCACTCTTAGATTTATTAGGTCGATCTAGTGCTGCCATATAATTGACAATATCTTCTGCACCTAATTCTCTATTACTATTTTTACACCTAAAATAAAATTTCAATTTCAACACATATTCAATTCAATAAAAAATTGAAATAAATAACACAATGTAAATTGAACCAAAAAGCCATACACTTACTACAAATTTATCCATTTTGGCCTGCAACCCACCTTGGCCAAAAATATATCTAGTCCTCACATTATCTCTTACTCTCTTTCCTCTATTATTATTTGCCAAATATTATTTATAATGCATACTTTATTTCAATGCTTCCCACTATTTGGGAGATAGAGTGGAGTCTAACTTCTCTTTTCCCTCCATGATTGTTTTTTTGTAATTGTATTTAGAATTATTTATCAAAATTCTCATCTTTTGATTGTAATATTTTATAGATATTTGTCCACTAGTAGTCTCAAAAGTATTTTCCATTTTTTGTATAACATTTTCCATAGTCCGTGGATCTTGCACCCAACTCAGAAGCCCACTTTGTAGCATTTGGTCCAATGGGCTACCATCTCTCAGTACCTCAACCAAGAAAGGCTTCTTACATTTTAATTTTATTTATTTTACATTCCTCTCTATATATCTATAAAAATATTGCCTTAATATTTATCTTTTGACAAAAGTAGACACATCGTCTATTAAACCACTACCAATATTTCTGGTTGATCCACTAGTTCCATCAAAAGTTCTAGATGCAATAGGTGCACTCTGAGGCACAACAGATGCAAGTGGTCTCTCTTCATGACTTTTATTAACCAAAACTTCATGATCCTTGGCCACATCAGGTGTCACATGAGTAGGTAGATCAGTACTAGTCTCCATAGATTTAACTTCAAACACATCCTTTAATGTTGAATAAATCATCTGTAGACCTATTTTTTCTTTGCTCTAATGTTTTTCAATAATCTCTCTTAGACTTTGTTTTAAGAGATCATCATGGTGTTGAACATCACCATGTGTTATATCAAGCTTCACATCACCATGTGCTATATCAGGATGCACATCACCATATGCTATATTAGGCTACACATCACTATATGTTGTATCAGACTACACATCATCATAACTATTGTTTTCACCAACTACATTTGTTGAATCACAAATGTGTTGGCTTCTACGAGATGATAGCACTGCATATTTTCTTTCCTTCTATTTTTTATCCACATTTTATTTTCACTATTTTTATTACCTGTAAAACAAAAAAAATATCATATTATGTCTTATATACATAAAGCTCTTGCCTATAAAATTTCATTAAACACTATTACAAAAATAATATACTACTTAGTGGATTTACAACTTGCTTGTTTGTCAAACCAAGACATGATAAATATTCATTATTCTTGGCCACTTTTTCTCTATGAAATCACTCATAATATATCAATTAAATTTAAGCATTATGATCACTATCATCAGCTAATTTGTGCCTTATAGTCCTTTCCCTTATTTCTTGAAGTCCAAATAAATAATAATGCATAAATCAGTAACTTGAATTGGTAAAACTTTATTGAGTTCATAAGTTGATAATTGCTGGCTTTCTAATCCACTAATAACTAAAAATGGAAACTAAAAATATAATTTAGTTTATATACTAAAAATAATTTTCAATCAAAAATCAAGAATATGTTTACAATTATAGGTATCAGACTATCAATATGACTATCCCTTGCTTCAAATAAATATTAATGCTTATCAATCCTGATCACTCCCATCTACATTTGCTTGATTTTATTCCTCATCCTCATCTATGACATGCAATACATTCTCTCTCATAATCTCTTCATTGGTAATCAAAATATCTTCTTTAAACACTCCATCATTGTCTTCATCCACTTCTTTGAATGTTTCTTGTAAATTAACATTTTACCCATCAGGCATTATATCAACAACTTCCATGTATTTTTATTTGGAACAAGACTCTATTTGAATGACATATGACCATCCTGGGCATCTTACATCATCAATTACAAATTTTTGGTTCATTTGAAGAGGGGAAACATACAATTCATCCATCTCTGATAAAAATATTCTTGTATTTGCATGTACAAATCCATACTCATCAAATTATACTATGGATGGTCAGATCCACTTAAATTTTAATAATATAGGACTATTTTTACCAAAATACAATTGAATAATTTCTTAGATGAATCCAACATAAAAATTCTTCTGAATTTCTTGAAGAAATTCAACACTACCAACACAATCATATATTGTCTTTCCTTTGTCTTTTTCTTCTACTCTTAAATGACTACCAGAGGCCCACATTCCACTAAAACACATAGCCCATAAATGTGGATATTCTAAAATATCACTTTATTTTTATATCTTGGCCTTCTTATTTTGCATCATTGACTACATTAGTAATCCATTCTTAAAATTTTGGAAAAGAATCCCCTTTAATCAAAACATGGTGTTTGCAATTTTGAGGTCGATGTTGCATCCAAGCTTGATTATCTTCTTCATATTTTATACATATAATATTAATGTACAAATAGTAATATTAATAATATAAATGTGTAAATACAATTGTTTAAATAAATCATCATGCAATTTTTTTTTACTTAAGCCACTTGTCAAACGAACATGTGTTATGAAGAATATAGGCATGTATCATACTTATTTATTGATGTGATAGCTTGAAGTGACATACATTTCCTTATAATACTTCACATGAAACTATCTCATCTTCATCATCATCCCATACATGTTGATTGACATTTTAAAAATCTTTCATATATTCTGTGCAAAATCCCATGGCCTCTTGCATTGAATATCCCTCAGACATGTTACCTTCTAGTTTTTCCCTAGTATGAACAAATTTTTTTAAAACCTTCATATATTGTTCTATAGGATACATCCATCTCATTCTTATTGGGCCACAATGCTCTAGCTCATATTTTAGATGTATCAAAAGATGCATAGAAATGTTAAAGATTTTTGGTGGAAATTCCCATTCCAATAGACAAAGGACTTCAAAAATATCCTCCCTCAAACTATCAAAGTTTGAAGGATCTAATACATGTAAACTCATTCTCTTTAATATTAGGCCCAAACTTATAATTTCTAATCTTAGCCTCTTTGATAAACTTGATATATTTACCATAATAGGTAAAATATTCTCGATTATGACATGATATTCATGGGTCTTATGGGATCTTAAGCCATTAATGTTAGTTTGGCTTCTAATACTACTACTTATATATCTAGTGGGAAAATGAGTCTAAGACATCAACTGTAAGAATTGTGCACATTGTTCCTTTATCCAGATATAAGGAACACTAGGTTTTATATATCTTTCATCATCACATTTTTCAATCCAAATATTTTAATGAATCTTTAGTTGTAGAAAGTCTTCATGCAATGAAATAGTATCAAAAACACCAAAAAGAGTTTTTATAATAACATAGGCTATATTTTTCTTAGTATGCATAAAGTCAATAGTATGCCTAATGGCTATATCTTTAAATTATGGAAACCTTTTATAATATGCACAACCATTTTACACTGATTTCATTACATGGATCATATCTACTACCATTAATCCCATCATTTTCAATAAATGACATTCTTTTTTGTCCATTCTCAACAATGTAATCACCTATTTTTAGCAATGGTGCTTCATGATTCTCTTCTTGACCATTGAAATGTGTTTTTATTGATGATATGGATGATCCATTTTGAGGTAAGCATGATGTCCATGATAAATAAACTTACATAAACATCTTGAGTGCCTCACAAAATCCTTAAAGTTACAAGCATGACATCCATGGTATCCATGAACACTAAGACCAGACAATGTGCCATATGTAGGAAGATCATGAATCATAAAAAATAAGGAAGCTCTTGAAGTGAATTTGATTGAATGACCATCCCTTAAATATTTAATTTCTTCAATTCCTTTCCATAATTCCATTAGCTCATCATATAATGGATCTAGATAAGCATCGATTGTATCAAAAGTCACTCTTTTATTTTCTGGTATAAGCAATGATAACATTAATAAAAATGATTTAGTTGCTAACCATGGCAGTAAGTTATAATTTATTAAAAACACTAGCCAAGTTGACCATTTATTACTTTGATCTGAGAATGGGTTCACCCCATCTAGAGATAAACCAAACCTTATACTATGAGGATCTTGAGAAAAATCAAGCCATCTATTATCAAATTCCATCCATGTCTTAGAATCAGGGACATGTCATTATTTTCCATCAGTGCTCTTATTTTGGGCATGCCATTACATAAGTTCAGCAATGTCTCTACACCTATACATTCAAATTAATTGTGGGATTATTAAAAAATTGGTGAAGAACATTTCTAGGAACCATAGCTAATTTTAACCCTTGTCTATACCTTACTTCATGACATTTTAGACATTCAGTCTCACTTGTAAGATTATTATGAAATAATACACAACCATTCATATATGTGTGGATGTTTTCATACCCTAAGCATAACTTAGTGATTTGATTTTTACATTGACTTCATTTTATTGGAAATGTGGAGTCAGGTGGTAACAATAAACTTAATAATGCCAATAACTGATCTACACTCTCAATTTTCCAACCAAACACCACTTGTAAGTTAATAATTTAAATGATTGTTATCAAATGACTTAACTTGCAATTAACATACATAAGCTTTAAAACATCCTCCATCAACTTGGCCCAATCATCCTTTAGACCCTCATTTAATAGTCTATCAATTTCAAACCCTTCATCTAACATTGTTGCCTCTTCATCTATATTTAGTTCCACTTCATCTATGTTTTTTGCCTCTTCATGTCTCACACTTTGAAATTCTATCATATCTTCATGTAGACACCTAAATCTAGCCATCAATAACCTCCAACTAGGATTTTGACCAATTTCTACCTGAAATATATAATTTGGCCTAAAAACACTAAAACACATTAAAAAACTTTTAAAATTGCATATTCAAGTGCCAATTTTGGCTAGGGTATCATTAAATAAGGCAATGCAATTTAAGAGCTAGCTAACTTTGATCAGATCATTTTGAGTCAAAATGCCAATTTTTTACACCTAGGTGCTCTAGATTGATCTTTCCTATCAAATCTCTTACACAAGACATGTGCCTTTGTTATTTTTTTTGGTATCATCCTAAATGTGATAATGGATCCAATGCATCTAACATTGACTTCTAATCCTAACCCAGTCAAATTTTGGACCAATAACAAGGCATTCTGATCAATTTGAGTCATTTGTGCACAAAGTGCTTAAACATGCTTATGAGATAATTAACCCAAATCAAGGTGTAATTAATAATTCCATGGAAACTTGTTGAATGCTTGTTTTTAAAAATGAATATTGAATATTTTCATCATCAGGTGACCTCATTTCTTGGGAAGACATATCTAGGCCATAAATGTCACAAATATCAAGATTCATGCCTCCCATGTCTCATCAAATCCCTCCATGCCTCTTAATTTATCCTCTATCCCAAATATTTATGAGCTTATTTATCAATTTTAATTTCATAATTGAATTAATCCATAGCCACACATCTCAATCTCAAGATGGATGGTTCAGATTGATTCTAGAAATTCTCAAAAATCTATAAATAGAGAGGCCAAGAACATCATTTCTAAGATATTTTGATGTAAATTTATTATGATCAAATATATTCAAAAATCTTGATAATGCAAAGTTATAATTCAAAAATGATTCCAAAAGCCATTAAAATTAGTGTTAACATGTCAAATTGATTCCAAGCCAAGCCAAGCCACAAGCCAAAGGTGTCAAAGAGAAGAGGAGATAGCCAAGCCTCCTTTGATGAATACTTCATGAGCACAAGCCAATCAAGACATTACAACAAGCATTTTGGAGCATCCAAGGGACATAAAAGAAGGTTTCTTTTGTATTTTAGTTGTGTGTTTTATTCATGTTTGTTAACTAAGCTCTCCCTAGTGTCTAGGCCTAGAGATGTTATGCTAGTTAGTGTGTTTCTTTTATTTTGTTTTCATTTCGAAACTAACATGATACTAACTATCCTCTCTTGAGTCAAATTCCTAGATTACATATGGCACACCTGGTGGGACCAAATGTATCCCACACATGAAGAAGATCATTTTGTAACTTTAAAATCTTCATTTGGATCATTAAAACTCTTGCAAATTAAATTTCTAACTTTGTTTTGCTATTTTCCTTTGTCATGGGTTTACACAGTAACTAATGTCAGTTAGTAAAATCAACATTGATTGGATATCTATCATCGATCACTATTGGTATAACCGATGTTAGTTAGATAACTGTCTATTTCACTACAATTTGTATATTTTAAGTCCAAATAAAAATAGAGAAGAATGATTGGGATAAGTGATTAAAATGAACCCAAATTGGTTTGTGCACCATATCTAGACATTGTGATAACTCTTATTTCGCTAGGTAGGACTACCTACAAGTAAGAAAGCACTACCACAAAATGTTTGTTAGTAAATAAATTAGTGGGCTACCAAGCTACGTGCTTGTTCTAGGAAGTGTCAAACTTCCTTAGAGATGACAGTCTAATTTTTGAGGGACAAAAGATTAATAAATAAATAAATAAATAAAAGAGAGGTAAAGAGAGAGTTAAATAGAGATAATGTTATCATTATTTGTAACTTGAGTGCATTAGAAAATAACAGAGTATAAGTGGTATATTCTATTTATATTTTGGAAGGTGTTTGGGTAGGTTTTGGGAAGGTTAGGAAATATATAGTATCAACATCAGTAAGGAAGTGACCAATATCAGTTATGATACCGAGGTCAATGGGTGAAGGTAACCTATGTTAGTTAGGCTACCGAGGTTGGTAGGGGTAATAATTCCCTAAGAGATTACATAAGGCTTTTTTGGGTCTAAGAAATGGTTGTGGTCATGTCTAGGAGGTTGGAGAGTGTTGTGAGAGAGAGATTATGCTTTAAATGAATTTGGTTAGAGGTTTAATGTGTCAATTCAAGGGCAAACAAGTAAGGAATATCTATAACTCCCTCATGGGGGTTCAATTAAGAATGTGTAAAGTAATGAATAGTAGATGTAAATTGATAGAAAAGTAACTGCTTCAAAGACCTATAGATTAATTGATATACTTAGCTATAGTGGTGACTAAATGATAAGTGCCAAATGGATGGATCCTATTAGGTAGTCTGAACTGATACCCTAAATAGATAAAATAAGTAAGTGATGTTGGTCTTCAAGAGATTGGTTCCTAATCTGATATTTGGAAAGCTTCTTGGCATTATCATCTCTCTTCAAGGAATTAAAGTAGACCCTACCAAAGTCAGAGAAATTTTGGAGATGCTACCTCTAACCCACCTTAATCAAATCCATATCATATAGGGGAAGCTCTAATCCATTCGTCACTTTATCTCTCACCATATTCTCAAGAAAGATATATAATTTAAATAGACTAAGGACTACCAAGAAGCCTTTGATTTGCTCAAAGAGTAATTTATTTCTCCACCCACTCTTACCCCTCCTAAACAAGACTAACCCTTCGACCTTTATATATTCACCACTGACCATTCCTTAAGGGCAATACTCACTCACCATGATGAACAAAATAAAGAACAAACTATCTACTATATAATTCAAACACTTATAGAGTATGAAACTTTGTACACCCATTCTGAAAAGCTTTACCTCACCTTAGTCTTTGGGGATTCAAAACTTCATCATTACCTTCTCAATCACAAAACTTTCATCATCACTAACACTAAACCGATCAAGTATATGTACTCTAAACCATACCAAAACTAGTGTACGGCTAAGTAGCTCATGATTTTAGCTGAGTTTGACCTTGAGTTACTCTAGTACAAGTTGATTAAAGGGAAAGTCATTGATAACCAATTAGCCAAAGCTCCTCTACCGGATAACCAACTATTTCCTCTTGCATTTTTGGATGATTCCATCATGACTCTTTCTAAAGAGGACCTCACCTATCAAATGACCATGTTCTTTGATGGCTTGAAATGCTAGCATGGTTGGGGTGTCAGAGTTATTCTCATTCCCCTTAATGATGAACCTCTTCCCCTTTCTTTCAAACTTTATTTTGAGTGTCCTAATAATTTGGATGAGTATGAATTCCTAGCAATAGGTCTCCAAACCATTCTAACCCTAGGAATTAAGACCATTAACGTCTTTGGTGATTCCCAACTTATGGTTAACTAAGTCAATGAATCCTACCAATGTAATAATAATGTCTTACAAAAGTACAAACAACTAATAGATGTAATCTTAGCATCATTTAATCATTACCTTATCTAATTTATTCCATAATCTACCAACAATTTTGTAGATACAACGGCTTCCCTTGATTCCTAAATCCCAGTCAAACCTACCAATTCCAAACTCTTTGTCACCATCCACCACTTTATCACACCCTCTTATATCCATTCTAACCTCCCTACCATTTTTAGTGTGGAAGCATCTCCATTGGACATATGGTACAAGCAAACCTTCAACTACCTCAACCTCAACATTGTTCCTCCCAACCTTTCTAGGATTGTCTAAAGAGCCTTTGTTCAGAGTACCTCTCATTATACCATACTAGGGGGAATCCTTTACAAGCATAGTTTTGATGGCCACCTTCTCTATTGTCTACATAGTCATGAATCTTCCCATGCTATCAATAAAACACATGATTGAATATATGGGAGATACTTTAATGGTTTAGCTATCACTAAATGTATCCTTTGCCTTGGCTACTATTAGCTCACCCTTAACTAGGATAATTATGTTTATGTAAATAAGTGTGTTAAATGTCAACAACATACTAATTTCCACGATGTACCTACCCTTAAAATTTTAGTATCCAAGGAATATTATCCCTTCTCACAATGGGGACTTGCTCATACCTCTCTAAGAATGTCTGAAGAGCCTTTGTTTAGAGTACCTCTCATTATACCATACTAGGGGAATCCTTTACAAGCATAGTTTTGATGGCCTCTTTCTTCATTATCTACATAGTCATGAAGCTTCCCATGATATCAAGGAAACACATGATCGAATATATGGGAGACACATTAATGGTTTGGCTATCACAAAACATATCCTTTTCATTGGCTACTATTGGCTCACCCTCAACTAGGATAGTTAAGTTTATGTAAATAAATGTGTTAAATGTCAACAACATGCTAATTTATATCATGCACCTACCCATGAAATTTTAGTATCCAAGGAATATTGGCCCTACTCATAATGGGGACTTGATCTCATTGGGGAAATCAATCCTCATTATTCATAGTGGCACCAATCCATCACCACCACCATTGAGTATTTCACCAAATGGGTGGAGGTCATTCCTTTCATCTCGACCAAAGCTGACAAGATAGTCACTTTCATCAATCATCATATCATCTATCATTTTGGTGTTCCCCATAAGATCATCATTGATAATGGAAAATATTTGAAAAACAAGAAATTCTAAGGTCTTTGCGATGCATTTGACATCAAGTTAAGATTTTCCTCACCTTACCATCCATAATTAATATATAGGTATTAGCCTCTAACAAAACCCTAAAAAAAATGTTAACCAAAGTAGTCAGTGCTTTAGGTTGAGATTGGCACTTGTACATCCCTTTCGCTTTATGGTCCTTTCACATTAGCATCTGAACCTCTACGGGTGCTACCCCTTTCTATCTAGTCTTTGGAGAAGAGGTAATCTTGCCCCTCTAAGTCTAGATTCTTCATATCCTTGAAAGACATCATTTTTTATAGTGACTATCATCAAGAATGCCTAACATGACTTGAGCTACTTGATGAGCATTGCCTAGCATCACTTAACCATCTTCATGTCTATCAAGAGTGAATCAAGTGTGCCTATAACAAGCATATGAAGAAATGAGAATTCAATATCAAAGACCTCATCCTAAAGGAAAACTAACATGTAACCAATATGGAAAAAATCAAAAGAGTCAAGTTTGCTTTCAAATGGCTTGGAACCTACATTATAACCCACAAGTATGGATCAAGATATTACTATTTTTCCTCTCTTGAAGGCAAACCAAAATTGAGCCTCTCAATGCTACGTATATATATCCTTTCTTTTGTTAAATAATGATAAAACTCACCTTTTATCTATTTTAAGCTTGTCCCTTGATTTATAAGACTTTCACCTTCACTTACCTATCCCCATCCCTTTGAAGACCACTGATTACAACATATAACCATTTGAATAATCCTCATAGTCACAGCCTAATCCTAAATATGGGTACCGTGGCTCTACCCATAACATGGTTCTCATGGATAATTTTCATCTTTAATCAGATAGAATCTCATGGTCATTGTATCTCAAAATCACCCCTTTCACCTATTATTAAACTTTTTATGCCAAAGGTTTTTTCCTCGTAAAGGTAAACATCTAAGCCTATATAGACTTGTCCACGTATAAGCCTAGCATCAAAATAATTTAGGATACCAAAATATCACTTGGCTCACATGTTTATATCATTGCAAACTACTCCCTTGAAGGACAAATGCCCAAAACTAAATTTCTTAAAAAGATAGACTGCTCCCTTGAAGGATAGCTACCAAATAAACAAATCCAAACTTAGACCACTCCCTTAAAGGATGGCTAAGTCAAATTTGTCAAATGAAATCATTTTAAGCTTCCCACATCAATTATCTTCATAAACATATCAAAACAAAAGAAATAAAAGACTCTATATCAAAATTAGAACAAGCTATCCTAAGAAAGCTACAATCATCTTTCATAGCTAGCATTCATAGTCTTCTCACATCGATTACTCTACACCTTGCATGAAGACATGGACTTGTCTATTATGGCTCTTAGGTCACCTATAGAAGGGGTAAACTAACCCACATAAGGTTATCTATCAACCCATTTACCTTTCACCTACCACTTATCTCCCCCTTATAGCATCTACAAATAAAGTGATTATGAGCTTACTTGACACAATGTGATCAAGATACCTTTTTATCAACCAAAGCATGATAATGTTAAGAATTTGAAAAGATTATGTTACTTAAGCTAATATAACTTTGATTTTTTTTTGTCCTTACCAATGAAAAAGCATCATGATTTTTCCTTATCCTTATCATTGGTTCATGTAGATATATGTCTCATGATTCTCATCTCTTTTCCCACATCTATTTTTTAAATCTAACTTACTTTATGTTTCTTCATTAAACTTCAATATCATATTTAAAACATCACATATCCATGATATTAAACATCATAACCATAAACAGAATCACTATAAATCATAACATCATAACCATATTTAACACATCACACATCCATAATTAATTAAATTGTCACATCATATAACATCATATCATAAACCACATCAATAACCATAATCAAACCATCCATAATCATAAACATCATATCCATGAAAAAAACAAAATATCATCCATGATCATCACATGCCTAAGCTATCGAGTCGATATCTCATAAGCATAAAGCATAAAACATCAAAACATGTACACCATGAATCATGAAGCATCATAAACATCATATAAATCATGTCATCAAAATAAATATACATGTAAAAATATGTGTATATATATATAATCATGTACATCTTGATGCATCGGCACATAGGCTCGTATCAAAACCATGTACATCTATATTTATACATCACATCATTAAAAAAACCTAAATTTAGGTCAAACCCCCCAAAAACCCTACAAAATAACAAAAACTATGTAAATTCAACTTCAAAACAACCAAATATGCTAATCTATCAATTTAAAACACCACTTACCTTATTCCTTGACACTATTGAGGATGAAGCCCACATCCCATTGCTCAGACGCATCCTCATCCAACCTAAATCTTTGGTCCTATTATATCACATCAACACACACCTCCAACCAATCAAAAACCACAAAGTTAGCAAAATGCTTAGTCAACCCTCTCACACAAAACTCCAAATCACCAAATCGCTAGAATGCACAAAAATCATGAGAGTCAATGAGCTAAAAGTGATTTTTTTTTTCAATTTTTATCCCTTGTCCTTTTAAGGTTTCCCCTAACCATCAATGGTCAAGGTGATAATTGATGATCTATCTTGGGACTCGTAACCTTTGATGATCAAGAAACCCACATTTTAAAATATCTAGGCACCCATAGCTAAGTGCCAAATTTTTGGATATTACCCTTCTCCCACTTAAAATTTTAGAGATTACCCTTCTCTAAATAACCATTAGACCACATCCACCTCAATGTTGGCCATTTTTTAGCCTAAATGTTTGCATACTTTTTGATAACTTTGCTTAGTCTTCTTGACTACATCGACCAACCTTGCCATGTTGAACATTTAAATTTGCACCACCTCATGCAAAACCAAAATATTTGTGTTTTTCAAGGGAACACTTCCTACCTTAGATACCTAAAAAAACACTAACCCTATCTAGAAGACTTGATAGGAATAACTTAATCAGCTATGACTAATGTTGTGGCCTGATTGCCCCATCACTAGTCTTTATAAAATTGACCTTATTTGTACTAACATTGGTAACCTTAGTCTATGTGTAATATTACATATCATACTTAGTCACATTTTGTGTGCATGTTTATAGTTTAAATGCCTAACCACTCTTGTTACCAACCTCATGACTCACCATACATTACTTATCAAACCCTGACTTGATTTTGGTTTCACCTCATCAACTCCTAGTTTGAGGGGAGATACCTCTTCCCATACTCTAGATAACTAGACCTTTGACCAACAATCCATTTTTGTTTTTTAGCTTGTTGATTCAAAGACTCAAAAAAAAAGGCACAAAATGTAGACACTAGAAAACCACACATGATGGTTCTAAATGTCTAAATGCCTTAAGACCCCCTAGGGACCACCTAACCCTTCTTGATCCACCAACCAACCCATTGGACCCTAAATCTAGTTAGCTTATAATCTAACTAACTCACTAACTTACTAACTAACCCTTCATCCAACCCATTTTAACTCTCCTTAACTCATTTTCCTCTAGACACTCAATTGTCGATGGTCATCTTAACCACCAATGGTTAGGCTAAATATTGATAGTCTGGTCTTCCTCATTCTTACACAAATACTAGTTATGTGCAAGCTAACATGACAAAATTAAATATGTCCACCTTTCCCTTTACTAATGAAATCCTAAGCATCGAAATCAATAAGCCAACCTCCTAGAGAACCTTTTATCCTCCATCTTTCTTCACCTATAAAAGGAGAGGAGTAGGAGGTGAAATGGATCCATGAATCAATCACAAGAGCATTCTACATATGGGGATTCAATCTTCCAACCAAATAGTCTTCTTCTAGTAATTCAACAACTATAACATAGATTTTAACCTATTCCAAAATTTCTCTCAAGGCAAAGTACCATTACTCAACTATAACTACTCTAGCCATCAACCATCAACCATTTAACAAGTAACATGTATATTTATACTTTAGTTTTGTTATTATGGTTTTTGACCCCTCTCCCCCATTAGGCATTTTCTACATCTTGATTTTTAAAACCTAGACCTTTACCAGACTATTAGCTGATCACTGATCAATTTTACAAAATCCTTTTTTAAACACTTCCAAAATATATAAATAATTAATGATGGTTATCACAACAACCAACAGTCACTTCCAACCATCAATTGTTAACCAACCATTGATGCTTAGCTTAACCACTGATGGTCACTATGGTAAGAAATAATAAGTTATTTCTAACTTGTTACCCCTAACCAAATTAAACTTTCTATGTCCCTACCTATTCACAAACCCCTATCTAATTTTATGAACCTGATCTGATCTATTTTAGTACTAATATTAACTTGATATTGTTATATTTAGTTACTTTCTCTATCAAGCATTCATTTTCTTATTATATTTCATTTCAGTTACTTTCTATTATTTGATGCAAGTTGTTTTATTTTATCTCTTTCAACTTAATTGTTATCAAAGAGTGGATTGATAGCCTCCTAGCAAGCTCATGCTTCTTAGATGTAGCTCATACTAGGTAGTCCACCTAACTATATTTATAATAACCCCTTTTGTTAGTGTTTTCTTATCTAAAATTCATCCTTCCAAGATAGAAAAGAGCTCTCCATACTCATTTGGATCATGTGCACAAAAAAATTAGGTTCTTCTACCACATCCTTATTACTAGTTTCTTGTCTTCTTACTTAATTAAGAAATGAGTAGAAATTAAGAGAAACATTTTGGTACCTAAAACCAACATTATACTTCCTTTTTACTACTTGATCTACAAACCAAATTTCCTCTTCACACTTTCTAAGTCATAAGACAAAAGTGATCTAAAAAGAATCCTAAGTTTTAAATGCACTTTAGTTTATGTTTTGATTGCCTTGAGATCTTTTTCTTTTTGATTTCTTTATGTTTGAGTTGTGAGATTTTTAATCATTTATTTTCTATTCCTCGCATGGTCTTTACTAGACAATAGTTGAGGAACCAAACTAACCAAGAACCATCTTCCTCTTCCTCTTCTTCCATGGAGTATACTTATTATATTGAGAGTTCTCCTCATCTTTCTCCCGATCCTACCATGCCTGAGATAATTATCAATGGTGATGTGGATTTCACTACCTTCCTTGATAATAACCCTATAGCCCTTCAACATTACCTCATCACCTTATCTCACTACACCCCTATTTCTTTGGTTCTTCCTATGGATCCACCCTATGGTATGCCTCCCCATCTTATGGTTGGTGCTACCTCTACCCAACCTATGATCACCCAATCATCTTATTCCACAAATATCCCATCCACTAACACCACCCAAACGTAATCCAACAACCCAACCAATATCCAAACAACCCCTACATCAAATAACACCTCCAACATAGGAATAATCTCACCTCTTGTTACCCATACTTCATCGACTATGGGATATCTTCTACCCTAATTTCCAACATTCCCTTTATCACTACCAACCCACCAATTTAAACCCCACTTCAAAATTTGGTGCTTTCCATACCTCATACCCTTCCACCTATTAGCATAAGGGTTACCACCCAACCCTAACCAATTAACCCATTCATATGTCAAAATCAACCCATATCAATCCCTCAATAAATACCCATGACATGATACCAATATGTTCATAATCCATAAGGATACACAACACCTTCTACCCAACCTTTTGTGCCCATTAACCCTTATGTGGAAGCATCCCAACCTTCAATGACCACATACCAATATGTGATATCTTCTCAACCTTCTACCACTTATCCATATATTGATGCCACCAAAACTCAACCAAACTTACCATAAAATTATGAAGCTTCCCAACCTCAAATAGATTTGGTCAAAATGTTAATAGACAAAATGATCAACTTGGGGTCATCTATCTCTGGGGCTCATAACTTCTTATCTTATGATCAAATCTGCAATGAGCCTATTCACCCATCCATCACTATTCGATCTTATCCTCATTAATGGGAACTACCCAAATTTTCCAAGTTCCAAAGAAATGAGGACCCCCAACAACACTTAAGAGCATTTTGCCATTCTTGCTACTTGATTGCATATGATGATTCTCTTCTCATCCACACTTTTCCCATGTCTTTATCTAGACTAACATTAGATTGGTATAGTGCTCTCACCAAGCACTCCATCTTTTCCTTTTCCCAACTTTTCCAAATATTTTAAAATCACTTCTTAGTCAATATATCCAAAAAGGTCTCTATTACTGACCTCTGCTCCATTTGGCAATTTGATGATGAAGTAATTGATGATTTTTTAGCTAGATGGAGTGGTATTATGAATCAATTATCTTTCTCTTTACCCCAAAACAAGTTGATTGAACTCTTCTCTTAGGGTTGTGCTAAACATATTTCTCCTACTCTCTAGGTTCATGTAGATACATGTCTCATGATTCTCATCTCTTTTCCCACATCTAGTTTGTTAATCTAACTTACTTTATGTGCCTTCATTAAACTTCAATATCATATTTAAAAAATCACATATACATGATCATAAAAATCATAACCATAAACCAAATCACTGTAAATCATAACATCATAACCATATTTAACACATCACATATCCATAATCAATTAAATTATCACATCATATAACATCATATCATAAACCACATCAATAACTATAATCAAACCATCCATATTCATCCACATTAATAACCATAATCAAACCATCCATAATCATAAACATCATATCATTGAACAAAATAAAATATCATCCATGATCATCACATGCCTAAGCTATTGAGTCCACATCTCATAATCATAAAGCATAAAACATCAAAACATGTACACCATCAATCATGAAGCATCCGTCACATTTATATATAAACCACATCTATATATCATCATGATCATCATAAACATCATGTCATCAAAATAAATAATACATGTAAGATTGTGTGTGTGTGTGTGTGTGTGTACACACACACACACACAAAATCTTACATGTATTATTTATTTTGATGACATGATGTTTATGATGATATATATATATATATATATATCAAATCATGTACATCTCACTTCATCAGCATGTAATCCAATATCAAAATCATGTACATTTATATTTATACATCACATCACATCATATCATGCCCCTAGGGCACCACTACCACTAGCCCCACCTGCACTACCACTACCATCTAGTTCTAATCCTCCTAGGATGCCTACCTATCTACCCACTAAAGTGACCCACTGACCTAGAGTCACCATAGCTACCCTAACTGCTAAACTGGCTCTATACTTACCCCATTAGGGTTGCTCAAGACACTGTGCTATCACTATAGGTTCATAATACCTCAACTCCTCTACTATGGCCAAGAACTATGCCATAGGGATGGTACTTGGTGGTCCTACTAGTGCTGCCACTTCTCTTCTTCTCTATTTCAAGGTGTCCCTCTCTTGGGTCACCAATCTTAGTGAGGTCTTAGCTTGATCCCTCTCACCTATCGTAGTGGTAACCTGACCCTATAAAGTCACAATTTGGACCTATAATATGGCCACTTATCCCTATAACATTGTAATCTATGCCTATGTAGTAGCTAGTGCTACTCCTATCTATCCATTTAGGTACCACCCTATACCTATACCTATGGACCCCCACCATTTCGATCCACATCCATGGTCTACCAACCCCCATCATCCCACCTAAAATCAACTGATATATAAAGGGCCTGGTACCATGTTGCATATCCATCAACAAAATTGACATCATCAACCCCTTATCTAATAGGTAGCTCTTCATGATCTAGGACCACCTCCTCTGACTATGTCTTGGGTAACAAAAACTTAGCATCCTCCCTTATATACTTCAAGAATGGACCTAGAATCCCCTATAATAGGCCAAACTACCTCCAAACTCTTTCAAATGGGATGAGCTTAGTCTCACCCTCTCTCTTTTCATAGATCCATCTCCAACTCTATAATGACAATGTATGATAGATATAGAGGGCCCACCTAGGAAAGCCAACATATGACCTCCAAATAACATCACCCACAACCAAAGTATCCATTGCATCCCTAAACTAGTCAATATCTTTCACACATCCTCCAACTCCTGTGAGGGCATAATCACCCCTCCACCTAATGAAACCCACTCTAAAATACATCTAGGCATAACCCTCCCATGGTAGCCTTACTGGTCTTAGAACCCCAATGTGTTAATATTCCCAAAAATAGAGCACAAACCCCATGCTAATCCTATATTGCTGATGAGCTCAAATCCCCATAACTCCCTATATATTTGGACCAAATAAACTAGTTTCCACCCAAACTCTAACCTACCAAGCAACATATCCATCAACACTCCCAATAATAGATAAGGAAACTACCCACTACTTGAATTTAGTAATGCAAAATGAGAAATTTCCATCATCATCATCATCATCATCATCATCATCATAGTCATCAAACATCTCTCATATCAAGCCCTCTAGTACAATGTCCCATAACCAAAACCATTGGTATGCCACCTAGCAAGGGCCTGATCCTCACCATATATAATCTCTATCTACTTGTCCCTCTTTCTACTCTCAATATGGTACATTGGCTCCCCTTAAATGGGAAATTATGTAATCTTATAGACATCCTCTAGTAGGTTAGTCACCTCTCTTGTCGATAAGAGGAAGGTGTTCATGGTCAGATCCCATCTCTTGATGAGGGCCCTAATCATTATTGCATCTCGTAGCAAGCATTGATAGTGTCTCATAGATTTGAGTTTGACCTCCTCTATGTGTGTCTAATCATCTTTGATCATCCCTCCATGGATCTCTACAAAGATCCTAAGAACCCGATCCCTCATCTAGATCTGATCTCATGCTTACAAAAATTCAAGTTAACACACACACTTAATTTTCCATTACCATTGCTCATTTTAATTAATTATACTTACATCAACCTCTTTATCAACCTAAACCCACCTAAATAAACCTATTCCAATACTACCCTAACCCAAAAAAATTTTAATACCTACCCTTACCCATCAAACCAAACATCTAACTCTTTTATAAAAAAATATCTACCCTAATCCTATTAAACCAACACCTAATTCTAAAAAAAACCATTTCAACACATCACTCCTACTTGAAAATTATCCTATCATAACTTACACTTGGAATTTTAACTACTCCAACCCTTTAAAACATTTTAAAACATTTTTTTTATATCTTTTTTAAAACACACCTTCCCTAATCACTTCACCATTGATAGTCACTATGACCACCGATGGTTAAGTGACCTTTTTACTTCAGTAGTCAACCATCAATGATCAAGTTTAACTATCAATAGTTGGGTCTATCCACTAATGGTCACTATGTGTGACCATTGGTGGCAAAACACCTAACCCTACCTTCCTAAAACCTAAAAAACCAATAAAATTTAGTAAATAAATTACCTATTTCTATCCTATACCCTACCCCAACCCAAATACTCTTTAAATTTTGAATTTTAGTAAGTAATTTTTCAAATCACAAACAAAACCTAAATCTAGGTCAAACCCCCCAAAAACCCTACCAAAATAACCACAAACTACCCAAATTCAACTTCAAAATAACAAAATCTGATAATTTATCAATTTAAAACACCACCTAAATCATTCCTCAACTACTATTGAGGATGAATCCCACATCCCATTGCTCAACCATGTCCTCATCCACCCTACATCTTTAATCCCAGTAGATCACCTCAACACACACCTCCAACCAATCAACAATCACTAAGTTATCAAAATTATTAGTCAACACTCTCACACAAAATGCCAAATCACCAAATTGCTAGAATGCATGGAAATCATGGGAGTCAAGAAGATAAAAGTGAAAATATTTTTTTTTCATTTTTTATCCTCCAACCTTTTAGGGTTTCCCCCTAACCATCTATGGTCAAGATGATCATTGATAGTCAAGGTGACTATCGACGATCGATCTTGGGACCCATGATCATCAATGATCAAGAAATCCATATTTTAAAATTTTTAGGCACCCACACCTAACTGATAAATTTTTGGAGATTACCCTTCTCCCACCTAAAATTTTTGAGATTACCCTTCTCCAACCAACCATTAGACCATGCCTACCTCAATGTTGGCCATTTTTTGGCCCAAATTTTTGCATACTCTATGAAAACCTTAGTTGGTATTTTTAATCGCATCAACCAACCTTGCCATGTTAAACATTTAAATTTGAACCAACTCATACATAAATAGATCATTTGTGTTTTTAAAGAGATCACTTTTTACCTTAGATACCTATGAAACATCAACCCTATCTAGATAACTTGATAGGAATAACTCGATCAACTATGCCTAATGTTGTGGCTTGATTACCCCATCACTAGTCCTTCTAAAACTAACCTTATTTTTACCAACATTGGAAACCTTAGTCTGCATGTGATCTTGAATATCATACTTAATCACATTTTGTGTGCATGTTTGTGCTTCAAATTCCTAATCACCCTTGTCACCAACATCATTACTCATCATACACTACTTATCAAACCCTGACTCAATTTTGATTTCATCTCATTGACTTCTAGTTTGAAGGGGAACACATCCTCCCATACTTGAGGCAACCAAAACTTTGACCAATAATCCATTTTTTTTGTATCTTGTTGATTCAAAAACATGTAATAAAAATGGGCAAAATATAGACACTAAAAAATTGCACACAATAGTTCTAGATGTTGAAATGCCTCAATAACCCTTAGGGACCACCTAACCCTTCTCAACCCATTAACCAATCCATTAGACCCTGAGTCTAGTTATATACTAAACTAACTAACTCACTAACTTAATAACTAACCCTTCACCCAACCCCTTTTAACCCTCTTTAACTTATTTTCCTCTAGACACTCAACCATCAGTGGTTAGCTTGACCGCTAATAGTTATGCTAACCATCAATGGTTAGGTCTTCCTCATTCTTACACAAATTCTAGATGTGTGTAAGCTAACATAACACAAGTGAATATGTCCACCTTGCTCATTACTAACAAAATCTTGAGTATCAAAATCAACAAGCCAACCTCCTAGGGAACCTTCTATCCTTCATCTCTCTTTGTGTATAAAAAGAGTGGAGTAGAACGTGAAATGGATCCATCAATCAATCACAAGAGTATTTTAGCATATATTTATTCAATATTTTAGCCAACTAGTCTTATTATAATAATTTAAAAACTATAACAAATATCTGAACCTCTACCAAAATTTCTCTTGAGGCAACGTATTTTTACTCTACCAAAATTACTCCATCCATCAACCATCAACCATTTAAAAAACAATAGGTATGTCTATAATTCAATTTTATTATTTTAGTTTTTGATGCCTCTCCCCCATCACACATTTTTAGAATCTTGCTTTTTAACTCCTAGACCCTTAAAAGACCATTACCTAATTATAGATCCATTCTACAAACTCCTTTTTTGAACACTTCTAAAATCTATAGGAAATTGCTGATGGTTAGCACAACCATCAAATGATCACCTCCAATCATATATAGTCACCTCTAATCATTGACGATCACCTGAAATATTTTAGCACTAGTATTGACCTACTATAGCTATATTTAGTTATTTTCTCTATCAAGCATTCATTTTTTTCTTGTATTTCATTTCAGTGACTTTCTATTATTTGATACAAGTAGTTTCATTTTATCTCTTTCAACTTAATTATTATCAAAGAGTGGATTGATAGCCTCCTAGTAAGTTCACACTTCTTGTATCTATCTTATGCTAGGTAGTCCACCTAACTATCTTTCTAACAACCCATTTTGTTAGTGTTTTCTTATCTATAGGTCATCCTTCCAAGACAAAAATGAGCTCTCCATACTTGTTTGGATCATGCAGTGTAACAACTAGGTTATTCTACCACACCCTTATTACTAGTTTCTTATCTTCTTCCTTAATTAAGAAATGAGAAAAAAATAAGATAAACATTTTCATGTCTACAAAAATGACTTGAAATTTTTTCATGTTCATAAACCCCTATCTAATTTTATGAACTTGACCTGATCTATTTTAACACTAGTATTGACTCCTTATTGCTATATTTAGTTATTTTCTCTATCAAACATTCATTTTCTTCTTGTATTTCATTTAAATTACTTTCTATTATCTGATTCAAGTAGTTTCATTTTATCTCTTTCAACTTAATTGTTATCAAAGAGTGGATTGATAGCCTCCTAACAAGTTCATGATTCTTGGATCTAGCTCATGCTAGGTAGTCCACCTAACTATCTTTCTAACAACCCCTTTTGTTAGTGTTTTATTATCTGTATGTCATCCTTCCAAGATAAAAAGGATCTCTTCATACTCATCTAGATCACATGCACATAAAACTAGATTCTTCTACCACATCTTTATTATTAGTTTCTTATCTTCTTCCTTAATTAAGAAATGAGCAAAAATTAAGAGAAACATTTTCATGTCTACCAAAAATTTTCTCTTTATTTTTGGTCATTTTTTAATTAAGGAAGAAGATAAGAAACTAGTAATAAGGGTGTGGTATAAGAACCTAACTATTATGCATGCATGATCTAGACAAGTATGGTGAGCTCATTTTTGTCTTGGAAGGATGAACTATAGATAAGAAAACATTAATAAAAAAGGTTGTTATAAATATAGCTAGGTGGACTACCTAGTGTGAGCTTGATAGGAGGTTGTCAATCCACTCTTTGATAATAATTAAATTGAAAGAGATAAAATGAAACTACTTGCATTAAATAAGAAAAATTAACTAAAATGAAATACAAGAAGAAAATGAATGCTTGATAGAGAAAATAACTAAATATAGCAATAGAAGGTCAATATTAGTGCTAAAATAGATTAGGTTATGTTCATAAAATCAAATAGGGGTCTAGGAATAGATAGGGACATAGAAAGTCATATTTGGTTAGGGGTAAGGGGTTAGAAATAACTTGATGTTATTTCTCACCATAGTGACCATCGATAGTCAACGTGATCATCAACAATTAAGCTGACTATCAATGGTTAGGTAACTATCGATAGTTAGAGGTTATTGTTAGTGGTTTCCTATGAATTTTAGAAGTGTTTAAAAAAGGAGTTTATAGAATGGATCAGTGACCAGGTAATAATTTTTTAAGGGTTTGAGAGTTATAAAGCAAGATGCAAAAAATGTTTGATGGGGGAGATGGGTCAAAAAATAGAATAATAAAACTGGAGTAAAAATACACTTATTACTTGATAAATGGTTGATGGTTGAAGAAATTTTGGTAGCGGTTTAGATCTCTATTATAGTTTTTGAATTATTAGAAGAAGACTAGTTGGATAGAAGCTTGAATAATTATATGCTAGAATGTTCTTTTGATTGATTGATGGATCCATTTCACCACCTACTCCCTCCTTTTATAGGAAAAAAGAGATGGAGGATAAAAGGTTCCATAGGAGGTTGGATTGATGATTTCTATGCTTGTGAGCTCATTATCAATGGGCAAGGTGGACATATTTAATTGTGTCATGTTAGCTTGTACATAGATAGTATTTGTGTAAGAAGGAGGAAGACTTGATTATCAATGGTCAGTCTAACTATCGATGGTCAAGCTGATTATTGACGATCGAGTGTCTAGAGGAAAATGAGTTAAGGTTAAAAAGGGGTTGTGTGAAGGGTTAGTTAGTAAGTTAGTGAGTTATTTAGCTTAGTAGGTAACTAGACTCAGGGTTTGATGGGTTGGTTAGTGGGATGATAAGGGTTAGGTGGTCCCTAGGGGGTCTTGAGGCATTTTGAAATCTAGAGCCATCATGTGTAGTTTTCTAGTGTCTAAACCTAACAAATTTTATTTTCTTAGATTAAAATTGTTTGAAACACTTTATACATACAATTTGGTATGCTAGTTTTTATTCATCCATTTGACCTTTTGTTTAAGACATTTTATGTTAGACTATTTTTAGCAAGTTTTTAGCATAGAATTTTTGGAGATACAACTCCATCCTTAGATCAAGTTAGACTATGTTTGGACCATTTTTCCTTTAGACCTTAGTTTTTATAATTTATATAACTCTAGGCCTTTTTTCAAAACATTTATCATTGATTTGGATATGTATCATTAAACTTGTAGTCAAACCATGTACCATCTAAGTTATGATAATATGGTAGCATAAATTTACATTGATAAAGACCCCTATGGGGATGAGGTGGTTTGTGAGATGGATCCTTATCCTCATTAAAATACCCAATCTAGATAACAAAGCTAGTATCCTCAATAATAGTATGTGGTAATACCTTCTTTGGGTTGGTTAATGTATGATGTTCATAATTTCATCATTCATGGCACCTGATCCCCCACATATACCGTTAACCCTCCTTCAAACTGTGCTAGCCACCAAGATCCACAATATCCAAGGACTACCATACTAGGACCTAATCCTTTATCTTATAAAAACCAAGCTTCATGACACCCTACCATTACCATTATAACACCTCATCTTTGGCTCATGATAATAACCAAGCTTTACAATGCCCTACCATTACCATTCCAAGTCCTTGTCTTTTGGCTTGTGTAATTAATTAATATTCTTAATGCCCTACCATTAAAGTTCTAGGCCCTTCTAATAATGGTATCTCATTATCCTAACAAGGTTGTGTACCTATGACTAGATAGGTCATAGTTACCATCCTAGGCTAAAAATCAGATTTTGTTAAACCCATCATAGATAAGATTATCATTATCCAACTATCAACCATTCCTCATCTAGTGCCAATCATCCCCCACTTTAAAAAATACATGTCGATTATTGAGCCACAATTAATCCAATATATACCTCTCCAACTAAGCCAATCATTTGAAGACAAAAATATGTTCAAAATTGGTATTTTAAAGATAACTATAAACCAAGTCCAGAGAATCAACCAATATATAATATTTTTGTTGAAACACTTATTTGTGATAAGTTAACCTATGATGAATCACCTTTTGATCCTTTATTTTTGTCGAGGATTCTCACTCTAATAAACTAGTATTTACTGAGTCACTTCTTAATGATTATAACCACCTTTGGGTAAATCATTATCTCAAACATTATCATGTTTTTAAAGAGCCTCCCTTTGAAAAAATAATATCTATAGAGTTATCTCTTAACCTTTTTCCCCTCATTGAGGAGTCTCACTTTGATAAAATAGTCTATGTGGATCCCATTATGCCATCACAAGCCATTACTTGTCCCATATCAAATATTCAACAAGTCATAATTGTAGCAACATCCACACTATATGAAGAATCAACATTGAATTTATGTTTTATTCTTGAACCCACATCAAATTTAACATCAAAAGTAGAATCAACATTAGTCCTAACCCTAGATTTAGAGTCCTTTGAGTCAGAGTCAACTTCAAAATCTAAATAGGTTATGGCTATTACAGTATTGGTTATGCATGCATTGTAGATCAATTTGAATAAATTTGTGATCTTTACAAATTTTTTGAGGATGATTAATTTTAAATTAACACAAGTTCTCCTAGTATTTTATATGAGGATTGTGTTACCTCTCTCCATTCCATTACCGTTCCACATGTCATTAACACCAATCAACCTGGCTATTATATTGACATTCCACCTCTCACAAGTGTTGATTGGGACAAAAAAAATCACATCTTATTAAACTTCATACATGGTGACATATCAGTTGTATAATATTAGGGGGACCAAGATCACATTCATATAGAAGAAGAACAATCTCCTAGTGAATTTTTTTTGGAGGTGCTAGGGGACAATCAAAGTCCAAACTTAACATATTTTAGTGAAACCTTGTTTGAGGTGCTAGAAGAAAATAAAAGTAAAAAGTGAATTCTCCTTAGAAAAACCTTCTCAGAGGCACTATGGGACAATAAAGACTACTTCATTGGTGAAAACCTCATCAAGGTGCCAATAGCCGAGCACAACATTTCTTCACTGCTTGATGAAGATATTATTCAAGCTACCATCAATACACCTTCCAATATACAACATAATTAGATGGTAACTACTCTCAAGCCCAAATAATATAAAAATTTGGTGGTCCTATCAAGAGCATATTCAAAGTTATTCAGCCCCACCACAACTAAAATTATGTCAAATCTAAAATCAAAAACATTATGTGTGCCTAAAAATCCCAATTTTCATTTGTTTCCCAATCATTATACATTCCATTATAATCTATTTATTCATTCTAAACCTATATTACATTACCAAATTAGACCATTTATCTAATATTTATCCCTATTTACCATCCCTAGTTTCACTTTACTGTATAGAGGATACAAATATATATTGTCTTGATGTATGAAGGAAAAAAAATCAATGACCAACAAAGATCACAATAACATTATTGGAATCTAAACATGTAGTAGGTTTTTGATAGAGAAGCTATTGAGAAGAGGTGTGGGATATCAATTTATATGATTGACTATTCTTTTTGTATCATATGTTGATTAGGATGTGCATCTCCACATCAACAAGAAAAACATAACCTTTGACCTTGTCAAAAACATTTACCTTACCATTTCCATTTTCCATTTACTTTGCTATTTTCATTTTCCATTCCTCTTATTGTTGTTTCATACCCTACAATTTACCTTACTTTATCACTTGGGGATAACCCTATTGCCATTTCCACAAATTACCTTCCTACCATATTCTTTATGTTGTACCTTATACCATTCTACCATACCTTAACTATTATAATCAAGCTTGTTTTGACCTACCCTACCTACCCATTTTTGATCTTGGTTCTTTTGGTTCTTCTCACAACTTTTGTGAAATTTAGTTTCAACAATTTTAGAATTCTATGTTTAAATGATAATTTATAAAAGTAGTATGATAGTGGATCTGGAAAGTTATCTTTCATTTATTTTTGACTGGTGCCACTGGTTATAATGGCCTGTGGGAAAATTAGTATTCCACCTTGTGTTATTAATTATAATTACCTATGGGAAAATTAGTAGCACAAACTTATGCTGTTATTTCCTAATTATAATTGCCTATCAAGAAATTAGAAATAACACTTTTTATCATGTATTTCCACATCCCTTACCATTACTATTCTCATTTACCTTTCCATTTACCTCAATTTATGAATTTGTTATTACCCAGTTAGATCTCCTCACCTTTTATGCTAGTAGAACTACTATGACTTGAGGTCCTAATGGGACTATGTAGGCAACACTCATTTCATATTGAGGTTAGCTCAGTCTCTTTTTCCATACTCTCTCTCTCCATTTTATGAGAAACCTAAGACAACACTATCACCATTTTTCAAGTGGGATATTGTTAATCTCTTGTGAGTTAAGATACCTCAAAATTCTAAAAACATTTAAAATTTTCAAAATACAAAAACATGTTTCCTATTTAAACCTAGTTAATCATCCTCAATCTGCATTACTAGGGTGAATCCATTCTTAGTTCCAATCCATTCCACTTCCACTAGGGGTGTGACCTTCCATTTTCATGTATCTTGGCTTTGGGGCACCACCTATTTATCTTTCCATTGAGCTTCATGCATAAAAGCTGACTTGGTTGATGACAGGATGTTTTCTATTGCTTTTACTTTCAAGTTTTTCTATGTGTTTGCTTTCTTTGTTTTTTTTGTTTTTTTGTTTTTCTTATTGTGACTTGACCTAATCTATATGCATTCATTGAATGATTCTTTGCGTATTATTATTTATTCCATCCATATTCAAACATCAACATTATCATCATGGTTTTAATTATTGGTGCATTACTTTTAATTGTTTATTAGATCACATGTTAGTCCTTATTTGTTTTTCTAAGCTATCATGGTACATACCATCACATGATATAAAAAAATCAGCTTGATAAATACTATAAGTAATAGACCCACACAAACTTCTCCTTGGTAACCTTGGTAAATTCTTCCACCCTCCTTGATTAAATCAACCCATTAACCATTCTTATTGTATCAATGCTAATAAGGATGAGCATATGTGCATTAGTAGGTATGACTGAATCATTAACATTGATCAATTATTATTCTGGTATTCATCTCTTGCATCACTTTATGCATCCTCATGTGCCTGGTTGTTTATGGCTTCTTCAGTCATTAGCCCATCACATCTATGTTTACACCCACTCATCTTTAATATGTGCAATAGGTTATATCCTTGAGTTATACTTGCCAATTTTCCATACTGGGGCACAATAAAAAAAATCATTCTTTAATCCAGGTCATCTTAATTATTATAACCACCTATAGGCAAATCATTATTTTAACTCATCTATCCTACTGGGGTATGTGCCTATGCCATTGATTATAACTATCTTTTTGAAAATTAGTGTCTCAATGTTTTTTACTGATTATAATCTCCTTTAGGAAAATCATTACTTTTTAAATAAATGCATGCAAGAATTCTCTCTATTGGATTAATCTCAACCATGGGATAATTTCATTCTTCTTCTTGCTTGTCTTTGAGGAACTATCCATCAATCATATATGACAGCTACTCCCTTGAGGGGTAATCATTATAGGCTTCTCAAAAATTATTTGAAGCTTCTTATTAAATCATTATCTTATTTCATTCTTAGCAACCTATTTCATTATTTGAGAAGATATTAATTTGCCTATAGCTTGTAACATCTTCCAAAACAATGTTAAACTATAGACACCTAAAAATTGCCACAAGTAACCTTCAATTGGAATTAAAACTAATTCCTACCAACCCTTGTAAATTAAGCCTATGAATCATTAAACATTCCAAATTTTCTTGCACATCATTCATCAAAACTTAGAATCATGCTGAGACATCCTTAATTGGGGAATTCTATTATATGTAACAATAACATCTCACAAATTCATCCCTAATCACCTTGCAACATAACATCTATCAATTTATCCTAGGAACCTATTAAGTGGGACACTTTCACACTTAAATCAAATCCTTAAAGAGCTAAAAAGATAATCAAAATCAACTAATAAGATAAACAATTTTAAATGCCTAGTTGAATTATCCATTGAAATTAATGAATATCTAAAAAAGGAAATTCAAAAATTCAAAATATCCTAGTCTTTCATCATTTATTTTATGAGTTGTCAAGTTATTTGAAAAGATTTGAAAATATATAATTTAAGAGTCATGCCTAGTAATTTTAAATCATAATTTCTTAACAAATTTTAACTCAACTAGAGTTAGCTTTAACTTGCCTAGGTTTATTTTGAATCCATTCTAAGCTTAAACTCAACCTTGACTCACCTTGGGTGAGAGTTAATTCCCAAGGCCATAAGTACAATTCCTTTTCTATTGAATTCTAGGCTATTTTGGTGAAAAATTATTATGCACAAATATCTTCAAAAAAATCTTTGATGTAGAGTTATAATGCCTAAATGCTTAACAACTAAGGTTACCATGCCAAAATATTGAGACAAGCAATCATAAACCATGGTTCTAAGGAGAGACGGAGCCAAAAAACCTCCATAGTCAAAAACTTCTTGATGCACAAGTTGAGCAAGCCACTCAACAAAGCCATTTAGAGCTCCCATGGAGGGTAAAAGAGTTATTTTATTTTATGTTTTTATTGTGCTCTCATTTAGTTTTTATTGTTGAGCTCTCCCTAGTGTCTAGGATAGGAGTTTAAGTATTAGTGTTTTTATTTGAGTTGTATTACTTGAAATAACACCATACTAACCATAGGTTTACTGTCTTCTTTCATAAGATACAACAATTATAATCTATTGAGCAGGACATCTTATCATAAAAAACGTAAATGAGAGAGAATGAGTAACATAGAAAAGGGATAATTCTTTGATTGAGATCATATATTTTGGTGATAATAAATAAAAATCATGATTGGCCACAATTATATCATTGGGCATCAAGTTTAACTATTACACAATTTAAATAACTTAATGAGTAAAAATAAAAAGAAAATGTGAACACATAATTAAAAATATCTACCAAAATAAATTAAACACATAACCCTATATCTAATACACATAATGACTTAATAAAATATTTGAAATAAACATAATGAGAATTTAGAATCAATCAAATTAGTTGTTGCATAATTTGATTGTATATTCAATTTCAAAATCAACATTCAAATAACTTCTTGGCATTTATTACTTCTCTCAAATCAATAACCTATAGCATACAATAATGATAAAATAAAGGATAATGGTAGGGACAATCTTGGCAAAATATTGATACAGTTCTAGTACCAAATATGTTGACCCCTATAATGGTAAGCACTATTGCTCATTTAGGCAAGTCAATCAAACCTATTGCCTTGATGCAAAAAAAAATTTAATGGCCTAATACATAACCAAAATTAAATGGTTATGATACTATAAATAAATATGGCAATTGATTACAACTCAATTTCTTGAGATAACACATCACCAAAAGAAAGGATAATGATCTAGTCATGACACAATTTATAGAATATAACAACTTTCAGGATGAAAGGGGATGCAATGTCCAATGCATTTCAAGCTACAATAATACAACAATTATTGACATCTAATTCTTTTTAACAAAGTGATTATTGATCCAAACATGAAAATCCACATCATTGTAGAAGGATCCTAATGATTAATAAACCAATTCATGCTCTATTTTATCCATTCTAAATTCTACATACTTATATCCATAACAACAAAACCTCTTTTATATGCATCTTTTTATTATTAAATGCTAATGAAAGAGAAATATTGGAATAAGAAATTATTATAATCTATATATAGGTACATCTCATCCCTTTGATTAAATTATTGATATCCTCAAAAATTGAGTCAATTTTTGCGTTAGAGATGTGAACAATCTTCTCAATTTTGGGTTTTGTATCTATCCATATCTCTAGCATTACTTCGATTAATATTCATATTCTTTTTTGAAATCAACTCCCAAAGTCTTCATTACAGGGTATTCAATGGATTATATTCTATAATAGGTCAAAAACTTCTTAGGTCCCTACATACTATGTTTCTCATTTAACAAACTCCAAATGTTTCAATATGCTCTTTTCTATCTCGTCTCTTTCTTCTACAACTCATCTTTGAGCTAAAATCATCATTTTACATCCCTTCCTTCTTTTTTTAGCCATCAAATTTATTTCATGGTTGTGTTTTTGATATTCTGACATCTATCCCAATCATGAGAAGTTAGGAGATCTTAGGTTTAAATGTTGGATTTATATATCCCTTAGGCTGAGTCCATGAGATCATGCCACATGGCAAGATCTTATAACTTTGAGGATCTCTCAATTTTTGAATATGTACTCATCCTTTAGAACTTTTATTCCCTATAATGTGACCACATGTCATAATTTATAGAATCAAGGTTGCAATAAATTCTAACTATGCATTTTTACTCTATGATCACCAATTCCTGAAATACAACCATGTGTCATAATCTCAAAACTTTAAGATCAAACTATCTTCAGAAACATTTTCACTATGCATTGCCTTTCTTGATATTCAAATCTCTAAGATGTGACCATGTGCCATCATTATGAATACTTAAAGATCAGAGAGTATTCAATACTTATAATAGACTTCCACCCACCTTAGATTTTGGTGATTACATAACATAGACGAGTCATGTCTATCCAATCTATTTTCTTCTAAAAACCTACATGCCTGAGATCATGCCATGTAGAATGATCTCAAGAATCTAAAGTCTTTGATAATTATCCATTTTTATAAGAATTTATATGCATTGATTGAATGAGATCATGTCATGCAATATGATCTTGGGGTTCCTCTATCTTTGACACTTAGTCAATTTTACAATTCTACTTCTTTGCACTTTTAGATGATCTCTATATCATAGATATTGCCACATGGCACCTTTTCATTAAATTTTATAATAGATTTCTATGTTATTTGAATTAAACCTTTGATTTTTTAATTCCCATGATGATTCTACATGGAATCATCACCTTTGGGCCTTGAAGATTCTTTGGATTTTTGCTTTGCTTAGATTGTCTGATCTATTGACACATGGATGATACACAAAAGCTCATGATATTTTTGGACATTAAACTATTGATTTCCTCCCTCCTAGATCTAGGTGCTTGAGATGCGGCCATGTGTCATAATCTTGGAAGGTCAGGGTTTGAAAGACTTAATAATTTTTGAGTGAGCCCCCCCATAGACTCCAAACACCCAAGATTTTGATACCTAACAGAGATTGATGGCTTAGGGGCTTTAGAAGATCTCTATGAATAAAAGACAAAGAAAAAACCAATCAAAAAATAATTAATAAGTTAGTCGATGAAACCATTCCAAAATAATGTTAGACAAAGTTAAATTTAGTTGAGTAAAGTCCATGAAAGTATAAATTAAGCATAAGTCCCAACAAAAGAAAATGAGACTAGTAAAAATACATTATGAACTTGAATAAGACATTTTTAAAATCTAAAATAAGAAATCCACATTGATAATATGATTATTTAAAATATTTTGATAACTTAACGCTAAGGTCCCAATGCCATAAACTATTGAATTTACCCCTTTTTCTATTATAAAATTTTAAGGAAAGGTCATGTTTATGTTTAAAGATCAAATGTTTAAAATAATCATTAAAATACATCATGAGCACCATAAGATAATATTTAAACATTTTAGACAAATGCTTTATAACAAATGGAAGACTTCACATTAATAATAGGAAACTAGGCCAAAGAATTAACCTTAAAAAATAATGCTACTAACCAAGGTGAAGTAACAATAAAATGAACACATAAAATTCCATTTCAACTTGATACTGAAACAAATGTTGTTCAAATGTCTAAATTGAATGAAATGATTAACTTATTATAAGAAATACTTTAATAGACAATTTTCTTATGTTTGAACCCTAAACAAAGGATTATTAATCATTATGAAAAAGTAGTCAAGTGAAGCTATGCCAAAATCATCAAACACATTGGACACGAGTTAAAACCTAAAAAAAAAAGAAATCCTTTCTTAGTAGCTTGATTAATATTTATAAATAAGGCCATTTAAGTAGACAAGAATAAAAATAAGAAACAAGTATGTTAAAGTAAGAGGATTCTCATGTGGGATTTGAATATTGGTCATGTTGGACCCAATAGGTTCTACCATTTCCCTTTATGCATCATGATCATTTTGTTAACCTCAAAAAATATCTAGTGATGGAAGTCCTATCATTAATGGCTTGGTAAGCACCACTTAGTTTATCAAAATTTAGAAATAATTTGGTTTATTAACTCTAATTAAGATAAAATGAATAAAAATATAACAAATACTATAAAATGACTTTTAACTAGTAGAATAAAAGTAAATTTTTGAAATGGATGAAGTACAAATGAATGAAAAAATTAACTATGAAAAACACAAGAAGACTTAGCTATTTTATATCTAGGAGTTGACCATGTTTAACTCAGACATGATTGAAAGATTAGATCATATTGAGTTATACACATGCAATAAAAATTATGACTATCATGGATTAGGGTCAAAAGTGATAGGTAGGGGACATGATTGACTATCACTACTATCCCCCATTGGTCGATTCTATCCTCTATAAAAAATCATGAAAATTAGGGCATAGTCGCTTGCATCTTTATGTTTAACCTTAATAATATAGATTAGGGAATCTAGGGTTAAAGGGGATAGAGATAGCCTAGGGTATAAGGGTGATAAATAATCTATATAACATGACAATAGATACTAAACTCAGATATAACATATGCTAAATTTATTAAATTGAGATAGATTAAAAATAGTAAGTACAACTATACTAGATCATATGGAAATGAAAAAAAAATGTACTTAGCTGGTTCTGATGCTAATATAATTTTAAATCTAGATAGACAAAAATTAGACTATAAGAGTATTTTAGAACATTTTCCAAATTCTAGATTGAATGCCTTTGGAGCCATGGACACTTGCATCAGCCTTGAACAATTACATCAATGCTACTATCTGAACTAAACATAAGTATTCTATATAGAATACCTAATAGAAAAATATATGACCACCTATATTATTATAGGTTTGCCTTCACCTTCACTCTGGTACATTCAGATTTGGGTCATGGACTATCACTACTCATGAAAATGAAAAACCCTAGTTCTTCATCTTCATACTGACCTTGGAAAAAATAGGTTAGTGGGCACATGGTGTCAAGTTGATCCTAAAAAACCCTCTATAAATGAGTTTTGTATACATATCCAATACTCTAAATAGGGCCTTAGACTGATGTATTTCTCACCTACATGTTGGCTTGTGTTTGAATCATACAATATGTAGAAAATAAGTAAAATAGTGACCTAGATTATAACTTGAGAAATTAGGCTCTTAGGCTACTCCTTCAATACTTTAGACCTATGTATGTGATGTTCCTATGAATGATATATCATATAAATAATTAGGAAATATTTTTATTTATTGAGTACTTTATTTAATGCTTTGATAAGTTGTCTTGATCTATGCTAGGTTGTAGGTTTTTAATGAATGAGGAATGTTTATGAATATATACCACTTATATCAGGAAATATATCACATTAAAAAACTTAGGAAAACCATTAGGATACATTTAATTTACAAATTAGATAACTTTAGGGCACTAGAAAATTACATTGGAGTAGGACACCTATGTTGACACAGGTGTCTATCCTAGACACTAGTGTCCAGAGAACATGAAAGTAGGTACAAGCTTAGAACTTGTAAAGATAGAAGATAAGAAGGTTTTAAGCATTTTGGGTAAGATAATAGGTTTATGTTATCAACATGAGACTTTTAATACCAAGAGATAGGTCAAGGGGCACAAGATAAAGCATATATGAGACTTCCAAAAGTGAGAAAGGTCTAAAATTGAAAGGAACAACCAAGGTTCGAGTTTGCCAAGTGTACAAGATTAAGGTGTTATATAATCCATAAATATCATCTACATTTTCCCCACCTTTAATCTATTAATGAAATTTCTAGTTTAAAAGAGAATAAATATGTACTTGGGTGTGTATAACATACCTTGCCTTTGATTGAGTCCAACATGAGTGATTTACTAGTGATTGACCTGAAACCAAGAGCATGTTACAATGCATAATCAATGCATATAATCTAAAATTGAAAGTATTTAAAATATTGAAATTTAATGAGCAAGATTTATGATTACACTTATGTATTGATGTAACCACCTTGCCTTTTGGAAAGCTGATTTGAAAATAAATATCATTTTAAGGCTCTTAAACTGAGATTAGGATAAATATATAAATCTAGAAAAGTGAATATATCAAAGGAGATAGAGAAAGAGTGGAAGATACATTCCCCCAAACTTGGAGAAAAGGTGAGTTGCTACCTGATAATTAATATTAGATCAATCATGTTACCCAACCATAATTATAACCTGATGAGCATGAGTGAACAAAGTAAACTCATACTATCAAACTAGTGAGGTTGTATGATACAATCAAGTCCAACCTGAAAACTTGGCTAGATTGAGTGATTTAATCACTTCAAACATACCAAAAGTGAACCAACTAATACAATAATTTGGCTGAATATTGTTTGTAAAATTCCATTTTAGCAGGTGATGATAATCCCTGAGAATGTTTTGAAATATGAAACTAATTTATATTTTGTAATATTAAGCACACATTGCATAACATATGCACCTTAGATATGTTTCATGTTGAAACTATGTATAATAATGGTACCAATGTATATAATTCTAGCATAACTATGAATCTAAATTTATATTATTGTGCACTTTGGCTAATTTGGAAACTATGTAAGTGTGGAGAACATGCTTTCAAAGTATGCCCCAATTATATATGAAAAAATCTAAAAATTGAAATAAGTGTCAATGTAGAGGACATGTTTTCAAAACATGCCCCTATAGAATCTGGTTATGTCAAATATTGAATAAGTGTGGAGAAAATGCTTCCAAATCATTCCCTCACTAAATTTAAAAATTATTAAAAATGTAGAATAAATGTGGAGAACATGATTTTAAAGAATACCTCCACAAATCTAGGTGTGTCAAATACTAAATAAGTATGGAGAACATGCTTCCAAAGCATGCCCCCATTGAATCTAAAAACTATGACAAATATGGATAACATGCCTCTATGACATACCCCTATTAATATGGCCACCCTTCAAGGTGAGGAAATAATAGAAACTGGTATTTAACTCACCTCAAAAGGATAAGACAACTAAATAATATGAGAATGGAACCATGTAGCATATAGAAGAACAAGTTTACATAAATATGATATTAAAGAGCATAGAATAATTTAATCACATGAAGACCTAAGATTCATGATAAAGATCATGGAAATGATGAGATAGTAACAGTACAAGTTTAACAATCAAATAAGCAAACACATAAGAGCACTCAAAATTAAGTCAACATACAATGGTCCAAGGAGATCACAAACAAGGGGCATGCTCAAATGTTGTACAATTGAAGTGACATAATTGTCAAATGTCCACAAAATCAAGGATGATATATTCAAATGTATTTAAAATAAATAATGACATATTTAAATTCAAAGAGAGCACACATAGTCATGGGGGTTGTAAAAAAATGAGCATTTCAAATGATCAACTAAACAAGATAATAGAAAGGCATGACACTCAAGAAAGTGCATAAAGGAAAGCATAATGAATCATCATAAACATATCCTACTATCCCATGGGTCAAACGTGTTAGAAAAAAATGTCAAGTGCATAACATATCAAACACCCTATAAAATATATAATCATGGGTAAAGGCATGTGTAAGTACATAGAAGTTCAAACATGATAATTAAAAGTGATCCACAAACCATATAACATGTGATTATTATGATCAAACAAGCAAATTATCCCCAATGTCCATATGACATGAGTAGAGGGAGGACCCAAGATCCAAAATAAGAATAAATCATGTATATGTGTATGTCTATATCACACTCAAGTAGAGTCATGACACACGTGTCTGTATGAGTAAATAATATGTCATCTATCAACATGGAACTAACACAGATACCAAGGAGCCAATAGAGTATGTTTATACTAAAAATATTTTTGGTTTTTTGTTTTTTTGTTTTTTTGGATTATTTGGAAAGAAAAATATATCCTATGGTCTCATCTAGAGGATAAAAATCATTGAAGAATTGTAAAGGAATAACATTTCTTGAATGAAATGTGCCACATGTATGCATAGTATTAGGAACTGTATCATTATCTTTTGGTAATTTTGTATTTGGTATCTTTATTTTATATATGTTTTCCTTCATTATTATATTTTTCAAATTAGTTTCTTTAATGTGTCACATTGACTAGTATTATGGCCAATGAGCTAATGATATTTACAATATGGTACATTATCTTCTATAGGTTATAGAACATGATCTGTGTCTGGTAGAAGGTAAATAAATTAGTCTATGTTCAAGTAACATAGATAACATGGTATTTGGATTATCTTACTATGTCATGATCTCTAAAATTTATTATTAAGATTTTTGGTAAGACTTCACTTTATTAACATGATGAATTTGCATTTGACCCTTGTAAGGTTGACTTAATGTTTTTAGCAAATAGGGATATATGGAATAACAAGCATTTACATGTACATCTAATATTTTTATTTTACCCTTATCTAGATCCAATTTTCTATCTTTTGAAAGTGTATTTAGATTATATATACCAATACCTATAGGTTTGAAAAGATTATGTAAAAAGTGATCAAATGGATCAAATTTTAGTTTTCACATTTGCTCATCTATCATATCATAAGTAGTATCATCATTTTTGTTATAATAATCTAAAACATGGGCATATTTTTGCTCAGTATTGACCAATAAGGGAAGCTCAAATGGTAGGGTTTCTTTTGGTTCTATTAGATCCTTTAGTAATGGTTCTTGCTCTTAATGTGCATTTATGTGTACCTCAATATCTCCCTTAGCCATGATTATTTTCAAGAGATTGTTGTGGTATTTAAAGATAACAAAGATAAATTAACTCTAGGCTACACAACTTATCTATGCATCTAAAAAAATTCTCCACAAGACAAGATCTATATCTCCAAATAAAGTATGGAACCCTAAACTTTATTCCTCAAGTAGAATGGTCAATAAGCAAATATTTATTTTCACTTATTATTATTAACTTATATATTCTCAAATGGTTGGAAATTAACTTGTATATATTTCCCTAAATACTTCTAAATATGTCAGTTATACAAGGTCGACCTAGTTGACCTTGTATGTTTTTGAGAGATAAATCACTAGGTCAACCAAATGGTTAACAAAACTCTTAGTAAAATACACCCTTAAATAGTATAGGGTGGACCAAATCAACATATATAATAATCAAAGGCTGAAAACTATACAAGGTCAAACCATTCAACCTAGTATAGTTAACTGGCAAAAGGGGGTCAAGGCAAGAAAAAAGAGGATAATGATATGAAAAATATTTGGAATGGGTAAAATAGAGAAGAATAAGCTTATGGTAAATGGTTTTAGGAGACAAGTTTTTATATGGTATGTGGAAAAAGGGAAAAAACTCTTATGAAGCACCAATGGTCTACCCACCCCTTTCTTGGTTCACCCTTTAAGGCATGCACTCAAAGAGATTGAGACTCGATGGGTTCTTATAAGATACAATGTGTCACTAAGTGATAAAGGTTTGAAAATATTATGTGTATACACATTTAATTTAGGTATTAATAAAGTTAATAATGGTCATAGGTTTACATGGAGATGTTTTCTATAGTGATAAGAAGCTACCCTAAAAATTTAGAGTCTTGAAGTGATTTTTAGCTCAAGTTATAAAGCTTAAAAGATGATATAGTAGATTATGATGGGCCAAAGACAATAAATTTTAATCACATTAAAGTTTGAGTTCATTGGTCTAGAATATACAATGGTGAGCACTTAATCATACATATTGATATTAATGGTGTTCATGAAGTCAACATGTCAAAGGTTTCATGCATTGGTGATAAGTGTCACAAGATCACCAATTTGATAAAAGATCAATGATGAGTGATAGTTCATAATTATGAAGATCAACATTACGTGACAAGTTAAAGAGTTAAAAAATCACATGGGACTACCAAGTGGCACAAGTGCATGGACTAACATCAAAGTGTTTATAAGGCATGAAAGGGTGCCAAGTGTCATAATCATGGGAGTTTTGATCGAGATATAATGATGAGCATTGCAAGATAAAGACCTGATTGATATAAAGAGATCGACTATGAATATTTGGTCAATATTTCAAGGGTGCATAAGATGAGGTCAACATGTTTGAAAATAAATATTTGTTTAGTGACCATCGGAATTCAAATATTTGAATTTGTGAGGGAAGACCAATCTACAATTTTTATGCTATAATTTTTGATATATGTAGAATTTGATCATGGTGTAAAAGGAAAAGTTTTAGAAGACTTCATGGTACATCCAAAGAACCTAGTTAAAAGGTTTGAATGTTTGTACAATCAAATTTATTGAGCTCCAAAGTTTATTATGTATGTGTTCATGCTCTATAAGTAGCCTAAGAAGGGTAATTTAGTTATTCTTGATGGTATTTAGATGTTTTAAAGATGAAAAAAGTGTTGGAGCATGTTTTAGACTTCATGAGGACATTTGTGTGGATTATGGAGGTTTTACCAATCTAAATTCTATATGATCAAAGGCTTAGAAGTTAATTATGTGTTCATTCTTGGTAATCATATATACAGAATGATGTTTGGGCTAATTGTGTTTTAGTAAAAGGGTGATGTGATGGATATTGTCACTTAAGGTGGAACTATAGATCATGTGTCATGGGTCTATATATTGCTAAAGTGTTTTTATGTTCTAATTTTGTTTGATGAAGTATAAAAGAGGTGAATGGTTCTCTATAGGACCTAAAAGGACACTTAGGCCTATTTTAAAGAGGGTACTTATAAAAGGTGACCCATGTAGATGCATTAAGAGTAAAGGCATGTGTTGTGGCTAAAAAAAAAAGGTTGTGAATATGATATTCATGAAGAATCTATAAAAGGTGAAACCAAAGATGATGATTTCTAGACTCGTGAGACTGAGAAAAGAGAGGGCATGTGTGAGAGTTTTAAAGAGATAGAAAGAAGAAAGGGAGTGTGCCCAATGGATGGGTTATAGAGAAGAGCAAGTTGATGACTATGTGTATGACCTATAGGTCATATTTTTGATGTTAGTATAGTGCTCTTTTAGGTTTGAAGATTGAGGATGAGTGAAGAGGTCTAGAGTGATCTAAAAGGATGGTTTGGATGCCTTGAGTGTGATCAAAGTATAAATGGTGTATATGTGAGATTGTTGGTGGATTTAAGAGGAAGATCAAAGTACAATCTATGTGTATAACCATTTGGTCATATTATAAGTGGATCTTACCATAAATCATTTTGAATATGTTGGATGTACGGGGTCAACCCAATTGACACTGTATGTTTTTAAGAGATAAATCACTAGGTCCTAAGCTAGATCGATTGAAAGGATAAAAAAAATTACAAGTGAAAAATACCCATAAATAGTATGGGGTCAACCCTATATAATAATTAGAGGCTAAAAACTATGCAAGGTTGACCCAGTTGACCTAGTATAATCAACTAAAAAAAGGGGGTCAAGACAATAAAAAAGAGGATAATGATATGATAAATGTTTGGAATGGGTATAATAAAGAATAATATGCTTAGGGTAAATGTTTTTATGATATAAGTGTATAAATGACAAGTGGAAAAAGGGATAATAATATTATAAAGCACCAATGGTTTGCCCACCCCTTTATTGGTGCATCCATTAAGGTGTGCACTTAGAGAGATTGAGACTTGATGGGTTCTTAAAAGATACAAAGTATCAATAAGTGATAAAAGTTTTAAAATATTATGTGTATACATATGCCCCACTCGAATCTCATTATGTGTCACGTGAGTGCAACACAAGCTGGTGCTTCAAGATAGAACATGATAACATAGAATGTTGATGCTAAGTAAAGTGCAGTAAGTAGCAAATAAGATAAAGGAAAAGATATAATTTAAAAATGCATACCTTTATTTAACTTCGTGTTGTAGATAAAGAAGTATATTTTAAGATATGTGAAGGTGTCTAATGTGAAGAACACTAGGTGAACCTATAGAAGTTAGTACAAAAAATAACTAAAAATCAATTTTTTTAGAATATAGGCATATGATAGTGGAAATGATTCTCTACATCATCATGAATCCAATGAATTTTATGGTTTTAAAAATGAATGAGTAAAAACAAAGATATAGATAAAAAAGGAATCTACCTAAAAATAATTGAAAAATTTAAATTATTGAAAAGTGTTTTTAAATAGGAAAAAAGAGAAGTCATTTGGTTATTTTGACTTGTGAAGGAGAGAAAAAGAGCTCTGGAGACCAAATGAGCTAGGATGGTGAGGAGATGACAAGCTAGATGAGGGAGAGCTCTAGAAGCCATAACAGGTGCACTACAGGTATACAACTATGAATCTTAAGCCAGTTTTGGAGTATTTTAATGAATTAAGTGTATTTTTAGAAAAAAATAATTTTAGCATTTATAAATGGTTAGAAGAATCCAAATTATATTCTATAGGTAGGAAAAACAAAGATGGGAAATGGGTTTGAAGGAAGTAGGGAGAAGATTGCCATAAGGCACTTTTTAAGGAAAATGCAAGGGGTTGGCAGGGAAAAATAATTGGGTTGACCTAATCGATCTAGTAAGTTGAAAATGAACAAAATCCAAATTATCAACCCAATGGGTATGTGTCGACCCTATATGTTTTTTAGATTGCTGACTTAGTATAGTATTATGGAAGGGAAAAGAAGAGGGTTGAATTAGATTTTTAATTCAACCAAGTCAAAAATAGGAAAATTTTGGTCAACCTAGGTTGACCAAAGAATCAAAATGGTATGAAAATGCATGAAAAGGTTGAAAGAAGGCTATAATGGCCCAAAATAACCAAATGAGGGAAAAAATGATTGAGTAGGCTAAAAATAAGTAAAAATGAATAAATTAAATCAATTTTAGGCTTATTTTTTATTAAAATTGTAAAAAGAATGTATTGTGAGTATACATGACATGGAAGATCTAATATATCTTTTATTGTTTTTGATTATAGGGATAACCCAAGTTATAGTGGGTGGTAGATGTGTCATGGATACCAGATCTACTAGAGCATTTGATGATAGGAATAGAGCTAGACTAGTATTTGTAGGCCTAGGAACAATAGTCGATATGTGTAAGAATCCTCTGAGTGTTGATTTGTTAGTCATGTTCTTGAGATGCTAAGAATAACTGACTAACACCTTTAGATGGGAGGTGGATGGGAACATGGTAGAGGTATATATCACTATGGAGGATGTACATGCCATCCTAGGGCTACTAATAGCAAGAGCACTGACGATTACATGGATACCAGACAACATGGAGGAGAGGAGAACCTTAGTTGTGTGGTCTATAGGATCAAAGATGATATTGGTGGGAAAGAGAGTCAACATATTTGATGTATATGCATCATAGATTCTAGATATCCAAAAATCTTTGATAAGGCTTGTGACACAATGATTGTTGTGTCATAAGTTAGATAGAAAGGTACCACTATTCATGATAGCTTTAAACAAGATGATCCTAGAGGAAAGAGTATTATATGATCTTAGTTTTGTCATCTAGGTCTAGCTCATAAATGATATGTATGAGGTGTTGTTCAAAGGGAAAAAGTCAATAAGATCTATCAAATTACTGATGGCTTGAATATATGATAGGTTTCCTATGTATCAACTGACTAGGTTTCCCCATATGGTCAATGATAGGTCACTTCAAGTGTGGAGATGAAGAGAGAACTAGGTAGCATGGGCCATACCACACATTCTAGTATTATAGATAGTAAGATGCACATAAATAGTGTGGTAGCCATATGGGCATATATTGACTACATGGCTAAGCTAGGACATAGTTACACTAGCTATAATGATAATAGAGGTAGTCAGACATTACACTTGGTGGAGAGAGCCACATCTGATGGTATGGGTACCATAATAAATGGGGTTACCTCATCTACAAGCACAAATATTGATTCCTAAGTAGTGGGATTGATATGGAGATATACATAAGGGAGAGGACTAAGGCCACCAGTGATGAGGCTGATGCTTAGACCACATTATGAGTGACCATGGATTGGGAAAACATGATAGGGAGTAGAGTATGAGGAGAGGGGTGTGAAGGCAATGGAACTAGATATACCACCATCAAATCTATATTGAGATGAATAACAACCATTGAGTACATGATTTCGATGGAGGAAAGAGTATTAGGAGAGAGTGGAGAATATCACCATATTCGATGACGCATCAAGTGAGCTAGAGGAGAGTTAGATGATAGAGAGGTCACTCAGGCATAGGCTGAGGTAGACGTGAGTTATGATAGCCAAATTTATATTGATGAGGCAACCTATAAAGGAGGTGTTATGAGGCTATGTAGATGGAGAGACTATGCTAGGCAATCACATTAATGGTAAGACCATAGTGGTCAAGACACAGATAAATAATAAAGATGATTACATTATTACTTAAGTTTTTACTTTGAAATAAATACTAGAGATAGATATATATTATGAGATATAATAGTGATATAATATCTATTTAGGTGAGATTTTATAGGCCTATATGAGGATGAGGAGGAGATATGGGGGTCCCTTATGAAGGGAGTACTCCATGATGTCCTGGATGAGACTTTATAGTCATATGACCCTACTACATTAGAGGAACCTAGTGTACCATCTGCCTCAGCTCAAGTGAGCTAGTTCAAACTAGCAAAAGAGGTAGTAAGGTAGATATGAGGAGAGAGAGAGAGAGAGAGAGAGAGAGAGAGAGAGAGAGAGAGAGAGAGAGAGAGAGAGAGAGAGAGAGAGAGAGAGAGAGAGAGAGAGAGAGAGAGAGAGGATGAAACCACTAGTAGATATGGGTGTAGGTTAGCTATGGGCATGATAGGCCCTGACAGAGGAGAGAGTTTCACATCTGTCTATAGTGGCGTAAATAACACAAGCATGTAAAGTGACCCTGACCTAGTTGGCATAGACATAGGTGTAGATAGTACACCTATAAGGATAAGTAGAGGGATTGAGATCTTGGATGGCCTTTTTATAATATACTATTCAAAGGAGTCAGACTGAGGCTTTGGTAGGTAACATGGCTAGGCCATAAGATAGATAGGATGGGGACCAACCATAGAGCTAGAGCATTGCATATTATTGTATAAAAACTCATGAGCTATATATATGTATGATGTATTATTTTGGTGTACTGATATTGATTTTTTATGTTTTCATCATTATGGTTGTGGTTGTGGATGCTTTAGATATATTTTTTTCTGGCACATGTATTTAGTTGTTGTATATGTTATAGGAAATATATGATATGTGGTTTCTTTTCTATCATTATGTAGAACACATGCATGGGTAAAAAGAAATAGGCAAAAAGGACTTGGTAAAATATAATGAATAAAAAATATATTACACACTATTTCAAGTTGGGAAATATGTAATAACAAGAAAATGACTAAGGATAAAGAACTAAGGGATGGTAAAAAAAAGAATTTGTTTTTAAACCAAAGTGAAAGAATTTTGCACCACATTAAAACAAGTAATATCATACTAAATCACATTAGGAAGTATGAAAATAATGTAATGAAATGGAAGGTATGTAAAAGGACACAAATGCTATATAAAAAAATTAATTAAGTCAATCAATCATAATAAATAATGTTGGGAAGTATAAGAGAAAAAAAATTGGTGAAATATTGGCCTTAAATTTATCACACTAATTCAAGCTGGGAAGTATGAAAAATTCAAGAAATGGTTGTATTATTACATGCACTTAGAAAATAAGAAGACAAAAGTGAAAGGGAAATGAAGTAATCATAAAACATACTAAATCAAGTTGGGAAGCATGTTAATGACCTGTAACTTTATAATCAATCACATTTTATCTCATATTTGACACATGTAATTTTGATTGTGACTTGGATTATTAAATTTTTTTGTGAAGAATAATAGGTCCTATCCATGGTCTTACACTAAAAATCATAAAGAGAACACCACTGGGGTGGAATAAATATGAAAAATTAGGTAGAAAAGGAAGTGGGTAATAGGAAGGGAAAAAATGGTAATTTGTGAGGAACATTGGGTCCTATCTGTGGTCTTACAAAGCAACTGACAAATAAAATCCCAAGGGGAGTGATCAATAGACAAAGAAATATTTCTCAAGAGGAAATATGATGGATATAGGGAATGAAAAAGGGAGTGTAAAAAGTAAGACATAGGCATCTTATGAAAATACCTTAGGAGACAAGACACATACTAAGGACATGAGAAGACACTAAGTGACTAGTGACCATCTATGTATGAAGGAAACCTATTAGCTATATACACAAATATTTATAGGTAAATAAGTATGCTAATAAGATCAAATCATGAAGGTAGATTGGTACAATAAAAGGTAAAATAGACCTACCTTCCCATGACATGTTCCCCATTCCTCATGACCCCTTACAGAGCCATCAATCTACTGTGAAGATTGGGTATTGCATGAGAAAGTAGGTAGCAATAAAAGATTGTTTTATTTTCCTTTTCTAATAGACTAGACTACCACAACCCAAATGACCTCAAATCTATCATGACGCTATCTATGGAGTTTGAGCTTCGACTAGAAGAATGAGATGTACTTTGAATCATGTCTTTTAGTGTGATTTGAGTTTTAAGAATTTTTTTGCCTTTTATAAAATGATATAGCTTTTAACTATTTATGGATTTTTAATATTCCTCCTCCATATGGACCTGGAATGACTAATCATGAGAGATGTAGTGATACACATGAATCTGATTTAAATTAAGGATAAAGGAAGCTAAGTAACCAAAGACAAAAACTGACTAGGACACTTAGGCATAATAATAAACTAGCATGTGATCTCAAGTCTCAACCATGGATATGGTTAGTTTACAAAAAAGGAAGAAGGGAAGAAGGAGATCCAAAGTAGACTGGTATAGATAAAGTATAATGAGATGAATTGTTTGCTAACTAATCACATGGTAATAGAAAACATGACTAAAGGGAACAAGGTTGGTATAACCAAGTCACAATGAAAATTATCCATGAAAAATAGACATAAGAAAACAAACAATCATGAAGACATAGAAATAGAGTTTTTAGAAGAACTCAAGAAAGAAAGAAAGAGAAAGTAATGATGAAGAAAGACAATCATATGCAAATATAAATGACAACATAAGCAATATATAGTACAAAATGTAAAATCACTATAGAAGAAAAATATGAATTTAACACAACGTCAAATGATATAACAAATAGATAAAAATAAAATTGGAGAACACATCCAATCAAAATGTAAATGTAAAGGCACCATGCATGTGATCATAGATACTGATAAATATATCCACACACATTATCCAAAAAATTAGATAGATATCTATAAAGTTGGATACGAACTGTTGCTAATATCTCATCAATCTTCAATGAAAACTAGGAAAATACTTCTCTTCTAAACTCCTCCATAAAAAAAGTAGGAATACTCAATGGATCATGATAAGGAGAGAAATTAGGCAAGGTATTTTTGGGATAATGCATGGGAGAAAGATCTAGAGGACATGTAGGAATCACCAGTGGAAAAGGATCCATAGGTGAAGGAAACATAGGTGGAGACATAAAAGGTGAAGGGACCACAAGAGGGCATGGAACCACTAGAGGTAGAGCCATGGGAGAATAAAGAGAAGCCTTATTATAGGTATGACCTATGGGAGTAATAGAATAAGGTTCAAGATTAGATATAAGGTGATCCTTAAGGTGTTGTTGAAGGATGTGGTAATGATTAGTGTGATGGGTGCCACATTAGTGCCACAAACAATACACCTCACCATACTTAGGTATATATTTAGGGAGAACCTTCATGGGCGGCATGGATTTGTTTAAGGAAGAAAAAGAAAGAGGAAAAGTATCAATATACTATTACATCTTATGATAATAGAGCAACATATATGCTTATGAATGGTCTTAGGAGAAACACTCATAGAAGGAGGTGTAATAGGTGTTTCAATAAATTTTGAATCTATTTGATGTTTAAGGAGAAACATAAATGAAGGGTAGGGATTAGAGATTAGAGAGAACCTAGATTGGTTGCACTTCATATCCATATTATGTTGAGCACTCCTCTTTGGCTAGAGAGGACTACCTATAAATAAGAAAGCACTACCACCAAAAATATTTTTTAGTAGATATATGAGTGGGCTGCTAAGCTACGTGTTTATTCCTAGAAGTGTCAAAATTCCTTAGGGATGATAGTCCACTTTTTGAAATAAAATGGTAATGAATAAAAAAATGAAAGAGAGAGTAAGAGACAGATGTTTGTACCATTCTTAGAGTCTAAGTGCAATAGAGAGTGGTACAGTATAGGTAATGTGAGTTATTGGTGTTTTTCAAGGTTGTTTAGGTAGGCTTAGAGAAGTTGGTAGAAATATATAGTCATCAACATTGGTTAGGCTACAATGCTGATAAGGAGATATGATCAATGTTAGTTATGTCGTCAATGTCGGTAGGGGTAGTAGGTTCTTAGTAGGTTGCAGGAGACTTTTATAAGCTAGGAGGTAGATGTTGGTCAGGTTTGTGAGGTTAGGAAGAGCTATAAGGGAGTGGGTAAGACTCAGGTGGGTCTAGACAGAGGGTCGGTAAGTTTGAAATAAATGGAAAAAGGTGAAAGAGTTTTACAACTCCTTCATAGCGAGAGTTAGGACTTTCATAAAAAGATTAAAAAATATAACATAAAGTAATTACAAAATGACAATTTAAAGGAATTACAAAACATAGAGATATACTTACCTAGTGAAATGGATGAATTGTGAGTGTTAGATAGATGGCTCTGATGAGGCATGTTTGAAGAAATACATGAATAGAAAAGACAAGCATGTGATACTAGTTTAGAAGAATCCAAGCTTTGTATATTATATCAATTCCTAATTTGGATTGATTTGTGTAGAGCAATGGTGAGCCTAGATGTAGAAAGTTGAATGCCAAGGCCTGTACGTGAATGATTGAGTTTTTCTAATTTCTACTGACCTAAATATTAGCTTGGAATTTATCTTAAGTAACCAACTTTGGTGATCCTATTGACATCAACCGAGGGTTGACCAATGTTAGTGGCATGAGAATAGGTAAAAGGGCTATTCTTAGCCTATTTTCTATTTTTTCTCTTACCAAGTGTGGTATCCATTAGAAAATGGTAAAAATATGAGGTTAAGAAGAATGTAGTTAGTTAGGAATTTATGTTAGGGGTAAGAACAAGTCATGGGTAGTTATAATTAGGAGACTAAGTCTTGAGATGACTCAGAGGGTAAAAATTAGTCTTAGGATGAGGTGGCTAGGTAAAGTGGCATAAGTAGTTTTTAATTAACTTAATTAAAAATCTTTAAATTAATTAAATGTGTGAGGGGTGAAAGCATGGGTTAAAAATGCTAATTATTAAAAGGGGATCGAGGGGGTTTCAACATAGGGAGTTATGGATGTGTGTGATGTAATTTTGGTGTTTACATTTGCCCCTATTTATCTTATAATTTGTACTAACAAGTTGTAAGACAAAAATAGGAATTGGATGCTCTAGGTATGGGATGAGGTATCCCCCCTCAAAATGGGAACTAATGAAGAAGAATCTAGAATTAGGTACCAATTTGATAAGGAGTTAATTGGGTGGGTGGATGTTAAGTGAGAGTGTGGTAACATTATTTATTGCATGTATACTACTATGAGTTATATTCAACAAAATCAATAATAGGTAAAGGTGAGGAGGAATTAGATAGAAATAACCAAATCACAACCTATAAGTGATAGTTGATAAAGTTAAAAGGATCAAAATTGTAGCTCCAATAGTTCATGTGTTCTAGGTATCTGAGGTAGGAAGTTCTCTTGGTAAACACAAAAGGTTATAGATGACATGATTGGCTTGGTCATGATCCAAAATACCTGATATATATATGTGTGTGTGTGTGTGTGTGTGTGTGTGTGTGTGTGTGTGTGTGTGTGTGTGTGTGTGTGTGTGTGTGTGTGTGTGTGTGTGTGTGTGTGTGTGTGTGTGTGTGTGTACAATAGCCAACAATAACAAGGTAGCATAAATGGTTTTGACAAGTAATGCAAAGTTAGTTCAAAAGGGTCAATGGTCAAGGAGATATTCATGATCTTTTGTCAAAGTCATTGTGAGTGGAGATTTAAGTGATCTCCAAGGTTGGTTATTGTTGTTAGGGAGATATATGTAATCTCCAAGGTTGGTTTTTGTGGTCAATGAGATATACGTGATCTCTAATTTGCCTCAGACTGAGGATCTAGTCCAAAGGGTGGTGGTTGGGGTTGAAAACTCTAATTTTAAGGTTACCAATGTTGGTTATGTCATCGATGTTGGTAGTAAGTATTATTGACATCAACGTCTTAGGTCAAAACTACTGATGTTGATGGGTGACCAAATCTGACAAAAAGGTGTTTGGTGGCTCACCAAAACTCATTTACGATAGTTGATTGAAGAAAAAGAGCTCTGAGTGTTATGGGGCATAGGATAACTCTAGCCTATTTGTTTGTGGTTAGTTAGCGAGTGATAAGTGGTTGAGAAGAGTGTGTGAGAGTGAGGGTGTGATTGAGCACTTGGTGGGCCATGGTGTGACTCAGAGAGTTTTGGTGTGGGTAGAAATGGTAGAGGTAGGAGGGGACCCAGCTAGAGGAATGCCACCATAAGTTCCAACCATTATAACTTGAAGGAGATAGAGAGATGAGGTAAGATGCGCATGTATTGAATTTTAATTTAAAGTAGTTAATTTGTTATTTGGGTGAATTTTTTATGTTTGGGGGGAGAGAGGGAAATTAGAGGGTAGAAAATGGGGTGAGGGTAGGTTTAGGTGAATTTGGGAAGGGTTAGGGGTAGTTTTTAGGGAAAAACCTAAATTTTGGAGGTGGGTTATTTGGCCCTAAGGTTGAACCAGTCACCAATGTCAATGGGGCTTGCCATCATCAATTGACATTGGTGTCAATGTCAACTAACACTAAGCATTGATATCAACATATAAGATGATGTTGGTTACAAAAAAACCCCAAATAGGAAGAAAAGGCCAATTTTGGATCCCTAATTGAGTTAGTTGTCAAGCTTAATGATTGAGCTAGCCTTAGAAGACCTCATGTCATCTGAGTAATACCTACATAGTCTAAGTGAGGGCCTCATGCCAATGTATTTATCCCAGTGCATAGGTAAAAAAGGTGAGGTATGGTTAAAATTTTGTTAAGGGAAGTGGTTAGGAAAAGGTATGTTAAAATAGGTTATGGGACCTAGGGCTTAAAAGATAGGTCATGGGGTCAAGGGTGTGAGATATAGGCCATGAGGCCTAGAGTTTAAGATATAGGTTGTGAGGCCTAGAGTTGAAAGATAGGTAGTTGGGCCTAGGGTTTAGAGATTGGTAGTTGGGCCAAGGGTTAGAGATAGGCAGTTGGGCATAGAGTTTAGGTGGGTTAACAAGATAGATAGTTATGTGGGTATATGACTGAGATAACCTCATAAGACCCCATGTTGACTAAGTAATACCTAAATAGCCCAGATGAGGGCCTCAATCTAATGTAGTGCTCCCAAAGAGAAGGGAAAAAAGGGTGGAGGTTTATATTGGAAAGTATGTGACTTGAGGTTTGTGTGTGTGGATGTAGGCTAGGCAGGAGTTGACATTATGAGATTGACTACCTATGACACTAACAAGTATGAGGAGGGATATCTCCATGGATTAGTGGGAACACATGAAAACCATAGGGTTAGGAGGAGTGTGATGATATCTTTAGGTTGCACGTGATGTTAGCTTGATGATAGCTTTGATAGAGAGGTGGGATCACACCACCAACACTTTCCATTTGCCTACTAGAGAGTTGACAGTGATGAAGGAGGATGTATATAAGATTTTATGGTTATCTCTCTAGGGTGAGTAGCTCTTATGTTGTTTATGAGAGGAGCATGATATTTATATGGTGACATTATTTGGGGAGCATGTTAGTGAGGTGACCTATCATTTAGTGAGCTTTGCTTATGAGCTACTATACACTACTAATGAGGAGTAACATTGGTTGAGTATCTTGATGATGATAGGAATCATAGTATATACACTATTAGACATAAATGGGAGGAGATTTCCTCTTGCATTGATAGGTGTTTTGGCTCAGATGGTTGAGTAGTGGATAGTGTATGCATGGGGACTAGATTTTCTAGCATAGTTATACAGAGATTTGTGGGGTGTGAGGCTATGATGATGATATAGTTTGTGTCAGGTATTTACTCCATTATTAGGCATATGAGCACATCATGGTGACATGACCATTAGGGCTACCCACCATGATTGTAGTCAATTTTAAGGTTAGGTTCAGATGGTGGAGAGAGGCTATGGCCCAAACATGAGTAGATGGCATAGTGTGGGACATTAATTATTATAGGCATATGATAGATGGATTGATTCTCATAGATATTGTTTGGAGGCCCTACTTGACATACCCTACATTTAGAGGATAGGTAGAGTTGCTTATCAATTTATAGAGCATGTTATGGGTTACAAGGAGATGAGATGGAGAGTTAGAGATGATACTCATGGCATGGGTCAATAGATAATTTTGCTTGTTACAAGATGTGCCTTCTGCCTTTCCTCTATATAATAGGGATGATATAGAGGCACCCTACCTTTTCCACAGGAGATAAATGGGCCAAATTTTGAGGAGCTACCAGTAGGCTTAGGTGTGGTAGATCTTAGATGCATAGTGTCTTATCTTACGTGGTGGATAGATTTGTATCCCATGGTTCAGGTTAATAGGCCACCATTAGATTTATAGGGAGTGATGAGAGAGAGAGATACAACCATACAGGTCTGGGATGTAGTGGTATAGGCTCAAGATATAGTAGTATAAGCTTGAGATGTAGCATAGGCATAGGTTTTGGTCTTATAGGGGTAGGTTATGACATTGCAGGGATAGGTCAGGGCATTAAAGGGCTAGGTTACTACATTGATAATAGAGAGATAGTTTGAGAGTAGTAAGATAAACTACTCCTCCTCCACCACAAGGACTAGTATAGGGTCCTACAGTAGGTTTGATGGGTCCACCATAAACTATACCTCTAACAAGGTAAAATACTAATTTAGATGAGATTGCATATTATGAGAGAACCATTACAGAGTTCTCATAGATTTGAAGATATTTTGAGTTTAGAGAGCAGGAGAGATCAGTGACACATGCCACGGATTTTATCTCACACAGATGTAGATAGGCATAGAGTGGTGATGATACTGATTCTTCATGACCATGACTATAGTTTTAAGTATTATGAGGGCCAGATGATATTTTTGATGTTTTTATATATGTTGTATACACACTGGCCTATGAGCCAAAGATGAGAGATGTACTTTTTTGAGACAGAGATGATACTAATATGATCTATTGATGTACATTCATATTCAATGTGTGTGTGTGTGTGTGTATATATATATATGAGAGTTTATGATTTTGAGATGTGTTCATGTAATGGTGATTATGTTGAAGTTATTATAATGATGTGGATGTTTATGTTATGTTAATGTTGAACATGTTAGTTGAGTTAGACTAGCATTTCCCATATGTGTGATATTATATGCATAGTTGATTGGTTAGCTTCATCTTAGCATTTTTCCATATTTGTGATGGTGTATGCTTAGAATACATGGGTTGGGTATATATTTTTCTAATTTCATCATTTTTCCATATTTGTGATGGTGTATGATTAAAAGAAATGGCGTAGGCTTGATAGTTTTCTTATTTATTATTGTTTAGAGAAACTATGGTTGCATGTTGGGTGTATTTCACAAGGGATTATATGAAACACATTAATGGGAAACAATTTTTTATTTTTAGGATGGTTTTGGGTAGTTATTTGAGTATATTTGCCTAATATGGATATGTGAGTGATAATATTTGTTAAATACATAACTCTACGAATCAAAAAAAATTGGCAGAAAGGTGAGAAGGTGATTGAATCTTGTTGTGAGATGTGATCTTAGAAGATAAATCATCATGTGATAGGGATGGGAAAAAAAGAGGCACGATGCTCATGTACTGGCAAAGACCATAATCACAACATAAATAGGCTTAGGAGTATGACCCTCTTTCATGCTTTGCATCATTTGACTATTTTTTTGTTAGAGAAGCATCATACTCACCTTGTGCCAAGTGAGTTCAAAGTCCCTTGAAAGAGTATGAGGGGAAAAGGTAAAAGGAATGAGAGTTTTTGGGTAGCATAACCTTATTTAGTGGGGAGGTATGCCCCTTATGTGGGTGACCCAAGAGAGACTATGGGAAAGTCCATGACTTAAAGTTTTTTTTTGTGTAAGCTGATCAATACGAGAAGCCTACAATGGGATTTCATTTGTGTTGAGGTCATATGAAGCTGATCAATATAAGTGGCTTTTAAGACATTATTTCCCTTTATAATAAATATTGGATTAACCATCCTTCAAGGGAGTGGTCTAAGCTTTTGTTTTTGATTTTTAATAGCTATCCTTTAAGGGAGGAGCAGTTTATTTATAGCATCAAGGAGAAGTTATGTAGTTGTCCTTCAAGAGAGCAGTCTACGTTAAGAATCATGACCTGAGAGATTATAACTTGTCTATGTATCCCATTTTTTTAACTTTAGTCATGGATAGGACTATAGAGGATTATAGGTTTTCCACTTTGAGGCCAAAACCATAAAACTTCATAGGTTAACTAAGTGTGTAGGAATAAGGGTTAAGAGGAAAGGAGATGAATGTAATAAGGTTGCTCAAGGGATGAGCTCAAGTTAAACATGAGGTGAAGCATCACTTGATTGATAAAATAATGGTCATAGGTGTAAAGCATTTAAAGGCTTAGGTTCTATCCTTCTTTCAAGAGAAGATAAGAAATAATTTTTTGAGCCATACTTATGAGTTATGATGTAGGGTCTAAGCCAATTAGGAGAAAACTTACCCTGTTTGCTTTTCTCCATGTTCATCACATGTTGATTTTCCTTTAAGATGAGATATCTGATATTAAAATCTCACTCCTTGAGGTTTTTGTTGTAATTGCATTTGATATGCTCTTTATAGATTTGAAGGTGGTTAAGGGCTATGATACAACATTCATCAAGCAACTCAAGTTGAGCCAAACATTCTTGGCAAAATTCATCATTAGTAAGTATGTCTTGTAGAGAGATGTGAAGAGAAGGAATTTGGACCTCAAGAGACAAAATAGCTTCTATCCCATAGACCAAGGAAAAAGGTGTAGCACCTATAGGGGTTTGAATGCTAGTTTAGTAAACCCATAAAGAAAAGGGAATGTGTGTGTGCCAATCTTTGCCAGTATCATTGACTACTGTCATGAGGATTTTGATTAAGTTTTTGTTAGAAGTTTTTGCTTGTCCATTTGCTTGTGGATAGTATTATGAGAAGATTAATTTAATTCCAAAAGCACCAAAAATATTTTAGACAATGTTATTTTTGAAATATTTAGCATTGTTTATTATAATTTTATGGGGGACACCAAAATGATAGATGATGTGATGGTTGATAAAATTAATGATTTTTTCAACCTTAGTGGAGATGAGAGGAATGGCCTTGACCTACTTGGTGAAGTATTTAGTAGCAATAATTATGGAATGGTGATAGAGAGATGAATGAGGATTAATCTCATTGATTAGATCCAAAACCCATTGGGATAAGGGTTAAAAGTCTTTGGTGACTTGTAAGGCATGGCTTGGAATGTGAATGAGGTTAGTGTCTTATTGACATTTGACACAATGTCGAATGTAATCACTATAGTCTTGATGGAGTGTTGGCCAATAGTAGCCAAGTCAAAAGATATGTTTAACAATTGTGTTACCATTGAAATGTCTAGAAAAAATCCCATCATGGACTTCCTTAATGGAAAAGGGGATCTCAATACTAGTGAGGCATATAAGGAGGAGACCATCAAAACCTCACTTGTAGAGAAGTCCCCCAGCATAGTGTAATGAGTGATACATTTCATGAAGGCACATCTCCCATTATTAGAGAGGTTAGAAAGGGTAATAGAAAAGGAGAGGTAATCCATGAGTTGTTTGTACCATAATTCATATGGGTTGTGTGTTACATTTCCTATAAAAATGTTGTTAGTTGATACATAAGAGGGCAATGTCAAGTGATGTATAGTGACATAGATTTTTGAGGAAGAGGGTGAAGAGGGTATGTGTGAAGTAAGAGAAGCCATTATGTCAGAAAAATTATTTGTAGATCGAAGAATAATTTATAAGAGGTAGGAGTTTAATAATTCCAATAACTTATCTACATGATGTTTATATCATTATAAAATTTTGATTTTGCATAAGTAGGAACTATTTACCTAATTAACCACTAGCTGGGAGTCACTAAAAATGGTTATTGATTTGATACTCAGGAAAATAGACATTTAAAGCCCTAATGATCCAAAACTCAGAAGTTATGGTTGATAAATATTTCAATAGCATATAAATAACATAGTAAAAATGAATTCTCTAAGAAGAGACGTAGTATTACTCAAGATCGCAATACAAATATATGCTTATCTTTGGGAAGAGATGTCTATCCTCACATTTTGGGTTACCTCTTCATTTATAAACATTTTGAAATCATGGGGAGGATGTGGAAGGTCACCAATCTTAAGGGAGATGAATTGGTTTGACTTCTAAGATTTAAAACAATACAAAATTCGAGGAATTACTATTTTTAGATTTCACTACTAAAATTGAAATTTAGGGCACTTACATTGGGTTTTTAGGGGTGAAAATTCATTAAGTTTAGCTCCATGTCATCTCACAATGTTATCCTCATTCTTAGCTTTCCAATGGTTCAAACAGCAAGTCAATTGGAGCTACGGTGCAAAAGTTATGGCTCCCAGAAGTTCTGTCATCAATTGGGGTGGAACTGTCACCCGAATTATTACCTGGATCATTCCTCCCTCCTTGAAAAGCAATGGTACCCATTGCATCAATGTTTCCCATTGCATCAATGTTCCCCATTGCATCAATGTTCCCCACTAGGTGTGGTAGTTTTTTCTTGATTTGATTCTCTGTGAGCCACTCACTTTGATGGCTAAGCTAACCCATTTTGACCACTCGATAAAGCGGAATAGAGTGTCCTCTTGTTGTCTTCATCCAGGTATCCACAATTTGATCCTCTTCCACTAGAGAAAAACTCTATGGATCAAGCTCATCAATGTCTAGTTGTTCTATGACAACTGAAGTGTCCAATAGAGGTGGGTGATATGGTTTGAGGAGCTCCACATTGAATATTAGATGCAGACCAAGGTAGGCTGGTAGGTTTAACTCAAAAACATTTTCTCCAACTCTTCTGGTGATGGTGTAGGAACCATATCGCAGAGGCTAAATCTTTCTATGTGGGCCTACAAGTCATTCCTTATAAATCCAAAACCAAACCTTGTCACCCATAGCAAAATGGTGTGCAATCCTATGTTTGTCATGGCATTGCTTATACTTCTGATTCATCTTCTCTAGGATGTCATGAACTTGTTGTTTGATGTGTTTCATCTATTCAATAAACTTTGTTTCTTTTGCTACCTCAGATCTTCCATGAGGTGTGTATTCTATGGTGGAAAATGGAACAACTATATCAATTAGTGCCATGGGTTGGAACCCAAAACATACTTGGAATGGACTGTGCTTGGTCGAGCTATGTAGCACTCGATTGTATCCATGTTGTATGAAAAGAAGTCCCTCATCCCATGTGCATGGATGTTTGGAGTGATAAATCTAAATCATGTGAGCAATCAAGTGGTTTACCACCTCTATTTGACCATCAGTCTGTGGATGGAAGGTTTTGGACTTCATTAGCTTAGTATCCATCATCTTCCATAGAGTGGACCAGAAGATGCTTAGGAACCTGCTATCTTGATATGAGACAATGGACTTGGGGAGACCAAAATGGAGCCATACATGACTAAAATAAAGTTGAGCAATTTCCTTAGTAGATATGTTTTTCTTATAAGCAATCATGATAGCCATTTTTAAAAAATGATCAACTACCACAAAAATAAAGTCCTTACCATGTTTTGAAGTGGGCAAACCTAAGAGAAAATCCATTGAGATGGATTCCCAAGGCTTGGTTGGTTCTGGAAATGGTGTTTACAATCCTTGATTATTATTTTTTAGCTTGGATATCACACATGAGGTGCAATATTTGAGATATCTTTCCACATCCTTTCACATATGGGGCCAATAAAAGTGTTTTTGAAGACCTGCCAATGTCTTTTCAATTCCAAAGTGTCCAGTTGTTCTACTAAAGTGTGCTTCCCATATCATCTTTTATTGCTCTACAACTAGAACATAGATGTTGCCCATATGACAAAGGACATTATATTGCAAATAGAAATTAGAAACATGTTTACCTTTTTGAAGTGCTTGATATGTATTAGCAAAGGTAGGATCTACTTCATACAGAGCACCCCAAGTGGCAGTCTCATGTCTACAGAGGTCAAGAACTATTGTGAGTGCAGTAATTAGTAGGCGACTCAAATAATCTATAGCTGTATTTGAGCTCCCCTTTTTGTGTTTGATTATTAGGTGGAATTTTTGAAGATATGTGTCCCACTTTTGGTGCCTCTCATTTCATAGTTTGCTTTGCATCTGGATGAATTCCAGTGGTCTATGGTCAGTGTGGATGACTATTTCTTTCCCCAAGATGTAGTGTTTTCATTATTTGTAGGCTTGCACAATGGCATAGAGATCCTTATCATATGTTGGATATTTCTTGACTGTATCAATGAAATTTTCATTGTGATATGCAATAGGATGGCCATGTTGCATGATGACAACTCCCGTGGCATATTCAGATGCATCTGTCATCAACTCAAAAGGTTGATGCAAATCTGGCAAGGCAAGAATAGGGGTTAAGCAGAGTCTATTCTTCAAATTCTCAAATACCCTTTATTGTATTTCATCACACAAAAATGTAGCTTTAGCTCCTCCTTTAGTCACTTGGGTTAGTGACCAAGCAACATGTGAAAATCCAAGAACAAACCTACAGTAGAAACTTGCAAGACCCAAAATACTATGAAGCTCTGTGAGGGTCCTTGGTGTGGGCCATTCTTGAATAACCTAAATCTTTTTTGGATCAACATGGACCCCTTCCTCATTCACAATGTACCTAAGGTACTAAATTGTTATCATCTCGAATGTGCATTTGTCAAGATTTGTATATAACTTGTGCTCCCAAAGAGTTTGAAGCACCTTACGAACATGTTGCAAATGTTCTTCCCATGTTCTGCTATAGATGAGTATGTCATCTAAGTAGACAACCACAAATGAGTTGGTGAAGGTTCGTAGGATTTCATCCATCATCCTCATGAAGGTTGTGTTGACACAGTGGATTGCACCCAGGGTAGGAGGCCGAGCTCCTGCCTTCCACACATCAAAATGGAAACTCCCCTCACACCTGTGGGACTGGTGAAGCTGGAGGGGAGAGTCTCTAAGTAAGGGCTAGCTGCCTTTTATGCATCTGAGTTGTTCCAATAAGTGCTAATACAGGCATATAGATATATAATGGGGGGGATGAAAAGGGAGAAGGATTACAAGAAAATAGAACCTACTCTAAAAGGGGTGATGCACCAAATGATTCAACCTATTCATACTCACACTTGAAACCATACAACACATACATACACTTTAAACTAGCAAAAGGACTAGACTACAGGAAATTAACACGGAGGATTCAACGAAACACATAGAAAATAGGGACTCACCATAGGTGCTATGGAAAGGGTACATTGTATAGTGGCTTCTTCTATCTCTATGCTTCTAGGTGCAGCTCTCCTTGTCACTCATAGGAATGGCACCTTATAGACACTAGGTGCATTGGTGTTAACCCTATGAAAGCATTAGAAAGTAATGACTAAACACAAAACTGACACTCAAAAACACACAGAGATATCTAACCAAAATAATGGTAAAAATACATTTATTGATTTTAGGTGAAAATTTGCCAGGGCTTCACCTTACAAATGTGATAGATCCTTTTCCAAATGAAAAGTCTACAATATATAGAGGAAGAAAGGAGGCCTTTTGGCACCCTTTTACAAATGACCCATGTGTGCTCTAGGCATTGGGAAGAGGAAAACTGCTCAAAGTTAATGCTATGTCGGCCCCTTGTTTCAAGGTGAAATTATGGGCCACGCCATTTGTCTACAAAAGACTACTCCTTTAAGGCATTTTGTGTCTTGCCTACTCATTAATGCAGAATGGGAAGATGAGTTGCATCGTTCATCACTTGTTCACGCCTCTTGGTAATCAATTGGTGGACACTATTTCAAATGTAGATATAACTCACCTCCTTTTTGCCATCTAGACTTCTTTCTTAGTTTTTGCCCCCTTCATCTCTTAGGTTACCTCTACTAGTTCTTTGGCTTTCCAGGCTTTAGTCTTTGAATTCCTTTGGGTTCACACCATTTGTTTAAAATCTAATGGTTATTCATTCCTTTAAAGTTTGACATCTGTGCACCTGTCACCTTGAAACTCATAAGGAACTTTAAAATGTAGATGCCAATGTGTGGCAGCTTCCACTCTCTTTAATAGTTTGTCAGGGCCCACCACTTTTCTCTACAGGACAAGAGAGGGACCATAGATGTTTGACACTTGTCTACCTCTGCCAAGCCTTATAGGGGATGCATGGCATGTTTTGTTGCTCCTTAGAAAGCATTTCAAAGTCTTCCATAGTTTCCACTTGGCACCTTTCACGCTCTGGCTTTCCTGGTGTAAAATTTGATGTTCTCAGGCCCATAATAGTTTGAAAACCAACAGCCAATCTATCTCCTTAAAAATGATAGTTTTTGAGACATCACCATCCTTGGCAAATTTTTGCAGGCTTTTTCTATGGATTTATTCTCGTGGAAAAAAAAGTCTACAAGAATTGTCTCATTCTTTTGTCCTTTTGTCTTTGAGTTCTTTGGCTACAGCTTTCCTCTAAATTCCTTCAGACTTTTTATCTGAAGGAATTCCTTTGGAAAAAAGTCTAAAGGAATTTAAAGCCTTAAGTATTTTGTATCCTTAGAAATCCTTCAACTACCTTTGAAGTTCTCCTTATCCTCTACAAAGGGATTTTGGACTCAGAACTGCCCTCCATAAGGGCACTTGTCTTTTGGCTATAGGACACTCCCTTGAACCAAGCCATTGAATTGATTGATTGAACCAAAAATGGTTCAACAGTCCAACGGTTCAATGGTTCAACACTGTGCACCATTTTATTATTGAACCAAGCCTTCAAACTTGCCACTTAAACCAAACACTTGAACCATTCCTTTGAACCAACTGCTTGAGCTAAAAATGGTTCAACGGTTCAATGGTTCAACAGTTCAACACTGCGCACCATTTGATTGAACTGTGCCACTTTAAAACAATCCTCTAAACCTATCATGATGAACTAAGACTTTGAACCATTTGATGGACCCAAGTTGTTGAACTTTGCATTGAACTTTGTTGATGAAACAAGGCAAATGAACTAGGAGCATTGAACCAATGTATTGAACTGAGTGATGAACCTGTTGATTGAACTGAGCGATGAACCAAGTGATGAACCGCTCTTCCAACCTTAAGGAAAAGTGCCTTCTGAACCATTTTAGCTCTCTTTCATTATGAATTTATTCAGACAAGAGTTCAAAGAAGCTTTGTAAAACCTTGCATTCTCTGAACTAGTTCTTCATCTGTCAAAAGTTTACACCTACAGAGTTTGTAGAAAAAGACCTGCAAAGTCCATAGAAAAAGACCTGTAGAGTCCATAGAAAATTCTTGGACTTGTGCAAAATCAAAAAATTAATTTGCCTAGAACATCAGAGGAAGAAGGGGACCAAAATTTTTGGGCCTATTAGACCAAAAAATGGTCAACAAATTGGCGACTCCAAGGGGAAGCATTCCTACTATGCTTAGAAGCCAGTTGCCTCAAAATCCATTGGGCACAGGGTCAGATTGTAACTTAAAGATCAAAGATAGCTCTAATAAATCTAGAACCAAACACGAAGATTTAACTCAAAAGGAAATGAAAAAACACACAAAGCTAAGAAAACTACTAACATGTGTCGAAAGCACTTAGGGAAAGCAGGAGAAAAGCAAGGGAAAATATATACATGATGAAAAGGGACTCAGTGGCAATGCTTAAGATGTATCCCATTAATTGGGATATACAGTTCTTCACTATCCAACCTAGAGAGTTGGAATGCATTATGCTACTTGCACTAAGTGATTACATATGGGCCACTCCATAGGGCATTGAACTTTGCATGCTTTCCAGGATTAGCTCAGTCCTCATCCCATTTCAAGACAATGTCTCCTTCAAAGAAACCTTTTGATGAAGATTTCTTGTCAAACTGTCTCTTTGTTTGCTGTTGGCAATTGGTCATAAAAGCCATAGCCTAGTCCCTCATCTCTTGGATCTCCATCAGCTCGCATAGCCTAACCTCCATGTTATTTCCTTCTTCTAATTGCAGCTGGAGAGCAAGGTCCAAGGCTGGCAATTCAAGTGAAATGGGGAGCCTAGCTTCCCTTCCATAGATGAGTGTGTATGGTGAGTTGCCAATTTCCCTCTTTAGGGTGACCCTATCTGCCCATAGGGCTATTTTCAACTTGGCATGCCAAGTCCTCTGATTCTCCTCCATGGTTCACTTGATGATCCTGATCAGGTTCTTATTTGTAGACTCAGCTAACCCATTCCCCTGTGGGTAGTAATTGCATGAAGTGTTGAGATATATACCATATCTCAATGCCCATTCACTTGTTTTGGTTCCCAAAAAAGTTAACACATTATCTGAGATTATGGTTGTTGGAATGTCAAACCTTATCACCAAGTCTTCATAAAAATCTAGGACCGCACTTTCATTGGCCTCTTTCAGAGCAACAGCCTCTACCCATCTTGTGAAATAATCCATGGTAGTCAAGACCCACTTGTGTCTAGCACTAGAATGAGGATTAGTCATCCCTATGAAGTTCAGGCCCCATTGCATGAATGGCTACTCCACCTTAATAGGCTGTAAAAGCATGGCAGCCAACTATTTCTTCCCATCAAAAAGCGTGCACTTCTGGCACTTCTGCACCTAGGCATGGGTGTCCCTAAAAAGAGTAGGCTAGAAATAGCTAGCTCTCATTATTCTTGTTGTGGTAGCCCTAGGAGCAAAATGACCATGACTTGCCCATCATGGAACTTAGATAACACCTTGTCAGCCTATCCTACATCTAAACATCTTAAAAGGACTCCTGAGAAGTCCTTTTTAAACAACACTCCATCAATCAGGACATAAGGGAGACACTAGAGTCTAAAATCTCTCCTCTTGGTCCTATCAAGGCCCTGTGAGAACTCACCAATGAGAAGAAAATACCTCACATCTGATGTCCAATCCTTCATGATAGCTAATTCTTTTACTATAGCTACATCATGAATTAGTAGACAGCCCCCCTTTTACTGCTTAAAGTCTATGGTGAGGTGTTCACATAGGCCTCTCCCTCTTACCAGTTTGGTGATCTTGATATCTACATCATATTCCATCACCTTAGTGATCCACCCTGCTCTCTTGTCATTTAGGTCTCGATTGATCAAGAAATCTCTGATGTTGGGATGTGGAACTATGAGGTGGATTCTGCTATTGGACAACATGTGTCTATATTTCTTCAGACTCCGTATGACTGCCAAGACTTGCTTTTCCACATATGGCTAAAAAATGTAATTGGTTGCTCAAGGTTATCATAACTTGCTTGAGTAAGCATGGCAGAGATTACCTCTTCATTTTCAAAGGTGTAGAGGTTGAAATATTTAGTGAAGTCAGGGCTGATCAAAGTGGGAGCCTAGGCTATGGCCTGCTTGATTTCTTCAAAACTATCTTTTCTCAGTGTTGTCCATGTGAACTCCTCACCCTTCTTTAGCATAGAGGTCAATGACTTGACCATCTCTACAAAATTTGAGATAAATCTCCATATAAAATTTATCTTGTCGAAGAAGCTTTGCAGGCCTTTCTTGTGCTTAGGCAAGGACAACTCTAAGATGGAGTGAACTCTTTCTGGGTCAATAGTCAGACCTCTCAAAGAAACAATGTGACCAAGGAGCTTTCCCTTGTGGACAACAAACATGAATTTCTTAGGATTGAGAGAGATACCAAACTCTCTACACCTCTCAAAGATTTGCCTAAGGTGTTTCATGTGTTGGCTCGCTTCCTTGGAGAAAACTGTCACATCATCGAGATATACGAGTACAATATTATTTATCAAGCCTTGAAAGGCCATGTCCATAGCTCATTGGAAGGTGGCACCAGCATTAGACAGTCTAAAAGGCATCTTCCTATAAGCAAATGTTCCCCACTTGGTTCTGAAGGTTGTCTTGTGCTAGTCACAGTCTTGCACCAAGATCTGGTTGTATCTTGAATACCCATCTAGGAGGGAGAAACACTCGCTGCCTGTCACCATTTGAAGGATCTACTCCATGCTTAGGAGAGGATAATGGTCTTTCAAAGAGACTCGGTTGACATCTCTGAAATTGACACACAGTCTGATCTCCCCATTCTTTTTCAGATAAGAACAAGATTGGCTAGCCAAGAAGAGTTTTTGATTAGAAATATTATCCTAGACTCAATCAACTTGGTGATCTCCTTGCACATGAGAGGCTCAATCATTGGGTTGACAGACCTCTACTTCTACTTGATTGGTTTGGCACCTTCTTCTAGATCAATGGTGTGCTAGGCCAAACTTGGGTCAAAACCCTTCAAATCACTATACTCCTAAGCGAATATATTGGCAAATTCTTGGCACAACAAGATGAAGGCCTACCTTTCTTGGTCTGTGCACACTTTCCCAAGTGCAAGTAGCTTGTCCTTGAATATTTCCACTTTCTCATGGTGCTCCTCCTTTGTTTCAATGCATGCATTGTCGCTTCTCAATTTGTCATCTCTATTGAAGATACTCTCTAGAGTGACCAAACCTTTGGGGAGCCTATTGTTCTTCAGCTAAAAATTTTTGCTGCCATATTGCTACTGCAGCTTAACCTGATTTTTGGTAGTGAATTCCACTTCTTCTTGCAGGAAGAGTGCTATTTGTTGATCACTATTAAAAACCTACCAGTTAGTGATGTTGTCAGGTATAGAGGGCCAAATCACTACTTTCAAGTGACATGAGCTATGGTCTCAGCCTATTTCCTAAGCAATATCAAACTAGGCACCAACTACTACCAGCCTGTCTACTTGCTTGTTTCGTTCTCTAGGAATGGAGTTAATATTGAAAGCGAAGAGATTTTACACTAAGTCCCATACCCTATGTTTGTAGGACTTTAGTAGAGAATTTTTCATCAAATTTTGGCCTCTTACCTAGTTGACAATCAACGCACTATCACCAAACACTTGCAGCTCTTTGATTCCTCTTTTCCTCACCCACTCCAAGCTATGGATGAGGGATTCATAGTTTGCAACATTGCATGTGCATGAAAATTGGAACCAAAATGCTAAAAAATACCTCTCTTTTGAAGGAGAGACTAGCACTACTCCACCACCAACTCCCAACTTGCTTCTTGAACCATCAAAGAATAACTGCCATAGACCTAAACTCTCTTGGCTAGCCTTCATTAGATTTGGTACAAAAGTACCCTCTTCATGCATGTAGTAAATTCCAAGGCCCACCTCCTCTATGAATTTGTAGGGATCATGATCGAAGTTGTCACTTCCCCATTCATCTAAGAGTAGGTCTACAACTCCTTCAAGGGTAAAGGATGGAGATTGGTCTACTTGGAACTCTTCCTGGTCAATGAAGGTGTAGCTGACATTTTCTACCTTGAGCGAGTAAGGTTCTAGATGATCTCTATGGAGTGGCTCAGATTCAATCTTGACTTTAGTCCCATACTTGGTTCTAAAAACTAGATAAGACCAATTTGTTGCTAAGTAGCCACCTATCTTGGATGTAAAATCCCTGGATAAGCAGATGGCAAAGTAGGGAGGGACATCTGCCACTACCACATCATGAGGAACTGAGAAAGTCGAGCAAGCATGCAATGTCAAGCTCAAACCTTTTACCACCCCAATTGTCTTTGCTGGAGTTCCATCCAGCTACAGGACTCCCTTGGTAATTTTTTCATATTTCAAGCCTAGCTTGTCAGCTATGCATTTGGACATCACTGAGGTGTTTGCTCTGCTATCAATGATGTAATTGTGCACCAAGAAATCTCCTATGACCAAGGACACATAAAAGGGAGGAAATTTTTATTCCTTCAAGATCTAACCTAAGGTGGAAGGCTATCCATTCATCATCTTCTATTGGGACAACTCATTCATCTAGCTCATGCAATTCCTTCTACAACATGTCTTTCTACCCTAGTATTGACAACAAATCCCATAAAGAGATGTTCATGTGTAGCTTCTTCATCTAGTCAACCATGTTGACTTGAGGGTTGCCTTCCTTCAAAATTTCATTAAAATTATTTACAGCCTAGGTTGCAGGCCAAGGAGCTGAAGGAATAATCGATGGTCTGAAACTTGGGACCTTTTGATTTGAGTGTGATGAGGAAGGCATTGCTGACGCTTGGGCAGTAGCCTGAGTTTCTTCCATTGATCTCCTTTTGAATCTTGTGTTGGCTACAACACAATTAGCCTGATTGTCTATAGCACCCACATAATTGACTGAATAGAATTCTCTTGATTCATGAGGGTAGAATCAGGCTTGGCTTGACTATTGCTCGTGTTGGGTTGCATTGAAACCTCAAAACCTTGGGAATGGGTGGCTGCCTAATTTTATTGTATATTTGGGTAGTAACCTATCATTTCATTTGCATAAACAGCCTGATCCTAACCATATCCCATGGTTGAACAAATTGGCTTGCACCAGATTGTTTTGAACGAGCACCATGACCTTAGATGATGAAGGGGCACCTGGGTTGTAGCCTTGAAAAGGTCTATTCTGAGTAATCTAACCCTATCCTTGATTGTAATTTTGGAAAGGGGGTCTAGGAGCTTAATCATACTATTAGTATCCTTGGTTTGGTCAGTTGCTTTGAGCTTGCCACCTTTTAAGAGCCACAAGTTCATTTGACATACTTTGCAACAGAATCTTAACTTCATGAAGTTCATTAGATGGAATAGCAACTGGTTTCTCTATGATAGGTAGGGGAGCTAATGTGGGAGTAGTGGTTTGAATTGGAGGTAGAATTTTGAGGAAAAGTGGCATATGGGATCTAGGAGCTATCTTCCTAGCCTACACTAAACAATTTTTAGCTGCTATGGCTATGTCATAGGCGACAGGTAACACATGTCCTCCCATGGATTATGTCATAATAGTGATATCACTATTCAATGCTCTTAAGTAATACAAGAAAGCATAGCAAGGAGTAGGTTTTACCAAAATGGGGATTCTATCCCATGTCTTCTGAAACTAGGTGTTGAAATCCTGCATGTATTCATGTGGGGCTCTTTTCATGGTAGTCAGCTGCTCAACAAGTGAGAGATGGTCACTCTTTTCTCCAAAATGGTCTGTCAAGTGGATACCCAATTCATTCTAGGAACTGATTAAATTTATAGCCAAAGTCCCATACCAGTCAAGAGCTTTGCCCTTGAGAGACAATCCCAACGATCTGATTACAATATTTTCCTCAATGACATTGTGAATATTATAGATATTAGCAATATTTTTGATGTGCTCGATGACTGTAATGGGACCCTCTCCATCAAAGAAGGGCACATTTTTTAGGGTTGCTCCTGAAATTGGGTCATAACATTGGAGGTTTAAAGGACTCTGACCACAAAAAGTCACAAAGGGTAATGCCATAGCTATGATAGGATGTAACTATGGCCTTGCTACGTATGTGTTCTTTATAGCAGGTTTGGGAAAGTGGTTTGTTGAATAAGGATAGGTCCTCTCAAATCTCAATCTCTTTGCTGAGTTCAAAGGCAACTCAATGAATTTGAAAGGGACACCCTTAGAAGCAGACCGTGTGGTGACCTTAAGCATAGGAGGTCAGACTGGTCTTTAATCAGTAAAATGAAGCTCTTACCAGTGGAGCCACTAGATGCTGAAAAATGATTGGTTTACCATAATAGGACTAGCATCAATTTCGAAACTTTATTGAGTGTAAAAAATGTATCCCACTGGGTGTGCCAAAAACTATTGATGCAGTGGATTTTACCTGGGACAAGAGGCTGAGCTCCTACCTTCGACATGTTAAAATGGAAACTCCCCTCTTGCCTGTGGGATTGGTGAAGATAGAGGGGAGAGTCTCTAGGTAAGGGTTAGCTCCCTTTGATGCATCTAAGTTGTTCTAATAAGTGCTAATACAGGCATATAAATATATAATGGGGGGATGAAAAGGGAGAAGGATTACAGGAAAATAGAACCTACTCTAAAAGGGATGATGCACCAAATGATTCAACCTATTCACACTCACACTTGAAACCATACAAACACATATGTACACTTTAAATTGGCAAAAGGACTAGGCTGCAAGAAATTAATAGGGAGGCTTCAATGGAACACACAGAAAATAGGGACTCACCATTGGTGTTGTGGAAAGGGCACACTGTATAGTGGAATCTTCTATCTCTGTCCTTCTAGGTGTAGCTCTCCTTGTCACTCACAGGAATGGCACCTTATAGACACTAGGTGCATTGGTGTTAACCCTGTGAAATCATTAGAAAGCAATGACTAAACACAAAACTGACACTCAAAAACACATAAAGATATCTAACCAGAATAGAGGTAAAAATGTGTTTATTTATTTTAGGTGAAAATTTTTTAGGGCTTTGCCTTACAAATGTGATAGATCCTTTTCGAAATGACAAGCCTAAAATATATAGAGGAAGAAAGGAAGCCTTTTGGTACCCTTTTTACAAATGACCCATGTGCACTCTAGGCATTTGGAAGAGGAAAACCGCTCAAAGGTAATGCTGTGTTGGCCCCTTGTTTCAAGGTGAAATCATGGGCCACACCATTTGTCCTTAAAAGACTACTCATTTAAGGCATTTTGTGGCTTGCCTACTCATTAATGTAGAATGGGGAGGATGAGTTACACCATTCATCGCCTGTTCACGCCTCTTGGTAATCAATTGGCAAACACTATTTCAACTATAGATATAACTCACCTCCTTTTTGCCATTTGGACTACCTTCTCAATTTTTGACCCCTTCATCTCTCAAGTTACCTTTACCAATTCTTTGGATTTCCAGACTTTAGTATTTGAATTCCTTTAGGTTCACACCATTTGTTTGAAATCCAATGGTTATTGATTCCTATAAAGTTTGACGTTTGCACACCCGTCACCTTGAAACTCATAAGGCACTTTGAAATGTAGATGCCGATGCATGGTGGCTTCCACTCTCTTTAACAGTTCATCGAGGCCCACCACCTTTCTTTATGGGATAAGAGAAGGACCGTAGACATTTGACACTTGTCAGCCTCTATCAAGCCTTATAGGGGATGCATGACATGTTTTGCTACTCCTAAGAAATCATTTCAAAGTCCTCTGTGGTTTCCACTTGGTGCCTTCTGTGCTCTAGCTTTCCTAGTGTAAAATTTGACGTTCTCGAGCCTATCATAGTTTGAAAACCAACGGCCAATATTTCTCCTTAAAAATGATGGTTTTTGGGACATCACTATCCTTGGAAAATTTTTGTGGGATCTTTCTATGGATTTCTTCCCACAGACTTTTTCCACAGACAATTTTCCCGCAAACAAAAAGTCTGCAAGAATTATCTCATTCTTTTGTCCTTTTGTCTTCAGGTTCTTTGGCTACAGCTTTCCTCTAAATTCCTTCAAAATTTTTGTCCAAAGGAATTCCTTTAGACAAATTCCTTCAGACAAAAAGTCTAAAGGAATTTAAAGCCTTAAGTCTTTTGTGTCCTTGGAAATCCTTCAGCTACCTTTAAAGTGTTGCATGTCCTTTGCAAAGGGATTTTTGACTCAGAACTACCCTCTACAAGGGCATTTGTCTTTTGGCTCTAGGATTCTCCCTTGAACCAAGCCATTGAATTGACCGATTAAACCAAAAATGGTTCAACGGTCCAACAGTTCAATAGTTCAACACTGCATGCCATTTTCTTATTGAACCGAGCCTTCAAACCTGCTGCTTAAACCAACTGCTTGAACTATTCCTTTGAACCAACTACTTGAACGAACCGCTTGAACTAAAAATGGTTCAATGGTTCAATACTACGTACCATTTGATTGAACTGTGCCACTTTAAAACAAGCCTTTGAACCTGTCACGATGAACCAAGACTTTGAACCATTTGATGAACCCAAGCCATTGAACTTTGCATTGAACTTTGCTGATGAAACAAGGCAAATGAACCAGGAGCATTGAACCAACGTATTGAACTGAGCGATGAACCTGCTGATTAAATTGAGTGATGAACCAAGTGATGAACCACTCTTCCAACCTTAAGGAAAAGTGCCTTCTAAACCATTTTATCTCTCTTTCCTTATGAATTTATTTAAAGAAGAGTTTGAAGAAGCTTTGTAAAACCTTACACTCTCTAAACTGGTTCATCTATCAAAAGTTTACACCTATAGAGTTCATAGAAAAAGACCTGCAGAGTCCATAGAAAAAGACCTACAAAGTTCGTAGACAATTCTTGGACTTGTGAAAAATCAAAAAATGAATTTGCCTAGAACATCAGAGGAAGAAGGGGACCAAAATTTTTAGGCCTGTTAGACCAAAAAATGGTCAATAGGTTACAGGTGCATTAGTTAAGCCAAAAGGCATAACCAACCATTCAAATAGCCCCTCCTTAGATTTGAATGCAGTCTTACAGACATCAGTGGGATCAATGGGAATTTTGTGATAACCAGATTTGAGATCAATTTTTGTGAAGAACTTCACACCACGGAGCTGGTCCAATAGGTTATCAATCCTGGGGAGAGGATAGTGATTCTTCACAAAGATTTTATTCAGGGCTCGGTAGTCAATGCAAAGCTTCCATGTTCCATATTTCTTTGGTGCCAAGACAATTGGGCTACCATAAGGTGAAGAGCTTGGCCTAGTGTGAACCTTTTGGATCAATTCTTGAATATGTCTTTTTATCTCATCATTCTCCAAAACTGGTTTGCGATACATAGGACTGCTAGGCAAAGGTGATCCTAGGATCAAATTGATAGAATGGTTTACCTAGCAATGCAGTGGAACTCCTGTGGGTGACTTGAATAAGTCATCATATTCTCCTGTGATTCATCCTATCTACTTTTGTTGTTGTGTTGATTGTGTAGTCAGGATTACAACATTGGCCTTCTTGGATTTCTATGGTTTGACCACCATTAAGACAAATTGCTTTATTTTCTCCACCAATCTCTTGCATTACTTAGCACTGATCAGGGAGAGAGATGTGGGAGGTGGTACCTTTGGTACCCTATAGCACCATGTTCCAAGAGTGAGGGTGATCCTTTGGGTTCATGATTCATAGATGCCATGTTGCTCATACATGAACGACTGACCAAGGAGTACATCACAAACATCTAGATTGACCACATCACACAAGACTTCATCTTGGAATGGTTTTATAACATATGAAAGAAGACACTGATGGGTGACATGAAGGTCTCTCCCTGGGCTCAACCATCTAATACTATAGGGCTTTGGATGAAGCTTCATGGATAGATTTAGACTTTTCACAACTTTAGCAAAAACTAAATTCTTTTGACTCCCACTATCAAGAATGAAATGTAGAGGCTTAACTTTTACCCATAATTTGGAGTGAAACAATCTTTCCTTGTCATCTGGTCTTTCCTCATGGGTCTGTGATGAAGCAATGATGGTTTCAGGCTCAGCATCTACAATTTCTTCTTCATCCTCTTCAACTATGGGTTGTGTATAAGGTAGAGTAATAGATGTTGAGTATTGTGACTCAAAAAGTAGTGACTTGATGGATCGACATTCTTATTTAGAGTAAGTTTGAATTTTGTGGTAATCACACCATTTTCCAACCTTCCCCTTCTGGGATTTCTTATCCTGAAACTCCTTTTACTTCCAATTTTGGCCTCGTGTTTGACCTTCCTTGTCACTTTTCCATTTCGAGGGTTGACTCTTCATATTCTTTCTACCATGCTTCTATTCAATCTTCACTATGAATTTGTATGCCTCACTAAGGGTTTCCAAATTGAAGAGTTCCATTTCCCCCCATATGTACCATTATAGTCCACCATGCTATTTGAGAGTCTTATGTTTCTCACTTTCTTGAATGCCTAATCTTGCAGACAAAGAATGAAAAATGTCTGTCTAATCTTGAACAAATTGGTCCTTACCTTGGCAAAGTTGTTGCCACTGTATGTATAGATCATCATATGCTCTGATGGGATAGTATTCTTCTTTCACTACTTCCACAAAATCATCCCAAGTAGGTTCCACCTCAAGGCCAATGCCATTTGTACTAAACCTTTTTTTGTACACTTCCCACCAGTTTTTCATAGGTAATGATGATTTCAAAAGAGCAAAAGTAATCTTTTCTCCATCGATGAACTTATTTATAGAGAAGTAGGAAGACAATTGATATAACCAATTTTATACTACATCAACATTGATTTTTCCTTCAAATGTAGGAATATCAAAATTTACTTGAACCTTGAAGGGTGTTGGGGCACTGAAAGGACGTTCCCTAGATGAGGAGCCAAGAAGTGGAGCTAGGATTTCGAATCAAAAGTGTTTAAAGAATTTGGGAAAATTGTTGTAGAATCTATGCTTGTTTCCATTGGAGGGATTAATTCACCATTTCCTTGAAAGGATCGCATGTCTTGGTGTCATCCACCATTTGAAGTCGTTTGGAATGAATAGGTGGAAAATTTGGAAGATCTATTGTTTCCCACCCAAGCTTCTTGTAGCCTGACCTCATCCTTGGGATCATACACTCTCAAGACAAACTACTCTGATACCACTAATCCAAAACTCAAAATTTTTGGTTGATAAATATTTCAATATCATAGAAATAACACAGTAAAAATGAATTGTCTGAGAAGAGATGTAGTATTACTCAAAATCGCAATACAAATATATGCTTATCTCTAGAAAGATATGTTTGTCCTCACATTTTGGGTTACCTCTTTATTTATACACATTTTGAAAGCATGGAGAGGATGTGGAAGGTCACAAATCTCGAGGGATAGGAATTGGCTTGACATCTAAGATTTAAAATAATACAAAATTTGAGTAATTACTATTTTTATAAACTTACTATTTTTAGATTGTACTACTAAAATTGAAATTTGGGGAACTTCCATTGGAATTTTAGGGGTAAAAATTAATTTATAAAATATCCATTCCATATAATGATTTTCTCCTCATTATTATCTTTCTAATGGTTCAAACGGTGAGTCAATTGGAGCTACGGTGCAAAAGTTATGGCTCCCAGAAGTTCTGTCATCAATTGGGGTGGAACTGTCACCCAAATTGTTGCCTAAATTGTTGCTCGGATCACCTAAGATCAAAGATTCATATTTTTCCATATTTATAGTACATTCAAAATCTATTTTAAATGATAAAGGCATATTCTTTCCATCAAGAGGGATGAGGATGACCCCTGCACCCCCACTGTGTTGACATTTAGACCGACCAAAAAATATCATCATTTGATAGGACATGTCACCGGTGGAGAGTTTTATGATAGATTCATAAAAGAATTTGAAGTTTGAAGGTTGGTTTTTAGGTAAATGGGTGGAAGCTAAATTCTCATTGATCATTTGCCCCTTGATATACTTTTGTTGAATAAACTCCAAGTCAAATTTAGCAAGGAACATGAGCCATCGGGATACACATTGGTTGTGATATGGCTTGGAATGCATGTATTTGAGTAGATTAGTATGGATGATGATGTAGGTTTTGTGATTTAAGAGGTAATGATGGAGCTTTGAAGTTGAAAATACCAATGTGAGACAAAGCTTTTTGATATGGGTATATCGAGTTTCATAATCAATAAGTGTGTAGCTTATGTAGTAAACTACTTGTTCTCAATGGTGATCATCCTGATGTGTAATTATAGCACCCAGAGAATGGTCTATTATAGAGATTTAAAAGTAGAAAGGTTGGTTTTCCTTAAGTGGAATAAGAATTAGTGGGGAAAGGAGATATCATTTGAGTGTGTGAAAGGCTTCTTGGCAATCTATATTCTAATGGAAAGAGACATCTTTTTTGAGGAGATGGTGAAAGGGCTGGCAATGATTTGACAATTGGGAGATGAAGTGGTGGATTGACTGAAGCTTACCTTGTAAGATGTGGAGTTGTTTGATATTGGTAGGTGGAGGCATGTCTAGTATTGCTCAAACTTTAGCATGATCGACTTCAATACCATGGAGAGAAATGATAAAGCCTAAGAGCTTATCGAAAAGGACACCAAAGATTCATTTCTTTGGGTTTAGTCAAATGTTATATTGAAGGAGATGAGTGAATATGATTCTAAGAATCATCAAGTGATCTTGGCAAAGTTTAGACTTTTTGAGTAAGTCATCCACATAATCTTTCATAATTTTATGTAGGAGATCATAGAAGATGTAAGTCATGGCATGTTGGTAAGTGGCACCAGTGTTGTTCAGACCAAAGGGCATGACCCAATAATAGAAAGTGCCCCATGGGGTAATGAAAGTTGTCTTGTGTTGATCCTCAGGAACAACCAAGATTTTATTGTAACCTAAGAACCCATCCATAAGTGATATCATCTCATGGTCACCTATTAGATCAACAAGTTGGTCAATACTTGGCAAAGAGAAGTCATCCTTTGTACAAGTGAGGTTTAGGTCATGGTAGTTGGTACAGATGTGGATTACCCCTATCACTTTTGTGATAGGAACAATATTAGAAACTCATTATGGGTAGTTGATGGGTTGAATAAAGTTAACAAAAAGGAGGCATTAGAGCTTTTCTTTGACAAGGAGAGTAATACGAGGATGTATTTTGTGAAGCTTCTACTTAATATGTTTAGCATCTTGTTTAGTGACAATGTTGTGGGTGATGATATAAGGGTCAATACTAGACATGTCATTATAATACCAAGCAAAGGCTTTTCTATAGTCATTAAGAAATGTGTCATAATTAGCTTGCTTATAGGAATCTAAAGATTAGCCAATCTTAAGGACATGGGGGTTATCATGAGAGGGAAAATTGATGTCAATGGTTAATTCATTTAACATAGCTTGTGTTTTAGATGGGAGTGATCATTAGATGTAATAATCATCTACACCCATGTATGTGAGAATAACATCATCATCTTGACATTAGATAGTGTTGATAATGGGAGAGTCTTCATTAATCATTTCAGGATGAATGGGAGGAAGGGACCTTGTTTCTTTACCCATTTGATAGGTGAGGGGACCCAAATGGATGGCATTTATTAAAAAATAAATAGGAGTTATAGATACCACTAATTTAGTAGGTGATGGTGGATGAGAGGATGGAGAAGGAGAGTGTCTCTTTGATAATTGGTAGATGAGAAGCTTTGGTGAGTTTAGTTGGTTTGGAAAAACCCAATCCATGCCTCTTTTTGGCATTTTCAATGGTTTTATTGGTGGGATATTCAATAGGTGTATGAGCACCCTGCTCATAATGACCCAAAACAAATCCTTTATAGGCACACCTATAAAGATAGGTGTGAGCAAAGCTAGGCTTACCCAAGAAAGAGAAGTCACAGGTAAATGGTTGTGGCAAAGAGGATGGATTGCTGATAATGGGAGCTCGATCAATTCCCCCATATGTGAAATTAGTTCAAAGGTTATGGGGACCATACAGGATGACCATCCCAATATGGGAATCATAATTGGGGTGTATATGAAGCTTTCCATATTCTTGTGGAGTATGGAACATGTCAAGTGTCAACAAATGATATTCTTTGAGTGACAAATGCTTGAAAATTTCCTCCATGGGGTCTTTATCAGGAATTTGTGTTGTAGGTATCTATGTAATTGAGGTAATGGAGCTTGTGGAAGCTTCAAAAATATAATGTGAAGGAGATGATGTATTTAATGGAATGAGAACATCATTACATCTATAAGTCATGTTACATGTTTTTAAAAGAGGTGGGTCAGTAGTGTTAAGCACGGGATATACTAAGAGGTGGGGGGGGGTGAATCAGTATATCACATATCTTATAAAACTTTCCCTTATCCAAAATCCACTTAATCAAACATTCAAGATATGTAATAAAACTCAAATAATAAACACCACAAAAAATAGAGAGAGACACAAGATATAACGTGGAAACCCAATGTGGGAAAAACCATGGAGAACAATCTCAAGTATATGAATGAGTACCAACCCAAACAATATTTGCAAGCCAAGCTTGTAGGAGCACCACACCCCTTTGCTGAGTACCAACCCAGTAACTATTCATGAGCACCAACCCATAGGAGCACCACACCCCTTTGCCGAGCACCAACCCAGCTACTATTTGTGAGCACCAACCCATAGGAGCACCAACCCCTTTGTCGAGCACCAACCCAGCAACAATTCATGAGCACCAACCCATAAGAGAACCAACCCCTTTGTGTATACCACACACCTATCTCTCAATGTTTCTATCTCAAAAAATGATCATTCAATACAACATATTTTTCTTCTCTCTCACCTTTGCTCTTCTAAGATAGATATAACAAATACAAATCATATTCATCTCTCACAATTTCTCTTCTAAGCTAGATATTACAATATCAAATCAACCTCTATTGCCCATATTACAAATGGCTTCTCAAGCCTTTATTTATAGCTTTCCAAATGACCTTTGGCCTTCCCCCTTTGTGACCCTTCAATCCTCATGGAAAATGGTGCCAAAATTGTATGACCCTTCATATTCAAGCCTTTTAAAAGGTCATGTGGTGACCCTTCATGACCAAAAACGTCCTTCCCTCTTTTTTCCTCATCTTGGTGACTTTTCATATTCCTTAAGGTGTCCCTTCATGATAAATTAAGCCCTTCCTCTTTTATCTTCACTTGGTGACTCTTGGAATTCCCCAAGATGACTCTTCATGGGAAAATGCATCCCATCCTTCTTTTGTCTTTACCCCGTGGCTCTTCAACTTCTCCATGGGCCCTTCTTTTGTCTCATATGCAACCAAAAATATATTTGTTAATATTAAATAAATATTAACTCATATTAGCCAAGATATATTTATTACAAACAACATTAAATGCAATGGGGCCTTTATCACCAATAATGTTAGACCTTTGACATCAATGACAATATTTCCAACAATCTTCCCCTTTTTCATTGATGGCAACCTCAATCCTAAAACTACCACATCCTATCACTTGCACATACCATCATCTAAAAACATATAGTAATTGCCCCTTACTATAACAAATTTTACCTATTCCCTATACCTATTTTTGTACCTATACCTGTACCTATTATTCTCCCCCTTTGACATCAATGGCAAAGGGCCTACCTAGAGCTAACACTTATCTCCCCCTCAACTGATGCTGAACATCAATGGCAAGAAGTAAAATAAATTACTCCCAATTCCTCTTGCAGATCTTTGAATGTGTCCTTTGATTGTGCCTTTGAGAAGATATCTGATAATGCATATAAATATTTACCTGTCCTTTGAGAATCTACAATCAACTCATTTGAATATTTTCTTCTAACCTCACAACCTTTTGCATGAAACTTTAATGTATATCCCTGATCACATATTTGAATTACACTCAATAGATTATGCTTACAAAACATTCTTAGCTTTGGTTCTACTAATATCCAAACTTAAAGTACCTTTTTTGGCTATCCTGGCAGTGGTTTTATCTTGGAATTTCACTATGCCAGTATTGATCTTCTTTACTCTTATCTCTTGTCATATGCCTCAAACATCTGCTATCAACAAACCATGGCTGATCTTTATTTCTTACATGCAAAGATATTTGCACCAACATAGAATCTTTATGTTGTTTCTTTTGCCATGAACATGTCTAAACCTTCTTCCTAATGAATGGAGCTTTGAAACTCTGATCCTTCTTCTTGATGAATGGAGCTTTTGAAACTCTGAACCTTCTTCATTGAATTTGCATAAGTATTATTTTCCTTCTTTTTGAAACTATTAGCTCTTTTTCAACATTCTAATTTCTTGTGACCATAATCATTTGAAAAACTTTAAAACTTTTAAACACTACATATGCAAGAATCATTCTAATAGCCACAAACCATAATACTGATGCAAAATTTTCTTCAAAAATCTATTCCCTCAAAAGACATACAAATTAATCTACCAACTCACCTTCTTGTCATGCAACATAGCCAAGACCAATAGCATCCACCATGCTTCAATTTTTCTTAAAAGTGTCTCCTTGAAGCCTAGAAGAGACACCCCACACAAAAGGGTCCTAGAAATAAATCTCAGGAGATTCCCACATCTCCTCTGTTTCTTCCTTTATTTTCTTGTGTTTTTATTTTAGAATCCATTTAAGCATGTATAACCTTTTTGACTTACTGACCTTATCATTTATGACGCTTTTATTCTTCTCAACTTTTGCAACTATCTTATCTTGGCAAAGGTCATGCTCAAATGTAACAAGAGATTCTGCATAATCCTTCCTATCTAATTCTTTATCTACTATAGCAAGTAATTCATTTTCACTTTTAAACTCAACCTGATCAACCTTTACTATTTTAGGTCTCCAAACCTGAATTTGTCTTTTCTCATATTTTCTAAGGGCTCTATATCCTTTGACATACCTTGAATATCTCTTTACTTTATTTTGACATACTTTAGCAATATGGCCAACCTCATGACAACAAAATCAAACAATATTTCACACACCTTTTTATTGAATGTGAGTGAGATCTCCCTTTGATTGATTGATTTTCCTCATAGAGTCTCTTGCCCTATGACCAACATGATGACAAACAAAACAACGGCCATGAAAAGAATTTGAAAATTTGAAATCATTGGGTTGCCTGATCAGCTTCTTTGATTTGCCTTCAAAACCTGCATCCTTCTTTCCTTGGACTAATATTTCATGATCTTTGTCAACCTTGGTTATAAGCTTCTCATGATTATCCTTTAAAGAAACTAACTCAACCTTCAACTAATTACACTCTTCTTCTTTTGATGTTAAAATTGAATTTACAAACTCTAACTGATTCTTAAGATCCTGAATAAAAATCTTATTTTCTTTTACTTCTATAGCAAACTTAGAATCCAAGATACACACCTTTTCCTTAAGAGCCTCAACCATAGATTTTAACTCTTGATTCTCCTTCTTTACCTGCTTGGCCATCTTATGCATTTCTTTGATCTACCTTCAAGTTGTTAAACCCTTTCTGAAGGAACCTACTCTAATGCCAATTATTAAGCATGGGATATACTAAGAGGGGGGGTGAATCAGTACATCATATATCTTATAAAACTTTCCCTTATACAAAATCCACTTAATAAAACATTAAAGATATGTAATAAAACTCAAAAAATAAACACCTCACAAGATAGAGAGAGACACCAGATATAACATGGAAACCCAATGTGGGAAAAACCATGGAGAAAAATCTCAAGTATATGAATGAGCACCAACCCAAACAATATTTGCAATCCAAGCTTGCAGGAGCACCACACCCCTTTGCTGAGCACCAATCCATAGGAGCACCACACCCCTTTATCAAACACCAACCCAGCTACTATTCGTGAGCACCAACCCATAGGAGCACCAACCCCTTTATCGAGCACCAACCCAACAACAATTCGTGAGCACCAACCCATAAGAACACCAACCCATAAGAGCACCAACCCCTTTATGTATACCACACACCTATCTCTCAATATTGCTATCTCAACAAATGATAGTTCAATATAACATCTCTTTCCTCTCTCTCACCTTTGCTCTTCTAAGCTAGATATAACATATACAAATCATATTCATCTCTCACAATTTTTCTTCTAAGCTAGATATTACAATATCAAATCAACCTCTATCTCCCATATTACAAATGGCTTCTCAAGCCTTTATTTATAGCTTTCCAAATGACCTTTGGCCTTCCCCCTTTGTGACACTTCAATTCTCATGGAAAATGGCACCAAACTTGTATGACCCTTCATATTCAAGCCTTTTGAAAAGTCATGTGGTGACCCTTCATGACCAAAAACGTCCTTCCCTCTTTTGTTCTCATCTTGGTGACTTTTTGTATTCCTTAAGGTGTCCCTTCATGAGAAATTGCACCCTTCCTCTTTTGTCTTCACTTGGTGACTCTTAGAATTCCCCAAGATGACTCTCATGGGAAAATGTGTCCCATCCTTTATTTATCTTTACCCCGTGGCTCTTCGACTTCTCCATGGGCCCTTCTTTTGTCTCATATGCAACCAAAAATATATTCATTAATATTAAATAAATATTAACTCATATTAGCCAGGATATATTTATTACAAACAACATTAAATGCAATGGGGCCTTTATCACCAATAATGTTAGACCTTTGACATCAATGACAATATTTCCAACAAGTAGGAACAACATGCACTTGCCCATTGTGTTGAAACTTGATGCAATGGTGAAAAGTTGAGGGAACACATGTCATAGCATGTATCCAAGGTCATCCAAGTAGTATGTTGTATTGGAGATCTCCTTCTACAATGTAGAAGAGCTCATGAATTGTGTGAGGACCCACACAAATATGTAAGAAAATAGTACCCATCGTAGTTGCTATGGTGTCATTAAAGGAATGAAGCAACGTGTTGGTTTGAGACATGCAATTGTCAAAAAGAGCTAGCTATTTATAGGCATGGATGGAGATAATATTAAAACTAGCTCCTCCATTGATCATGACTCTTTTGAAATGATTTTGATTGATATATGCGGTGATAAAAAGTGCAGAATCTTGATCTTTAAGGTGTTGAAGTGGTATTTCTGAATCACTAAAGGAAATTAGGGAGATGGTGTTAAGAGAGTTGACCAAAGCTATAAGAGGTTAGGTAACATCAGGTTGTAACTCAACCACTTTAAAGGCACTAATCAAAGCTTGATGGTGTTGGGGTGAGTTTTGGATTAACTCATATAAGGACATTTTCATAGGGGTTTGGTGAAGTTATTTCACCATCAAGTTTTTAATAACTTCTAAAGATGTTGGTTTTGGGACACCTAAGATGGAAATATTGGGATTCAGAGGAGTGTCATTTGAGAAAGGATGAACCTAAGGGGTAGTGATCTTTTCCTTTCCTTTATCATTTTGATTTTATGATTGTGTGGCCATATTAACCATGTTGATCTGAAACATAGGTGAAGGAGGTGGCAAAAGGGGTATGATAACATCTTTGGGTTTGAATTCAGGTGGAATGGTATGAGGCATTGTGGATGCCATGGGTGGAATAGCAGAAGGTTAATGTGAGTATCAACAAAGAGAGTGTCGATATCAAAGTGTTGTTGAATGAATGTCATGAGAGATTTACAACTCTTAGTATTATGTCCAAGTGAATGATGGTATAAACACAATTGTGTATCATTTAACCAAGATGGCTTTGGTTTAAGAGGGTGATAAGGATTAATGGGAAAAAGAGGTATTATGGAGTATTGTAATAACTAGTGTAGGAAAAAGATCTGAGAGCTTGTGAGTGGGCTAGCACTTGTTATTGTAAAAGGGGTGGATACCTTATTTGGTTTAGGAGTCATGGGGGTAATTTTATGTGGTACCTTTTTAGGTGGTGGTGGAGCCACATGTTTTTCTAACACTTTCTTGGTGGTAGGTGTCACGGTGTCAGATGTGAAAGGCTTACTAGGTGGTAGAGGTAGTAGTGGAGGTAACTTAGCCTTTGGTTTTGCTTGCATCAGTGATACCCCAATTAAAGTAGAGGGACATGGTCCCAAAATTAAAGGAAAAGTTGAAGGTGGAAGAGGGAAGGATCAATGAAATCTAGGAAGCTTAACATTCTTCCTTAGTTCAGGCCATGGAACTCCAAATTGTGATTGAAGATTTAGATCTAATTTCACCTTTGGATGAATTAGATTAGAGATTAGGTGAATGCCTAAAGACCCGATCTAATTTAATGTGGTAAACGCCTATGAGGGTGTGGGATTTGACATAGAAAGATGAGTTTCTAGTGATTTTGGTGAAGAATCTCTAACTTTATCAAAGACCTTTGGGTAAATGGTAGTGAGAGGATTGGTGATAGAGGATGACACTTATTATGTAGGATAAGGAGTTTTAAGTCAGTCCCAAAATGCCACATGATCTAGCTTTGTGGAGTCAAGAAATCCTATATTTTCCACTAACTATGAGAAGGGTTTAAATAGAGTTGATGTAGGCCTTACAGTTACTTATTTATAAGGCTAAAGTGATTGATAAAGAGGTAAATTATTGGAATCTTCCACCTCGATCCAAAGATGAGAAAGAGCCACAACAAGGTCTTCTTCAACAAAGATGAGAGAAGAGACATGGTCTTCCATAGGTGGGGGAAAGGTAGGCAAAGAAGGCTCCTCAAGGGGGTAGAGCATAGGTATAATTTCTCCCTCAATATTTGGGCAAGGAATAGGTAGAGTATGATCTTTCATAGGTAAAATAAGTGGTAAAATTGGTTGAATTAGAGTAGGTGCAATAGGTCTCTCATCTTGTAGGGGTAGATAACACTAGCTCCTCTAGGTGCAAAGGAGGAGTGGATGTGGTAATACCTTCCATTGGTGGAGGAGAGGTAGATGAATAAGGTTCTTTAAGAGGGTATAACATAGGAATGATGCTCCCCTTAACATGTAGTTGAGGAATGGGTAAGGTGTGGTCCTCAAGTGGTAAGAGGATAGGTAAAATGGGTGTAAAAGGAACTCTCAATACGTGATCTTCTTATGGAAAAAGGAGAGGTTTATTGATTAAGCCTCTCTAGTGAGTGGAAAAATCTATGATAGACTCATCATCAAATTATTTAATATAATAAAGGTCCATAATAAAAACCTTTTTAGAAATGTTGATAGATAAATGGTCTAGGAATAATTGTGTGAGTTGGGTAAATGAGAAAAGGGAGTGTTGAGTTATAGAGCTATACCAATCTAAGGTACCACCTGAAAGAAACATAGCAAAGGTGTAAAGTAATAACACATCATCATGCCCTATTAAATAACAAGCATGTCTAAATGCTTACAAATGCTATTATGGATCCTCTTTAGTTTGGAAGCGAGTACATTTGGGGAGTTTTCATTAGATTGGATAAGGGAAAATAGCCACATAAGAATGGATGGGCTCATTGCATATCTGATCATAAGATAACACATTCTTTGAACCTGACACAGATGTCTTTAGACTAGACATCTTGTCCATCAAAATCTTAATGAGGTCTAGAGGGGGATTAGTTTGGGATATACCCCCTAAGTTATAAGGAGCTTGATAATAAGTAGAGGTATCATATGACATAGCTTGTTGTGGTTGTGTTGATGTCACATAAGGGTAGTGAGTCATAGGTTGGGGGGCAGAAATGAAAGGGGCTTGTCCCACTGGGTTAGAGACTATGCTTTGGTTAGATGTTGTTATTATAGGTTAGGTTGTTGGCATGGTTATACTAGGTGAAGGGTGAGTTGTAACTCATGTAATTATAGGTGTGAGAGTAGATTGGGTGGGTACCACCAAATTCTAAAATGGGGTTAGACTTGATTAAACTGCTTGTGGTTGTGAAGGCAAGGAAGCCACGATAGGGTTTAGGTGAGATTGGGTGGTTGATGATGCTAAACTTTGGACATTATTTATGGTTGGGTTATTTATTGAAGTGGTGGTTTGAGTAACCATGGGGAACATAGTGGAGACAATTGAAACTGAATTTGTCTCCATCAGATAAATTGGCGTACCATATAGTGTCACCTAAAGAATTATGGGTTTGGCTCATGGCAAGGTAATGTTGAAGGGCTACCACATTGTGATCAATAAATCTAGTAAAATCTTGATCTACTTCAGGCACAATGTGAATTTGGTTGGGGCTAGGAGTATGATCTATATCTAAATTATACTTCATGATAGAATTATCAACAAGAGGGGAAGGTGGAAGTAGTTGTTGGATTACATAATTGACAAGAATTTTAGCTTGGCTTCACATCAATACCATGCAAGAAGTATAAATAGTCTTAGAACTTTGTATTAGTGATAGAGTGTGGAAAAACTAGGTTTGGGTGTAGTTAGGTAGGTTGTTTTAGCTTTTTGTTTTGAGTAAATTGAAAATAACCAAATTACATAGTCATTGATGTCAGTCATTTGATCGATGTCGATAGGTTAAAGTCTATCAACGTCAATGGATCTAATTGATGTCAGTCACTGTGGAGTCCTAAGAGATGAAAAATCTAATGTTTTAGAAACCTAGAGGCAAAATATAGGAAAAATAGAGGATGCAAGAGGTTTGTATAAGGAGAATGAACACTAATAAAATCTAATATAATAGGCTATACAACCTGAGTATTATGAATAGTGTTGATTTTGTAAATCAATGGAAAAACATCCTTACCAGCTCCAAAATATAGAAGGCAATAGAAAAGTAGAAAAAGAACATAAAGCCACTAATTATTAACTCATAGAGATTAATTTTAGTCTTGTGTTAGCTTATGCCTTAATCAGATAGTGAGATGAGAGTTTGATTATCAAAGGTACTAGAAAACAATCTAGAGCTAGAGCTAGTTTCAAGTTAGTTTTGGTCCTCAAGAATAAATCTATGTTAGACTAGGTATATGGCTTGTTATAGGAGATTTTTCCTTGCACTTCATGGATCTAAAACCAAGACAATATACTTAGCCATAATATACCTCTTGTCTAGAGTTTATACTCTACCAGAGAATGGAGTGGGTTTTGCCCTTGATGGTGAAATCCAAGTAGGATAGCTAGGTAAGGTAAGGTGATCCACCAAGTGATAAAATATTGATGGGCATTATCTTAGGATAGTTTAGATGTTTGTTTTTTTGAGTGTGATCTGGTAGTGTAACATTGGTGTACTATGATTCATTCATAATTCTTGTAATTAACTAGGTGAGCTAATATGCAACAAGCAAATAATGAAGTGTAGTAAGTTTTAAACCCAAATCTGAAGTGTTTTGATTCAAATGAAAATAATAATGAAATAGGAGAAGAGAATTAATTTCACTATCCTAATGTGCATGTAAGAAAGAGATAAAAAAGATATTTTATTTAACTTGAAAGAGAAATGATAAGTTTTTTTTAGAGGCAAAAAAAAGAGAAGAGTGGCAAGGAAGAAGAAACTTTAGTTTATTGCCTTTAAATAAAAAATAAAATGTCGAATATTTTGTTTTGATGAGAAAGTGAGGGAGAAAGTGAAAGGAATGAAAATTTCACTATAATTCACCTATATGAGTCCTTAAAACAAGCAATGAACCCAAGGAAAACTCTAGGGTCCCATCGGGCATAACAAAAATGTTTCACTAAAATTTGAATCTATTTGATGTTTAAGGAGAAATAGAGATGAAGGGTAGGGATTAGAGATTAGAGAGAACCTATATTGGTTGTGTGCCATATACATATGATGTTGAGTACTCCTCTTTGGCTATGGAGGACTACTTTTGAATAAGAAAGCACTACCACCAAAAATATTTGCTAGTAGATATATGAGTGGGCTGTCAAGTTATGCACTTGTTCTTGGAAGTGTCAAACTTCCTTAGGGATGATAGTCCACTTTTTGAAACAAAATGGTAATAAATAACAAAATGAAATAAATATTAAGAGAGAGATGTTCATTTCATTCTTTTAGTCTGATTGTAGTAGAGAGTGACATAGTATACGTAATGTGAGTTATTAGTGTTTTTGGAGGTTGTTTAGGTAGGCTTAAAGAAATAAGTTGAAATACATAGTCATCAATATCAATTACGCTGCTAATGTTGGTAAGGAGATATGACTGATGTCAATTATGTGGTCAATGTTGGTAGGGGAAGTAGGTTCTCAGTAGGTTGCAAGAGAATTTTTTGAGCTGGGAGGTAGATGTTGGTCAAGTTTATGAGGTTGGGTAGAGTTGTAAGGGAGTGGGTAGGACTCAGGTAGGTCTAGATAAAGGGTTGGTATGTTTGAAATAGAGGGAAATATGTGGATTTATAAAACTCCATAGGGAGAGTTAGGACATTCATAAAATGATAAATAGTATAATGTAAAGTAATTATAAAATGACTATTTAAAGGAATTACAAAACATAGAGATATACTTGGCTAGTGAAATGGATGAACCATGAGTACTAGATTAATGGCTTTGATGAGGCATGTTTGAAGTAATACATGAACATAAAATACAAGTGTGTGCTATCAATTTAGAAGAATCCAAGATCTAGATAGTATATCAATTCCTAATCTGGACTGATTTATGGAGAGTAATAGTAAGCTTGGATGTAGAAAGTTGAATGACAAAGCCTATACATGAATGATTGAGTTTTTTAATTTTTTTTAACCTAAATATTAGCTTGTAATTTGGCTTAAGTAACTAATGTCAGTGATCTTATTGACTTTGGATGAGGGTTAAAAGATGTTGGTGGTATGAGAATAGGTAAAAGGGCTATTCTTAACCTATTTTCTATTTCTTCTCTTGCCAAGAGTGGTATCCATTAGAAAATGGTAGAAATGTGAGTTTAAGAATAATGTAGTTAGTTAGGAATTTATGTTATGGGTGAGAAAAAGTCATGGGTAGTTAGGATTAGGAGACTAAGTCTTGAGGTGACTCAGAGGGTAAAAATTAGTCTTAGGATGAGGTGGCTAGGTAAGGTGGCATAAGTAGTTTTTAATTAACTTAATTAAATATATTTAAATTAATTAAATGTGTGAGGGGTGAAAACATGGGTTAGGAAGGCTAATTATTAAAAGGTAATAGAGGGGGTTTTGACACAGGGAGTTATGCACATGTGTGATGTAATTTTGGTTTCTATAATAGGAGTGAAAGAAGCTAAAGAAGACTCATTTTCCCATTTGGTGGAAAATAGAAACATCTGAGGTAAGGGAAGAAAATCATCACCAAGAGAAGGTGGTGATGGAAGAGGAATGAAACTAATCTTAATATAAGGAGCAATGGGATGAGAAGCAGGGGTAGGCTCAATAATGGTAGGAGTGGGAACATGCTCAACTATAGTAAAAGCAAGAATGGGATAAACTATAGTGGGAGTGGAAATGGGCTCTAAGAAGGGATCTGATGAGGGAGGATTAGGATCTATATAATATCTAAGAAGGGTTACACTAATATCAAGAGTTAACCAACTATGGTGATCAAGTAACCTAGCAAAATAGTAAGGCCCGATCATATCATGATCTATGAGCATACTCACATGAGGCTCTTTAGAAACTAGAGGTGTTGGTGCCATCTCTACCCTATGATAAAGAGGAAAAATAAAAAAATTAGGAACTATAAATTAAGGAAAATACATGAAAAACTCAAGTAAAGAAGAATGATAACAAACAATCTCAACATCATGAGCCTATACAAGACCGCCTAAGAATGGATCATCTAAGGAATAACCATAATTGTAATCTAGGGTATGAATGTTAATGACACAAGTAGGGATGACCTTGTCATCTAAGGAAATATGGTGAATATAATGTTGAGTCTTGGTCAATACTATGGGAATGTCATCGTAAGGAGGCTTACACAAATGAGGTTGCAAGGAAGCAGGAAGTTATAAGATGAGGTGAGGTGAGAGATAGAAATTTTTAATCTTTAAGTTAATCTCATTGGGCTCATTTTCATTGGAATCTTAAGTTTATCAAGAATTTTATTGATGAGTTTTAGATGACCATTATAACCTTAAGTTGAATTAATGGGAAAGTTGAGATGCTAAGACTCACCGAATGGAATGCTAGGCAAAGGTTCAAGAGTGGGAATCTTGAAGAAACCATAGTCTTGGAATTTTTTGAAATTCCAAGGGTTAATATCACCCTAAAACCTATAAATGGATCCATTATGAGGGAATTTAATGTATTGGTAGGTGGAAGAAGCAATGAGTCTCATACATTAAGTCTATGACCTACCAAACAAGATGTTATAAGAAAGGGGAAAGTTAAAGATCATCACCTCCACATAGACAGTGACAGGTGGGATAGTATTGAGAATCCACACATAATCTAGAGGAGGCATTTTCATTCTATCATATCCTTGGTATTTTCTATGTGTAGACTTGAGATTGCATTATGAATATCCAAGGGTATTAATGAAGTTGATAGAGGCAATGTAGGTGCTAGAACCCTCATCAATCAATGCATGATTAACTTGGATATCACTTTTTAGACAATAATAAATAGGGGAGGATCATTTGCATGAATTATAATTTCATCAATAATCATAGAGGCTATAGGAGATTTTAAGGAAAGAGATGTGTCCATAGTTTCATCAATGTTGATATATATCTCTTCACATTTTTGTAATATACTATCCTTAGATCTAGATAAGGCTACCTCCCATCCTACTAGGGGAGGATGAGGGAAATTAATTTCAAATAATAGTTACATAAGATGATTTCTATGACATGAAAAATTCCTCATAAGCTCAAGGAATGAGATTTGGGATGGGAGACTAGTGAGTTCCACGATGGGATCCCACTCATCATAGCCCATAAGAAATTTGTTAGATATAGGTGCATAATGATTAAGGTGGTCCTCATAAGGAGGAGACGAAGCACATTTGAATTTATGTTGATAATAAGAAGAAGGTTTGAAATAAGGTTGTAAATCATGTTATGATGATGAAGTAGTTGATTCAAGTTGATTTTGAGAATTGGTAAAAAGAAGTGTTAGTAAAAAATTTAAGTATCATTAGTGTTAGAAAATGATGAAAAAGTGGTAGAAATAGAATAGGAAGTGTTATCCAAGGGAGAATCAGAAATTGGACCATCAAAATTAATAACATCATATTGCCCAAACTCATTTAAATGAGTTGGGGAAGAATATTGGATAACACGATATGTTTGAGATGAAGGAGGAGTGTAGATAGGATGGGAATCGATAAAAGTAACCACCTTTCATATATTAGTCATGTTAACCACATTCTCTTTATAATTAGGTTCAATAATACTTTCTACATTATTGGTGTAAGGGTGGCTATATTTTGAATGTCTTGGATAGGTTGATGGTTAGGAAGAGGGTCTTTGTAGATAGCCAAATGACCATTGGCTTGGTTTAAGGCTTGAGTTTTATCATTCGATTTATAATCCTTAAAAGTAATTTCATAAGATTGTTAATGCTTTTGAATGATAAAATAATGATCAAAATTAGGACCAAGAATAAAATCCATAGCTAAATTATGAATTTGTCTATAAGTCTCATGAGAATGACCCTAACTAGCATGAGACCAACAAAACTTATTAAGATCATACTAGGATTTCATAAGATGGGTAGGGTTAAGTTCTCATGGAAGAGGCCTAGATATACACTTAAGAAATTTATTTGAGGATAGAGGTTTATGAACATTAATGTTGTTTGTTGAAGATAAGTGAGGATTGGTATATTATTGAGAAGGGGGAGCTGGTTCTGATGGAGTAGGAATAATATCTTGAATATTGTGAATGGTGTCATAAGAATCTATAACACCATCATTGGTAACATTGTGATTTTTGTTCTTAAGTAAGAGATGAGGACTCGTATAAGGTAGGGTGATTCAAATTAATGCATAAAGAAATCTTGTCATTTAGCTTGGTCAGTAACCTCCTCTAATGTATGTGGAGATAGAGTGCAGACATGATATTGAAGTTTAGGGAAAAGGGCATTGGTAAAGAGATGGAAAAGATTATCATAAACCATGTTATGTTAACATTTGTTTGACAAAGTTTTCAAATTTTTAAGAAAGGCTTGAGCAATTTCATTTTCAAGTTATTTGAAATTTATGAAGTGGGCCAAAGTGTTTTCAGGAAGATCACTAGTTTGGAATTCTTAAACTAAAGAATTCACTAAATCCTCCAAAATAGCAATGGAATGAGTTATAAGTTGGTTTTACCAATCCAAGGCATCACCTATGAGAGCTTTGGATAATATTTTGGTAGTGGCAAAGGTGTTCGATTTGACCCAATCCTTATAAAGTTTTATAAATGTTTTAAGATGAAGGATGGGATTGGTTGATCCATTATAAGAAATTGTAGGTGTGATACCTCCTATATCAATGATATAAATTTTAATAGTGAGAGGTTCATTTCAGAGATGCTTAATGGTTTTGTTGACAAAATGAGGTTGAGGAATGAGATTGCCTTGAAAATATCAAAGAGGAGGGGGAAAATTTTGGTTATGTGTGCCCAAGCCATTAGTTGAGGATGAGTTTGAAGATGGAGAAGGTGGTTTTGCATTCTCATCATTTGATGTGTGTTATGAGATTGAAAGGTATTAATTTGATTGAGTGTATGTAATAATATTTAATGTGTTTGATTAGCATTATTAGAAGCATTAGAGGTGGTATTAGTGACTTGGGTACCACAATTAGTGTTGATAAGAACTTGAGAGGAATTATGAGAATGTGAGGCACTAGTGGGAAAATTTGCTTGTGTAAAAAAAGATAGACTAATGAATGGATAAGAAGAATAATTAGTAGGATGATTACCTTGGGTAGGAAATAATGCACTAGTGGAAGGATTAAGGATATTTGATCTTATGAGAGGCCCACTAGATAAATAACCTACCATGTTAGTGGATATACTAGGCATGGAGGTAAAAGAAGTTAGAGAAGAAGAGGTCATGGTACGAGAAGGGGTCATAATCAAAGGAAGAGCCTAAGAATAAAAGAAAGTGGTACCCATAAATCCAACTGAGAATGTAAAAGTAGGTGAATGAGACTCTTCAGATTGACCACTAATCATAAGATTGTAAATAGTAGAAGGATATGTTCTTTGATGTTGAGAAAATTTAGAGATAAAGAAGAGAATTTTGGGGGTATACTCTAATTTGGGTTGGTCTTCTAATGAAAAGAGAGGATTATGATGTGAAGAGGTATTAGGAGGGGTCCCATAGTTCATTATGAGAGTGACAATATGAATATTACTAGCATTCAAGAGAGGAGCCATACTCTATCTATGGGAGACCCTATGAGGGTTGGTAAAATTAATAATGTCTATTGACTACAAATTAATATTTTCATCAAGAAGAAAGTCCATGATGAAGAGAAAGAATGATATATGAGAAAGAAAGGAAATAGGAAATGATAAAAACAACACAAGGTCAACTAGGTTGACCTAGCATAGAAATAGGGCCTATAAATAGTATAGGGTCGATTAAGTTAATCTAGTATAGTGAAAAAAGGCTATAAAAATATAAAATAGGGTTTGTTAATAGTACAAAGTTGACTAGGTAGATCTATTATAGTGAACAAAGGCTAGAAAAAGGTATAAAGTTGACTGGGTTGAACCAATACAACAAAAAAGGAAAATTAAGAAACCTATAACATATTATGAACTAAAATAAAATAAATTTTGCAAGTAATTTGAAAATAATTAACAAAAGTGAAATAAATAATCAATTAGATTAGCTCTAACCAATCCAATTGAATCACATAGCACAAAACCTTGCACTAATGTTGGCTAATACAAGCTTTTTCAATACAAAATACAATTGAGCAAAGATCAAGAAATAAACTTGGAAAGTAAATAGCTAACTAATTGGTCAACCTAAATGTTTCTTAGATTATTAAAATATAATTTTAAATGTGATGGGAAGTTGGCTATAATCAAGGAACTAAAAATTAATCTAAGGATGGTTTCAAAGAGTTTGGGCTGAAAGGGATCTATAGTGGTAATGATACAGGCTTGGTATTGGGGCCTACCCCCTCACTTCACACACCATAAAAATAAGGGTGTCAAGTGATTCACTAGAATATATAATTAACCATGCTTTATAATTGAAAAACATATCAATTTAGCTTCCCCTTTGGTGATGAAATCTAATTAAGTTGGCCTTGGGTAGACAAATGTTAAAATGCTTGTTTAGATTTTGTGATTTAGTCATGTGTGCATAAATAGAAAATAGTGAAAATAAATTATTAATTGAAAATCCACCTAATTAAGCTATGTGATATATTATAATCATGAAATAAACAAGAAAATAAAGTGTGAGCTAATTAGTAGCATATAAGGTTAATTATAACTTTGAAACAAGATACAGTGTTGATATAATCAATAGTGTATGCAAAAAATACAATATAGGGTCAACAAGGTCAATCTTATACTACAAAAAAAAGGTCTTAAAATGAACAAGGTTGGCATAGTTGACCTAGTTATTTAGACAACACACAAAACATAGAACTAGGTCAACAGGGTCGATCTTGTTGACTATGCAAGGGCAATTTTAAAGACTACAAACTATAAAAGGAAAGAATATATATAGAGATATAAAGGAACCTTGGTGGATTAGCGATGTAGAGAATGAAGATTTTTGTTCAATAACCTTGATATATGTTTTCAAATTCTATTAACTAGGTCAGTTGGGTTGATCAAGCTTTGTAAAAACCTATTATTGAGTGCCTAGAAATGTATAAGGTTCACTAGGTTGACCTAGTATGATGAACCTAATGTCTAAAAAAGTATAGGGTTAATTGGGTTGACCTAGTAGTCTAGACTATAAGTCTAAAATCTAAAAATCTATACTAGATCATCTAAGTCAATCCTGTAGCCTATACCTAAAAACCTATACACAAAATTTAGAGATGGGTCGATGTAGTCAACCCAGTATGGAAACTATATGATATAAATAATGATGAAAGAAGGAAATAAGGTAAAAAATCCTACAAGGGTTAGTTCATGTTGAGTTCACCAAAATTTATGCAATCAAAAGTGCAACATGTTTATAAATCAATCCTGGCTCAAAGAAGATAGAGCATACCCACACTTCCGACTGGAATACATTTGTTAAGTGGGAGCATGACCAATATGGGGATATTATAGATGAAATTAGGGGATCACTATCATAATACACCATCTTAAGAAGGGTTACAAAGCCTAAAGTCTAACATAATCATGCAATAACCCTAAAAGAGTCTTAGGTTTTGATATTTACTCTATTCTAATAAACAAGAAAGTAAATCTAATCTAGTACTCACCAAAACATGTGGTACAAAGTGGGGGTTAGAAATAAAAACAAACTAAACTAAACATGCATAGAATATATATACTCATTTCAATGTATACATAATCCTAATGCATGGAAGAGAAGCATAAATGCATTATCTATCTACTCTTACAAAGGAGAAATAAATTTAGGAATAATTGCCTTGAAGATAAACCCATCAAGCCTCAATATCTCCCTTGGCCAAGGTGTTTCACAATATATTGTTATGTTATGTAAGGATAAAAAAGACAAATCAGCTCTAGGCTACACAACCTATCTATTTATCCAAAATACTTCTTCATAAGACAAAATCTGTATATCTAAATAAAGTATGGAACCCTAAGCTTTATTCCTCAAGTAGAATGGTCAATAAGTAGATCTTCATTCACACTTATTCTTCTTCAATTTTTTATTCTCAAATGGTTGGAGATGAACTTTATATATAAGTGGATCTTTCCCTAAATCCTTCCAAATATGTTGACTATACAAGGTCAACCTAGTTGATCCCATATGTTTTCAAAAGATAAATCACTAGGTTGACCAAAGGGATAATAAAACTCTAAATGAAAAATAACACAAAATAGTAAAGGGTAGACCCATTCAACCCTATAAAATAATCAAAGGTTGAAAACTATATATGGTCGACCTAGTTGACCTAGTATAGTCAACTAGCAAAATAGGGTCAAGGCAACAACAAGGAGGATAATGATATGAAAAATGCTTGGAATGGGTAAAACAGAGAAGAATAAGCTTAGGGTAAATGGTTTTAAGAGATAAGTATGTATATTAAAAGTGAAAAAAGGGACAAAAATATTAAGAAACACCAATGGTCTTCCCACCACTTTCTTGATTCACCCCTTAAGGCATGTACTCAAAGATATTGAGACTCGACGGGTCCCTGTAAGATACAAAGTGTTAGTAAGTGATAAAAGTTTGAAAATATTATGTGTCTACACATTAAATTTAGGTATAAATAAAGTTAATAATGGTCAAAGGTTTACATGGAGATGTTTTTTATAGTGCCAAGAAGCTACCCTAAAAATTTGGAGTCTTGAAGTGATTTTTAGCTCAAGTTATAAAGCTTCAAAGTTGATATAGTAGACTATGATGGGATATAGATCATCAAGTTTAATCACATTAAAGCCTAAGATCATTGGTATAGAATATCCAATAGTGAGTTCTTAGTCATACATATTGAGATTAATGGTGTGTATGAAGTCAACATGTCAAAGGTTGCATGTGATAGTGACAAATGTCACAAGCTCACTAATTTGATAAAAGATCAATGGTGAGTGGAAATTCATAATTATGAATATTAATGGTACAAGATAAGTCAAAGAGTTAACAAAATATTTGGGACTACCAAGTGGCACAAGCATATGGACTGACACAAAGTGTTCATAAGGCATGCAAGGGTGTCAAGTGTCATAATCATGGGAGTTCTAATCAAGATCTAATGGTGACTGTTGCAAGATAAAGACCTAGCTGATACAAGGAGATCAACTATGCATATTTAGTCAACATTTCAAGGGTTCATGAGATGAGGTCAACATGTTCAAAATTTAATAGTTACTTAGTGACCATTGGAATTCAAATATTTGAATTTGTGAGGGAAGACCAATCTATAGTTTTTGTGGTATAAATTTTGATATATGCAAATTTTGATCATGGTGTAGAAGGAAAAGTTATATAAGACTTCATGGTGCATCTATAAAACCTAATTATAAGGTCTAAATGTTTGTCTAATCAAATATATTGAGCTCTAAAGTTGAATATGTATGTGTTCATGCTCTAAAAGTAACTTGAGAAGGGTAATTGAGTTGTTCTTGATGGTATTTAAATGTTTTAAATATGAACAAAGTGTTAGAGAATGTTTTAGACTTCATGAGGACCATTTGTGTGGATTATGGAGTTTTAAACAATCCAAATTTTATATGATCAAAGGCTTATAAGTTAACTGTGTGTTCATTCTTGATGATCATATATACATAATGATGTTTAGGTTAATTATGTTGTAGTAGAAGAGTGTTGTGATGTATGTTATCACTTAAGGTGGACCTATAAATTGTGTTTCATGGGTATACATATTGTTAAAGTGTTATTGTGTTCTAATTTTTCTTGGATAAGTGTCAAAGAGGTGAATGGGTCTCCATAGGACCTAAAAAGACACTTAGGCCTATTTGAAAGAGGGTAATTCTTAAAGTTGACCCATGTAGATGCCTTAAGAGTGAAGGTGTGTGTTTTGGCTAATAAGGAAGGTTGTGAACATGATATTCATGAAGACTCTATAAAAGGTGAAACCAAAGATGATGATTTCTAGACTCATGAGACTAAGAGAAGAGAGGGCATGTGTGAGAGTTGTGGAGAGATGGAAATAAGAAAGAGAGTTCACCCAATGGATGAGTTATAAAGAATATCATGTTGATGACTATGTGTATGACCTATAGGTCATATTTTTTATGTTAGAATTTTGTTCTTGCAGGTTTGAAGATTAAGGATGAGTGAAGAAGTCTAAAGTGATCTAAAAGGATGTTTTGGATGCCTTGAGTGTGAATTAATTATAAATGATGTCTATGTGAGCTTGGTGATTGATTTGAGAGGTAGATTAGAGTGTGGTCTATGTGTATGACCATTTGGTCATATTATTGAGGATGTGATAAAGTTGTTGAGAAGTGTATAGTGATCCAAAGAGTGGTTTTAGATGTTTGTGAGTGTGTGAAGAAGTAAAAGGGGATGTGTTTGTATGGTGTATCCATCAAATTGATAGGTAATCAATGATCAAGAGATGTCATATCATAGGTGATGGTAGGGTGATCAACATCTAGGTTAAAAGGACACACACCATCCTTGGGGTAGGTGATCCTTATGAAACAAGTGTTTTACTAAATTTAGGTTAGAAGGACTTGACCATCCTAGGGGTAGGTGTTCTTTGTGAAACAAGTGTTTCAATAAATTCAGGTCAAAATGACTTGACCATTTTAGGGGTAGGTGCTCCTTATGAAGCAAGTGTTTCACTAAATTTAGGGTAGAAGGATTTGACCATCCTAGGGGTAGATGATCCTTATGGAATGGGTGTTCCACTAAAGTCTCAAGTTTGTAATACCTTATAGGATAAGTAGTCCATGTGTTTATAGGCTTGAGATTGGGTTTTATTCCTCATGAGGGTTTCTGACATTAGATATTATGTTATGATGTGATTCTATTATTCATGCTTTTATGGTAATCTAGTTACTTATTGATTTAAATATTTTAAGAGTACTAGAGTCTTATTCCTAATTTAGTTAAGGGTCTAGAATAGTAAATTAGTAAATAATATTACAATAATTTAACCACTAATTTGTATAATTTATTTGTATTTTTAACCTTTCTATAAGTAGTAATAAATATGGAGAAAATAAGACTTAAAACAAATTGAAATAACTATTGTAGGGTTTGATATTGGTTATGCAAGATTGGGATAGTGTCACAAATTAGGATCTAGATTTCATTTTGTGAAAGGATATGAGTGCTAAAATAGGATGCCTTGGCGTCTGACACTATTTTCCTCTTCTATTGCTATTATTCAAACTACTCATAGAGACCTGGGTTTTTTGAGTTTTGTTCATTATCCCTGTGTTAGCTTGCCTATGAGATCTCAACTATTGAAAGTCTACACAACTCTTTGTAGAGCTGATTTAATATTCAAACCCTGGACTTCATTGTGCTTTGATAAAATTTGAGAAATAAGTGGGGGGTTAGTGTGTGTAAGATGTTCTAAACATGTATCCACACCCCTTGTGTAGGGACGTTGCCTACATAACAATACTATGAAGAGGGATCAAGCCATATGTAGTTATCCCACTTAATGTGCTTTGTGAAATATTGTAATGTAGATGCAAAAATTCTAAATTGGGTGTGCTTGAGGTGGCTAGGGACTAGTGTGAGGATTTTGATATGCTTTTAGCTTTATTGAATGGCTATATGCAGAGAATAGGGAAATTTTCCTTAGTGGTTTTGATTATATTCTTGGTTGCTTTGTAATATTTTCCATCCTCTCTCTAAATGAACTATGAATGGGATTTTATAGAAATCTATTGGTCATGGGCTAAATGTATTCACGCTAGGCCAACAAGATAAAGGATAGGAACCAAAAGGAAATGACCATTAGAGTTCAAAATTAAATTGGATAAGAATACCAAAATAGCAAACCTTAGGGTTTGATGCTATAGTCCAAGTTGATCACTCCTATCCTATAGGTGTGGGACCTAGGGGGATAGGATTGGCCTAGAAAATGATACTTGGCTAAGTTGGAATGACCATTTGGAAAGCTCAGGATGATTGAGAATAAGAAAAAAAGTGTATCAAAGGGTCATGAGAGCATGCAAGAAAGACCTATAGATTGCATGTCATAAGCCACTCTCAAGATACCAATTTTGACATTTTATATGACTATATTTACCCTCCCTTTATTCTAATGATGCAACAAAGTTAAATACTAGAATAAAGGAAAAGTAGAAAGTGTACTTGAGCTTACCTGTAAGGGTGAAGCTCATGAAACTATGTGATGTTGGGTGTGCATAGAGAGAGAACATCATGAAGTGTAAATCTACAAAAGAAAACAAAGAGTAGATCGGTTATTACTAGATACACTATATCTAAGATAAGAAACTAAAAAAACATGGTAAGAGAGACAGGAAGAGAAAGGAATGAAAACACCTCACCAGATACATGAACCAATACAAAACCTATTGTGATGTTTAGTGATGTTGGGTATGTATTGAATGATGTTATACCAAAAGTAATATTACGAATGGATATGAGTGCTCAATTCCTAAGAGTGGCTCAAGAATGTAAAGACTAGCCCTTTGGCTCCATCGTCACCCACTAAGTAAAGATATGTGATCATGTATGTGTTAATATATGTTTGGATTGTGTGTCCAATCCCTCTAAGTAATGGCTCAAGAATACAAATGCTAGTTATTATTTTGTCTCCATCATTACCCTATGAAGTGAAGTTATGAACTAATATTGGTATGAATGTGTGTCATATGAGATGGCTCCTAAATCCCATGAATGTTTTATAATTTAATAATGTTACATGGATAGCTGAATGTGTGCTAGAAACTAAACCACTCTTAGCCATTCAAAAAGGGTAGAGATTAGGCTTATATGAAATCCACTTCAAAACTAGGCAATGGGCTTATGTGGAAGCCACTCAGGAATGATGCTAACCACCTAATAATGGAATAAGGCACACAACTACTAATAATGTCTAGGTAATGCCCAAAACTATAAAGAAGAGAAAGCAAATGTACCACACACCTTGCCCTAAATCATTGGTGTGTATAACATGTATTTTGATTTGGAGGCTATATCAACTATCATATCTAAAATTGAAAGAGAGAGCCATCATGCCACGTATGATGCCCCCTATATCTAGATTCTCTAAGAAAAATTGTATTAAAACTACCAATCCTAAACTGAACTATTACTGATAAAACTATAATTGTACTTACTTTTTTATCTATTTTTGGAAAATTTGGTTTTTTTGTTGTTTGGATAGGAACACCAAAATAAGATACCCTACTATCTGACATTGTAGTCTAAACTTGGCACTCTTATCCTATGCTAATTCAAAAGACTGTTTTATAATTATCACTATTTATTTGGTCTATTTTTCTTGGTTTGAACTTTGGTTGTTGTTATGGGTGTTTTGAAAGCTAATTTTTGACTGGTTAGAGGCTCTGATCTTTGTGATAAAAACACCTATTTGTTATCCTCTCTTCTGAGGGTAGGATCAAAGACCTTTAAATGACTACCCTCAGAAGAAATATCCCTATAAGTGTGTTATGCTATGAAAATACATGATATAGAAATGATAATTAATAAGATATATCATGGTTTGTAATGGAGATTGTTAGATCAACAAGGGTATGCTTAAATGTAATAATGTAATAACATATGCAATATAGTGAATTGGAACTCGATGTTTAGTTAGTTGTTAGTTGTTAATTTTTTAGGAGAGATGGAGCATGATGTCTATCATGGAATCCACAAAATAAAAATAATTTATGATGTGGATCATGGCATTGTAAATAATTGAGAAGCAAACAAACATGCAAGGAATGAAGCAAAAAAACATATAAAAGTGGCCAAGGGGCCAAGCAAATAAGGGACATGGGTACATGTCACTCAAACTGGGAAGCACGCATATAAGGCATGTTTATATTCCACATACACATATAATTGAAATGAACAAGGCTAGCATAAGGGCCACATGAACATAAAAGAGTACAAGCAAAGAGAATTAGTAAATGTCCTAAGGCACACACAAGACATAGAACAAAAATTGATAAATGTGATCACATATAGCTATGAAAAGTAAGGAATGAAAGAATGTAATATGATGGAAATACAATCACATCTAAATAATCAAATCAAGAAGTGAAAGTATCTAAATCATGTAGTACAAGACTAGGTATATGCTAAGAAATACATAAGTGATATATACTAGTGAGTGTTGATAGAGTAATCTATGTAAGCTAGTAAGTAATGTATGTCAACATGAAAACTAGAGTGTGTGGTGTAGGAATGGCATAACCTAGATGGTGTAGTCATATAAAATATGATCCCAATGGGTAGATATATTGACATATATCTTGAATGTAGAAGTAGGATGCCCACTCAATGGGTAGAGTGAAGCAATCAAAGATCTAGATGTCACTGCACACACTCAAAGAAGATCAAGTGAAGCATGGTAATGTAGATAAATTGATAAATAATAACATAGAATAAAAAATGTAAGTCTAACATGGTAGTAGAAATATAAATCATGGATAATACATATAATTGAAATGTTTTTGTGTTTTTGAATGTTTTTGTATTTTGAAATGTTATACTGTATTTGGTATTTTTGAAATATTTGAATGTTTTGGTATTTTTGAAATGTTATATTGTTTTTGGTATTTTTGAAATAATCTATGTACAATCAATCATAAGGAGACTATAGACAAGTAATTGAAAAGAAGCTATATACAAGTAATTTTGAAAAATTATGTACAAGTAAGCTGAAAGGAAACTATGTACAAGAAATACTGAGAAGAAATGATACTAACTAATGAGTCTCATGAGAGACTCCCTATCATGGTGTCTTGTATCAAAAAAAAGAATCATGCATGATTGTGAATCATGAGGGAATAGTTGTGAATACGACTCTGAATATTCAAATTCATTATTGGTATCTTGGAAATCATAATAACCTGTATTGTTCCACTCATCATTATCATCTTGATTTTGAACCAATGGAATGATAGTGTTGAATTTTATTGTATCAGGATTGTTTCCTTCGATAAATTATGTCTATGAATGATTTACCTTAGGATGTTCAATAAATATAAAACCTTGGTAACAAATATTATCAACTTATAGAATAGAAGTAGTGATGCCTTGAGCATGCTTGCCTAACCCTTGACCTTGATAATCAAACTATTGTAGATATTTTTGACCAAACCTGTATTACTTTGAAATTTGAGCCTCATTTTGGAGAGGTAGATTTGCATCTTTTTCATGCTTTACTTGTGCTTTTGGTATTGTTTCTTACTCTGATTTTGCTTTTTGGTCCCTTTTGTTGTTCTGAATTATGCTTTGGTAACCACTTTTGTATTGTTTTTGAATTTGACCCTTTGTGAATGTGTTCATGTGTCACTATGGATTTCTTGACTAATTTACCTTGTATAGGGTCCTCATTAGTAATTATATATTGTATATGTTTTTTCAATACTAAACATGAATTTGTGTGATGTCCATGCATTCTATGATATGCACAATAATATCTATATCTTCTCATTGGATGTAGAAGAGATAGTCTGATCAACTTAGATTTAATCATTTTCCTTAGTACCTCACTTAAAATATTATTTAATCTTTGAATGATTTTTTAATCACTATTTGTATATTTAATTTGTTTTGATTTCTTATTTTGATATTTAACATTACTTGTAACCAATTGACTAGGTGAAGGTGCATATACATGATTGACACTAGGGGCCTTTGAGGGTTTTGTATTATAATATAATTTTCCAATGTTGTGATCTTCTAATGTAATAGCTAATTTTGTGTTCGTAAATCTAAAATTAACTTGATCATATAGGTGATTTGATCCCTTAGAGTCTTACAAGTGTAAGCCCTAGTTACTTCTGATTGAACATGTAAGCACATATGTTGAAGAGGTTTTGAAGAATGTATAGGCTGAATATATGCATTAGGAACAATAGTATAGGATATCTCACATTTTGGATGGGTGATATCATGGACCTAGTTAGAGGGAAATTAGTTTTCACCCTCTTGGGGGAGAGGGGGGAAGGGAATTCTTTCCTGTGCATAAGATATGACATTGAAAAATGACAAGTGGTTGTTAGCATATGCAGTGGATCCTCTAAGTATGTAAGGATTTTATTCTTAATTAAATTACACATAATATAGAGATATCATGTTAAATAAGTAATGAAATTTTGTATTAAGGAAAATTAAACATTGCTTTGAAGGATATGCATCTTAACATTTTTATCAATAATTTTGTTAATATCATCCCTTATTATAAAAAATAAGCATGAGAGGGAAAGAATGAAGCTTTGCATTAACATATGGTAAAATTCACCATTTATATATATGATAGAACCTAGTATGAATTCCTTATTATTTGCAAGAAATATTTTGAAATGAGTAAGATCCATTTGTAATTTTATGTGAAATCTGAATTGGATGTAAGGTGATATCTCAAAAAAAAAGGGACCAAGTATATTCAACTAAGGTTCAAAAGAAATTATTTTTAAAATTACTAATGTAAATTTAAAAATGAAATGTAAATTTATGATTTAAATATGAAGGAAAAGTTAGAAAAATATTTCTAAAATTAGCAAGAAATTTTTCCTAGGGTATTTAGGGTTTTTGTGCACAAAAGGACTTAGTAAATTCAACCAGGATTTGGAATAAATAATTTAAAAAAAAATTACTATGGTAAATTTAAAAATTTAAATGTATAATTCTGATTTAAATATTTTAAAAAATCATAAAAATGCTAGAAAAATTAGAAGGAAAAAATCCCTAGGGTTTATAAGGTTTTTGTGTGCAAACAAAGTCGGTTGGGTTTACCAAATGATTTAACTATTTTGAGAATATTGGAGTCTTATTCCTAATTTAGTTAAAGGTCTAGAATAGTACATCAGTATATAATATTTTAATAATTTAACCACTAATTTATATAATTTATTTGTATTTTTAACCTTTTTATAAATAAAAATAAATATGGAGATTATAAGACTTAGCTTAAAATGAATTGAAATAGCTATTGTAGGGTCTAATATTGGATGTGTAGGATTGGGATGGTGTCACAAACTAGGATCTAGATTTAATTTTGTTAAAGGATAGGATTATTGAAATAGGACAACTTGAAGTCTGACACTATTATCCTCTTCTACCACTATTATCCAAATTGTTTATAGAGACCTGAGTTTTGTTCACTACCCCTGTGTGAGCCTACCTATGAGATCTCAAATATTGAAAGTCTACATAAATCATTATAGAGTTTATTTAATATTTAAACCCTAAAATTCATTATGCTTTGATAAAATTTAAGAAAGAAATGGGGTTAGTGTGTGTAATATGCACTAAACGTGTATCCACACCCCTTATGTGGGCATGATGCCTACATACCAATACCCTGAAGAGGGATCAAGCCATATGTAGTTCTCCCACTTAATGTGCTTTGTACAATAGTGTAATACAAATTCAAAAAAGCTAAACTAAGTGTGCTTGAGGTGGTTAGGGACTGGTGTGAGGATTTGGATATGCTTGTAGCTATATTGGATGGTTGTATGCATAGAATAGGGAAATTTGCCTTAGTGGTTTTGCTTGTATTCTTGCTTGCTTTTTAATATTTTCCGTCCTCTCTCTAAATGAAATTTGAATGAGATTTTATAGAGATATATTGGTCATGGGTCAAACGTATTCACACCAGGCTAACAAGATGAAGGATAGGAACTAGAAAGAAATGACCATTGGAGATCAAAATGTAATTAGATAGGAGCACCAAAATAGGACACCCTAAGGTCCAACATTATAGTCCAAGTTGGGTGATCCTATCCTACAAGTGCAAGACCTAGGGGGATAGGATTGGCTTAAGAAATGTTACCTAGCTAAGGTGGAATGACCATTTGAAAAGCTTGAAATGATTGGGAATAAGCAAAAAGGTGTCTAGAAGGGTCAAGAGAGCATTTAAGAAAGACCTATGGGTTGGGAGTCACAAGCCACACTCAAGCTACCAATTTTGACATTTATATGATTACACATATGCTTATTGTGTTGATTCATGAATGCCAATGAAACAATGATAAGTGATCTAAAAGTGAAAGATTGGTTGATTGATTCACCCCCACTCTTAGTCATCTTGTACCTCCAATAATTGGTATTAGAGTAGGTCCTTTGGAAGAATCTTAATAGCTTGAAGGAGATCCTAAGTAGCACGAGATGACTAAATAGTTGAAGAAAGAGAATCAATAGTGAAAGGCTATGATAAAGGCACTTGAATAGTAGATATGTAATTTGAAGAAAGATGCCAAAGTGGATGAGAAAGTTATCAATGATTTCAAAGTTTAGCTAGAAGATGCCAAGGCAATATTGAGTTCAAAAGAGGAAAGTTGTTCAAAATATAAGGACATCATGTCTGATGAAGAAGTTTGCCATGATAGTGGATAAAAATAAGTGTTATATGATAGTGAGGAAGAATAAGTGGATCTAGAAGTTGAGATCATAAAGAGAAATCACAAGATGAGGAATGTGATCAAAGGTCTTGAGTCACAAGTTATTTCTCTTGAAGAAAGTTTGTTAGGAAAGACCAAGAGAAATGAGAAGAAGTATCAAGAGTTGATCAAGTCTCTTGAAGAGAAAACATGTAGATTGAAGGATGACATGGCTAAAGAAGCCAAGGAGGATAAGGAGGTAATCAAAGATCTCAGATCTCAATTAGAAGTTTCAAATGGTAGCCTAAAATCAAGAGAAGAAGAGTGCAGATATCTCAATACTTAGCTAGAATAATCCAATACCAAGGTGAGTTAAAAGCAAGGTGAGCATGATGATTTGAAGACTAATATTTATTCCTTGAGATTAGAGCATGAAAAACTCATAAAAAAGTTGGACAAGATGGAAAAGGAGCATGTAAAGCTTAAGCAAGCCAAGAAGAATGTAAGCTTTGAAAGAAATGAAAGAAGGTCTATTAGACAACCAAATTCTTAAAGGTATGCTATTTTATTCCATGGTCATTGTTATACATGTAATAAGTATGGTCATAGAGCTCAGGAATATAGAAGGAAGTCAGTCAAGTATGGACATTCATGGAGCTATGATAGGAGTTTTTGGCCAAAGATTTATCATAGTTTAAATATGTCAAAAGGTACAAATGATGTTATTTATTTCATTTATGATAAGAAAGGTCATATTTATAAACTTTATCCTAGTAAATTTGATAAGACCTCAAGTCATCTGAAGAAGGGAGAGGCTCCTAGAAAGAATATCAAGATTAAAAACATGATGTGGAGACCTAAGGAAATGAAGGTTAATACTGTTGAGTTCAAAGATCAAACTTATGATAATATAGGAAAGGAACTAGTTTTGAGGTGTCTCAAGAGTGCCAAGGAAGCTTGATATCATTCCAAATGAGGAAGAAGGTGGATGATCCAATAATCAAGTTAGTTATACCATTCAAGGCCAAGGAGAATCTAAAAGAAGGATCTCAATCTGATGGTTTATTTGTTGTACTTGAATAATTTTTAGGTAAGAAGGAGTTTCATGATTACTAAGAGTTTTTGTTGTCTAATTTCAAAGAGGAGAAGGTGTTAGTTAAAGAGATATACCAAGAACCTTTGTTTTCATCATGCATTGTCAAGGAAGCCAAAGAAGATATAGATGCCAATCAAGTTGCTTTAATCAAGAAAAGGAAGAAGAAGAAGATTCTTCAGTCCTATGATGAGGACTAGTATGCTCCTCTATTCTAGGTCCTTGTGAAGTAGATATGTCTTTATTATGCTTCATGAAGACATTTCTTAGTTTGAAGAAGTATGTGTTCTTTCAAGGGTGTTTTAAATTGGAGCAAGTATATCTAGGTGGAGGATGTGCTTTGATGAGGTCAGAGTGATGTCATAAGGTGCTTTTACCACCATTATGGTTTGTTGCTTACTATGTATGTAGTGTCTACAGGGTCAAAATGAGTGTTTTTAAGTGGCATAATGAGATTTATGGAATGCCAAGAAAATTTTATTTCTTAGAAAGGTCTGTGCACTTCTTTGTGATGTGTTCCAGGTGGTTTTGTGTCTTGATGATCTTATTTGTGCCTTTTAGATGTTTTTATGTGATCCCAAGTTTATCTTTCTTGTTGTAGGTCAAAGCCATGGCATAGGATGTCAAGGTTTACAAAGGTTTAGAGGCTCAAATCTGTTGGGATCTAGAACAACAAACATGCTCTGATACCACTTGTTGGGATCTAGAACAACAAACATGCTCTGATACCACTTGTTGGGATCTAGAACAACAAACATGCTCTGATACCACTTGTTGGGAGGGTGTACACCGGAAGCATGCAATTTGATTACTAATACCAAGCAACTTAATATGCGGAAATTAACCAGATTCACCAAGTAACTAGAATTCAGAATAACACAGCATATGAGAGACAATACCAATTGTATTAACACTTTATACAGAAAAGAATACAATAAAGAAGATGCCACTTCTTCTCCACCACCTTACAGAGGTTTCCCACGCCTCAAGTGAATAGTAATTCTTCTCCCCAAAGCTCTCCCTCTCACAGGTCCCAACACCCAACTCAAATACAGAGTTGGTGTTCACCTCCCGTGCTCCACGCACACCACAAGTGCTCCACGCACTCCACAAGCACTCCACGTGCTCCACAAGTACTCAAGGTACTTCAAGTAGATCTCCCATGAATCTGCAACAACCTGCAATTCAACAGACCATACTTATGGAAGGAACTCCCTTGCCTTCCTCTCGCTCTATCCGAGTACACACCTGTACTCCAAGTAGATCCTGCCTGATACTGCTCCCTGTAGTGTTGCTGTCTGTATGACCTTGCACACCTGCAAATCAAGCAATGGTTCCAATCACCTGTGAACCTCGACCTTGCACACACATACACCTGCAGATCAATGATCTTACTTATTGAAGAACCCAGCTGGCTCTCCAATCCAGCACCAACACACCTGGTACTGTGGCACTAGGAGGAACGCACCATAGCTCTACCTCACACACAGAAGGAGCTTATAATTATGCTCTCTTACTCCCTAGCACACTTTTCCAATACAACCATGAGTCTATTATATAGATCTCATCCAAACAATGATTAGACATCTAATTACAATAATTAGATCCGCAGCTATGAGTCTAAAATTAGCACTCATCATGCAAACACTTGGTTCGTTAGCTAACTGCCCGTAAATAGCTCGCAGTCGAACCACACAGGCGACCGACGCCGGTCCCTGTTCGCCTGGAGGTGACCGACGTCGGCCGATATATGACCGACGTCGGTTGCTTCTCTGTGCTATCCCGCCGACGTCGGCTGATCAGACCGACCCCAACTTCTTCTGCAACTCAGCAACCTTCAGCAACCTCCTCTCCTGTTTGCATCAGTGAAGCTTTTAGCTCCACAATCCTAACAAAATCATGGTCCAAAAATGTGTGATGGTTGTCTCTAGGTGCGTAATAAGTTTCATAGGTGGGCGTTGACTAGAAGGAGGTTTGTTGACCATGTTTGTTTTGAGATTCTAGAGTTTTGTGCTATTATAAAAAAGTGGTTTGCCTTATGATTTGAGGTCTAAGGATTCTTAATAGATTAAATGGGTCAAATGGGTTTTCAAATCAAGCTACACAGAGATTTGAATGTTTTTTGTTTTTCAAGTTTTTGTTAAGATGGAGGCCTAATTGGCTAGTAGGTTTGTGAAGGAAGTATCTGGCAGAGGATGATCTAGGTGATAAAAATTATTAGAATATTATTGTGTTACCTTAGGATATTTGCTAAGGTATATTTCATATGCTTATGGTTATAGTGGTTTTAACCACTTAGATTGATAGGTTTCACAGGGTTAGCTATTTTACGCTACACGATGCTTATGGTTGCTCCAACCCCCTATTTTCTTGGGTGACTCTTTTTGCCTATTTCATAGGTTTTTCATGTATTGTTTTGTACATTGTTTAATTCCATTTTTCAATATCTTTGTTGAATCTAATATGGTAATCAGATTTTATGGTTTAGGAGGCTTAGGAGGAAGCCTATAAAGCAAGAAAGGACAGTCTTGTCAGGAAGGAACATGAAGTGCCTGGTGGAGACCCATGGGAGGAAAAAATTTATTTATTTATTCTTGTGACCAGCCATTTAATTTGGAGGAAAATTCCAAAAAAAATCATTTGAGCACTATTTTTTATGATTCTTATTTCTATAAAATTCTCTAGCTTATAATTCATCTACTAGATCAGATGGAATTAAATTTTGTTTAGTATTTTATCTAAAAACTACATTTGAAGTTTTTTGATTGGTCATTTCCATATAGTTTGGGGAAGAGACTACATTTTAATTTGAGAACTATTTTTTGTGAGTGAGGGGTCTAATTTTTTTTATTTTCTGAGAGGAGATGATAGGAACTAATGTAATTCAATTTGGCTAAGTATTTATCCTAGAATTTGCATCTAAAGTTTTGTAGGTACGTCAATTTTTTGATTGGCTGATTTTTGTTATGAATTTTTTTATCTAAAGTTTTATTATTTTAATTAATTTTAAATTTTTTAATTGAAATAATTCAAAACATTATCTTATAAGGGTTATTGGGGACCTAGGTAACTAATTATATTAGAAAAGTTTTGGAAGGTGAAAAGCTCACCATTTTCTAGGTTTTTGATCTGGATGTTGACGGAGAAGGAATTTTTGAAATTGGATTTGTAGATATCCCAATTTAATTATTTTTATCTATTTTTTGGTATTTTTAAAGATGGAAAATTTAAAATTTTTCCAAACAGTGTGGTGTTTTTTTCCTAGAAATTGGAAGTATTGACTAGTTTGTGATTCAAATTAGTGGGTAGGAGGAATTTTGTGTAAAGTCATTATAGTGTTTTTGGTATTTGTATTTTTTGGAAAAATTAGGTTAAAATGGATATTTTACAACACCTCTTGCTTCCAGATTCATAAAAATTTATAGGCAAAAATTTTAGTTTGTGGAGTCACAAGGTTTTGATGATATATAAATATCGAAACTTTGATCAAATAGTACTCGTAAAGAGCAAAGGCCTGCCACTAATTATAATGAATATGATAAACATCATCAAGAATAATTTATGTTGTTAAAACTTTTATTAGTGGATAATCTAATCTTAGAGGTCATAAATGTGTCTATTACATTAATTTTATGGATTAATCTTACTTCTAAATAGTAAGCTTCCAAATCTAGTAGGGTATTATATTTGAAGAATTTTTTGTTTTCTACTAAGATGTAGGAAGGTGGATTTGTTTTTGAGTTTTTTTTTTTTTTCAAATCAAGAACATTAGTGATCATTTGAAGGCTATGCAAAATCCTGTTGATGAGCAATATTTGATTGCTCTAGTTATGCAGAATCTTCCACCTTCATTCGAGTCATTTGTGGAGTCCTTGCACATGATTATTGAGACACAAAAATTGGACTTTGAAAAGTTATCCACATTGTTATCGTAGAGGATTAGATAATGTTGTCTACATATAATTCTATAGAAAGTGTATTCTTCATCAAGGGAAAGGGTAAGCAGTTTGGTAAAATTACTATTTCTTCAATAGAAACTTCATAAATAAGTGGTTCTAATAAGATATCTAAGTGGAAATGTTTTTACTATAAACAACCTGGTCACCTTAATCAATATTTCATGAAAAGATAATAAGATATGGCTAACCCTAGAAATAAATATCATCATGTAAATGTAGCTAAATTTGAAGGTGAGGAATCATCTCCTGATTTTGCTTTCACAGCTTCTAATGGTAAATTTTATAGTAGATCGAGATTGGTACTTTTATTCAAGGGAATCTCACCATTATACATGCCATAAGGATTGGTATGTGAATTTTGTTGAAAATGATAATAATAATGAATCTGTATCTTTGGGAGATGGTAGGAGTCATTTTGTGAAAGGATATGGTAATGTTCAGATCAAATTTGTTGGCACTATCTGGTATATCTTTAAGAATGTTAGGTATATGTCAGACATGAAAAAAAAATTCTTTCCATTAGTGAGATCACTAGAAACTCTAATTTTGTTGTAAATTTTCAATGACAACAATGTTTAGTCACTACCAAAGATAAAAATATTATTTATGTTGGGATTGGTGAGAAAGACTTGTATAAGCTTGCAGATCCATAAAGAGTAAAGGAAAGTGCACTTGTAGTGGTTGATATCACAAGTTCACTCTAGTATGGAAGGTATGGGCATTTGAATTTCTAGTATTTGATTACATTGAGCAAGATTAAGATGGTTAAAGGGATTCCTTCTATTCAAGATAGTCATCATGTATGTACTAGATGTCAGTTGGGGAACCAAGTTTGACATTCATTTGATGTTGGTAAAGCTTCAAGAGACAAAGGAGTATTAGATCTAGTATATGTGGATTTGCATGTTCAAATGCAAACACCTATCCCTTTTGGAGCCCATTATTTTTTGTTTTTGTTTGATGATTTCTCTAGGAAAAATTGGGTATACTTTCTAGTGAAGAAATATGATTATTTTTTTAACTTCCTTACTTGGAAATCTATGGTTGAAAAATAGGTGAGATGGTCAGTGAAATATCTTAGAATGGATAATGGGGGTGAGTTCATCTCAAAATATTTGAAGGAGTTTTGTGCCATTGAAGGCACACATAGACAGTATACTACCCCTTACACTCCATATCAAAACGGAGTTGTGGAAATTCAAAATAGGATGGTGATGGGCATGGATCATTGTATGGTCCAAATAAAAAAATGTCCCATATAGATATTGCATATAAGTAGTGAATATGATGATGTACATCCTCAATAGAAATCATACAAAAGCATTGGAGAATATGACTCCAGAAGAGGCTTGGTTAGGTCAAACTCTAGATGTAAGTTCTTTCCAAATTTTTAGTTGTGTAGCTTTTGTAGTTATTCCTAGTCAAAAGAGAAGCAACTTGGATGTAAAAACCAAAATGTACATGTTTTTTGCGTATAGTGAGCAGTCAAATGCCTACATATTACTTGATGTTTCTACCAACAAAGTTATGGTAAATAGAGATGTCATAGTAAATGAACAAATGTCATACTTCACAACAAATAGTATAGTTTTAGATATTGAGTCATTAGTTTCTTCTAATGATTCTATTATAAGTTGTGGTGTGAAATTTGAGCAAGATTATAGTTCATCAGTAGAATCACATTCAAGGGAGGGAATTGATGAAGGTCATTTTGAGGTTCCAATAGAACAACCAAAGAAGCCAAAGTGGTATTCTACCATTATGGAAGCACTAAAGGAGGGAGACTTATCACAGGGTGTGGAAGGAAGAAGATTGAGATCAGGAAAGTAGTTTGGTAATATAGGTGAGCATGATGATTTTGCTCTAACAACTACTATTTCACATGGCTTTTAGCCTAATTATTTTTTAGAGGCCAAAGGGAAGCATGAGTGGGAATCAACCATGTAATTGGAATATGATTTCTTGATGAAAAATAAGACTTGGGAGCTCATGGAGCTACCACCAAGAAAGAAATCCATTAGTTGTAAATGGATTAACAAGGTAAAATGTAAAACACATAGTTCCTTCGAAAAACACAAAGCCAGACTTGTTGAAAAAGGTTATGCATAAGATAAAGGGATTAATTATGAGGAGACTTTTGTTTCAACTATAAATATGGTAAATTTTCATTTGATTGTTGCTATTACTTCTCATTTTAGATGGCAGGTGCACCAGATGAATGTTAAGAGTCCATTTTTGAATGGAGATCTGGAGGAGGAAGTCCACATGGTTTAGCCATAGGGTTATTAGGTTCTTTGTAAGGAACATATTGTTTGCAAGTTAATCAAGTCCTTGTATGGACTTAAACAAGTTCCTTGAGCTTGGTATATGAAGATAGATACATACCTTAGGGAGTTTGGTTTTAAAAGGTGTAATTTTGAACCAACTCTTTATGTAAAGGTGTCTGGTGATGATATCTTGATTCTCATTGTATATGTTGATGATAAATCCATCACTGGGAGTAGTGCTAGTCTCATTTAGTAGATGAAGTATGATATTTGTTGTAATTTTAACATGATATTTGTTAGGTTGTGGAGCTAAAAGCTTCAACCATTTGTAAACTGAAGGAACAAGAAGGTTGCTGAGATCCAGGAGCACCGGCGTTGGCAGCAGGACCGACGTCGGTCGTGACCAGTGCAGAAGGCCACTGACAATGGCAGGGAGTCGACCGACGTCGGTAGAACCAGACAAGCAGGGACCGACATCGGTCGCCTGTGTGTTCCAGAACTACTCATTACACAGAAAGTTAGTTAAGTGAACAAAGTGTTTACATGTAAAGGCCAGTTAGAGTCTTTGGCTGTGAGGATAATTATCTAAATTAAGAGTCTAGGTTATTGTTTGAGTTAGGGATCTATTTATAGACCCATTGGCATGTATTCTATATGTATGAGATAGAAAGGAAGGCAAGTAAGTTCCTTCCAATTGTAAGATCATTGAGTTGCAGGTTGTTGCAAGCTCATAGGAGATCTACATGTGTGAGTATGGTTTGTTGAATTGCAGGTTACAGGTTCATGGGAGATCAACTTGAAGTACTTTAGAGTGCTTGATGAACTGGTAGGGTTATTACTGACTCATTGGAGAGGTGAACACCAATTCTATTTGTGATTTGGTTGTTGGGACCATTTTTTGTGTAGGAGAGTGTGTGTGAGAAGAATTACTGTACACTTGAGGTGTGGCAAACCTCTGTAAGGTGAAAGAGTGTGGCAGCTCTTTGTTGTATTCTTTTCTGTAAAGTGTTAATACAAGATAGTGTATTGTCTCTCATATTCTGTGCTATTGGTGAATTCTAGTTACTTGTATTTCTGGTTATTTCCACATTTATAATTGCTTATATTTGGTAATCATTCTGTGCTCTTTCTGAGGAGCAAGATCCTAACAAAGTGGGATCAGAACAGGTGTTGTTCTTGTGATCCCCTAACAAAGTGGTACCTGAGCATGTTTGTTGTTCTAGGTGCCTGACAAGTGGTATTAGAGCTGTTTGTTGGGATACTAACAGATTGGATTAGATATGGTTAGTGTGATTTGATTACAGGTACTCACAGGGTTTCTATTTGAGTGGGAGTTGAGCAATGGCAGAAGACAGTAAGCTATGAATGGAAAAGTTTAATGGCAAGAACTACCAATTGTGGAGGATGCAGATTGAGGATTATCTGTATCAAAGAGATTTGTACTTACTATTGGGAGGGGTTAATTGCAAACCCTCGAATATGAAAGATGAAGAATGGGAGGTTCTTGATCGGAAGGCTCTAGGATCTATTAGATTGAGTCTTGCATCATCTATGATTTCCAGCTTATCACAGTGTAAGACAACAGTGGAGTTGATGGAATCTTTGGCAAATTTATATGAAAAACCCTCAGCTTCTAATAAGGTATTTCTTATGAAGCATTTATTTAATTTTCAAATGTTGGAAGGTGGATCTGTACATAGCCATCTTAGTGATTTCCATGGTTTAGTAAACCAGCTAAGTTCAGTCAATATTGTATTTGATGATGAAATTAGAGCTCTCTTAATCTTGTGTTCATTACCTAAAAGTTGGGAAGGTTTGGTAATGGCAGTTTCTAATACTGTGTCTCCTTCAAAAGTCTTAAAAGTGGATGATGTTGTGAGTGTGATCTTGAATGAAGAGATACGTAGGAATAACACAGGTGAATCATCAAGAAATGCTTTGAGTGTTGAAGGCAAAGGAAGGCAAAGAGAAAAGATAGAGCATGGGAGATCAAGGTCCAAGACAGGCAGAAGATCCAAGTCCAGGTATGGCAAAATAACCTGCTGGAAATGTGGAAAGCAAGGGCACTTAAAGAGAGATTGTAGATCAGGTACAGATCAGCATGAAGGACATGAAAAAGAAGTAGATGTTGTAGATTACACTACATGGGATGCTTTGGTATGTTCTTTGGATAAAGTAGAATCTTGGGTTTTAGATTCTGGTGCCTCTTTTCATGCATCCCCACATAGGGAATTTTTTCATGAGTATGTCCAGGGAGATTTTGGAGAAATTTATGTAGGGGATGGTAAGCCTTGTCAGATTGTTGGCAAAGGGAAAGTGAAGCTGAAACTACAGACAGGTAACACATGGGTGTTAAAAGAGGTCATGCATGTCCCAGTTCTAGAGCAGAATTTGATTGCTGTTAGAAGTTTGGGTGATGAGGGTTGCATAGTAACTCTCACAGTGGACTCTTGGAAGGTTACTAAGGGTACACTTGTTGTAGCTAGAGGTAAGAAAGTAGGTATGATTTATCTATCTACTTGTACTACTGATTCTCTTTTTGGGTTATCTACTTTAGCTGTAGATTCAGAGATGTGGCTTGATAGGCTTGGTCACATAGATAAGAAGGAGATGCTTGTTATTGAGTCAAAGGATATGCTTTTGGATTTGGAAGGTATGGATCGTGGTTTCTGTATGCAAAAGAAGAAGGTAACGTTTCTTGAGGAATCTGATGTTAGTGACAAGAACAGGAAAGCCTTGGTTTTCAAGGAGAAGGTGACGGATAGAATTCAGCACAAGATGCAGAAGAATTCTGAGCAGAGCAAGGGTGTTTTGGAGAAGGATTTGATCCAAAAAGAGCTCACGGGAAAAAGTCAGGTCTCACAAGAAAAACATAGAGACCGACATCGGCAAAAAAATTGGCATCAGCATCCATACAGGGACCGACATCGGCTATGTGCAGACCAACGTCGGTGACTCAGGGCAGATAACGACCGGCGTCGGCTAGGGGAAACCAACGTCGGCAAGGAGGTAGTCGTAGGGAACCAACATCGGTCGGGTGCAGACTGAGATGTGACCGGCATCGATTACTGAGATGAATTTTGGGTGGACAACAAGCTGTCATGGAGTCTCAAGTGCCCATATGGAGGACTGAAGGCATAAGTAAGTTCTTAAATTTGTCATTTCCCTTCTTTACGCTACTTGTTGCTCACTTATGGCATAGGACCAAGAAGTTATTGAAGAAGCAGAATAGGTAGATCTAGAAAATAGTGGGAGCTTGGCATGGATGAGGATGTGATTCCTTGGATGAGTACCAAACAGGTGGTTTGGGTAGAGTGGCCAGCTAGAAGTAAGCACTGAGAGACTAATGGATGTTCAGGATAAAGAAGAGCAGAAATGGATACGTGAGATGGAAGATCAGGTTATATGGTCTTGTATTAGCTGCAGGGCAATGGAGGTTTGATCATTGTGTTTCTCTTTACCAGGTTGGATAATATTAGCTACATTATCCTATTTCTGTATGATGTGCTTGTTACAGGGTTACATATACAGGTATTGTTGAACTAAAGGTAAAGCTAGTTCAGGTGTTTGTCATGGAGAATCTGGGAGCAGCAAGATTCTTTGGCATGAGTGTGTTCTAGAGACATGGTAGGTCATATGTTGACTTTGTTTCAAGATGATTGTGTGAAACCGGTTAGCACGCCGATGGTTGGACAGTTCTATGAACAGGTGTTTTGATTCACATAATGAGGTTGAGTGCATGTTATGTACTAAACCTGAGTTTTCCCAAGCAGTGGGAGTTGTCACAAGTTGGAGCCAATCCGAGAGAGAACCATTGGAGGATAGTTCAGTGGATTCTTACAGGGACTAGCAGTAGGTGCACATGCTATGCAGGTTCAGGGTATTTTCTACATGGTTTGTAGATGTGGATGTGGTAGGTGATTTGGATGACAGGTTTTTCACTACAGGTTTGTGGTGGTTGGTCTTCAAGAGTGATCTTGAGGAGGGATACAAAGCCAAGGGAAAAAACTAGACTAAGTACAGATACAGGTACAGGTTGTAGCTATTTATCTCCAAGTGGGAGATTGTTAGGTTGTGGAGCTAAAAGCTTCAACCATTTGCAAATTGAAGGAACAAGAAGGTTGTTGAGATCTAGGAGCACTGGCGTCGGCAACAGGACCGATGTCGGTCGTGACTAGTGTAGAAGGCCACCGGCGATGGCAGGGAGTCGGCCGACGTCGGCAGAACTAGACAAGCAGGGACCGACGTCGGTCGCCTGTGTGTTCCAGAACTGCTCATTGCACGGATAGTTAGTTAAGTGAATGAAGTGTTTGCATGTAAAGGCCAGTTATAGTCTTTGGCTATGAGGATAATTGTCTAAATTAAGAGTCTAAGTTATTGTTTGAGTCAGGGATCTATTTATAGACCCATTGGCATGTATTGTATATGTATGAGATAGAAAGGAAGGCAAGTAAGTTCCTTCCAATTGTAAGATCATTGAGTTTCAGGTTGTTGCAAGCTCATAGGAGATCTACATGTGTGAGTATGGTCTATTGAATTGCAGGTTGCAGGTTCATGGGAGATCAACTTGAAGTACTTTAGAGTGCTTGATGAACTGGCAGGGTTATTACTGACTAGTTGGAGAGGTGAACACCAATTCTGTTTGTGAGTTGGTTGTTGGGACCATTTTTTGTGTAGGAGAGTGTGTGTGAGAAGAATTACTGTACACTTGAGGTGTGGCAAACCTCTGTAAGGTGAAAGAGTGTGGCGGCTCTTTGTTGTATTCTTTTCTGTAAAGTGTTAATACAAGATAGTGTATTGTCTCTCATATTCTGTGCTATTGGTGAATTCTAGTTACTTGTATTTCTGGTTATTTCTGCATTTATAATTGCTTATATTTGGTAATCATTCTGTGCTCTTTTTGAGGAGCAAGATCCTAACAAAGTGGGATCAGAATAGGTGTTGTTCTTGTGATCCCCCAACAAAGTGGTACCTGAGCATGTTTGTTGTTCTAGGTGCCTGATACTCTTTATGCAAAGGTGTCTGGTGATGATATCTTGATTCTCATTGTATATGTTGATGATAAATCCATCACTGGGAGTAGTGTTAGTCTCATTTAGTAGATGAAGTCTGATATTTGTTGTACTTTTAACATGATAGACTTGGGAATACTAAAATACTATTTAGGTGTTAAGTTTTGGAAAGGTAATTGTGTTGTATTCATGTCACAAAGTAAGTATGCCAAATGATTATTGGAAAGGTTTAGAATGATGGATTGTAATTCAACTCACACACATATGGAAGTTGAATCTAAAATATTAATTGACACTAATTCACCTCTAGTCAATGAAATAGTGTATTGGTAGCTAGTGGGTAGTCTCATTTACCTCACTACCACTAGACTAGATATTTATTTTGTAGTGAGTTTTCTATCTCACTTCATGTCTAAACCACATGAAGTACATTGGTTAGTTACAAAATGGGTATTAATATATGTCAAAATTACTCTTGACTTTGGCATACTATATAAGAATTATGTAGATTTTGAGCTTTCAGGATATTCTGACTTTGAATGGGCAGGATCAATAGATTCAAGAAAATCTACAATAGGCTAGGTTTTCACTCTTGGTTCAGGAGTTTTCTCATGGTATCAAACTACAGTGGAATTATCTTCAATAGAGTTAGAGTATAAAGCTATGGTTAGTGTAGGTTATGAAATTATGTGGATAAATAAAATATTGGAGGATCTTTAGTTTGAGTCATCAAAGCCTACTCTGATTTTCTATGACAACCAGAGTGCTCTAAAGATGGTGAAGAATCTAGTATTCCATGCTATGACCAAACACATTGAGGTTCACCATCATTACATCTGATAATTGATTAAAAATGAAGACATTAGTCTCTTCTAATACCCCATTGTAGAGAAACCAACTAACATAATGACCAAACCATTTGGTTCAGACAAGTTCATAAAATTCAGGGACAAACTTGGTCTTATTTTTAGTTTAGTCATTAAGGGAGGGTATTAGCATATTATTGTGTTATTTTAGGCTATTTGATAAGGTATATTTCATACTCATATGGTTATAGTGATTTTAATCACTTAGATAGAAAATTTTCATAGGCTTAGCTATTTTACACTACTTAATGCTTATGGTTGCTCCCACCCCTTATTTTCACAAGTGGCTCTTTTTGCATATTTAATATGCCTCTCATGTATTGTTTTGTACACTAGTTAATTATATTTATAAATCTCTTTTATAAATCTAATAAAAATTAGTGTGTTTTAGGGGGCATATGAGAGTGATCTAGATATCGATTTTTAGGTCTTGAAGGTATGTATAATAAAATTTGTGGGCTTTACAAGTTCTAGGTAGGGCTATAAGGAGTCTAAACAGGCCTAGTATGAAGAAGAGTGATTTTTGATCAATTTATCCAAAATATCATGGTATGAGTGTTTCAATGTAAGTTCTATGGTTGATTTAGAACATATTTCTTATTTAGTATGTGGCTTGAATATCTATTAATATTCTTGAAGGTGGTTTGCAAGTGAGAGTATGAAAGTCAGATGGTGTTGTTTGAAGACCCAAAGTAGTTTAGTGTTCTAAGTTTGATATTTTCATGTTGTTGAAGCCATGAAGGTGTTCTCAAAAGTTCTATAGGTGATATTTGGTTATGAATATCAAGGGGGAGTCTTTTAGGTTGGCATAAGGAGGATAATGGAGTTAGGGGGAACTAAATCAAATGCCTTGAGAAGTTTTCATGATCAAAGGGGAAGATAGATTATTCAGTTTGTCAAGTCCAAGGATCAAGAATGCTTAGAGTAGAGGATCTTGCTTTAGGTTTAGTGTGTTGGGTGAATATTTTGTCACCAGCATACTGATGAGCAAAATAGGTTTGATTAACCACATCAAGGAAGATTGGTTGGGAAAATGTGCAAGTTTACCACATCAAAATGAGACAAATCTCTCCTCTCATCAAGGAGAGGTTCCCTATAAGTATGAAGGGGCTATATATATATGTTAATCTACTATAAATAAGCTTGAAATAACACTTAGGAGTAGGATAACACCATCCATCTCTCTTTTTTTAGAGATGATGTTCACCAATCAAAGGATAAATCTTGATGAAATGATAAAAGGCACTCATCTTCTTTCAAAAGTGTTGTTCAGTAGACAACAAAAACCTTTCAGGCAATGACAAGTAACTGTAACAGGGCACAGTAACATAGCAGGATGAAATGTAGCACAAAGTCTCCACCTCAACTATTAAAGAGTGAAATATGAAGGATAATGAGGGTACAAAGTTGTCCCAAGATCCTTTACACAAAAATAGAAAATAGACAAACTAAAGACAATTGTGGTAGCACAAAGTCTCTCCACAGTTGGCTTCAGGACACCTTCTTGATTACTTTCACTATTTATACTTATTTAATTAAATGGACAAAAAATGTATTAAGGAAATAAATATAAGAACAATTTCCCCAAAAACCAAGTTATTCCAGCACAAAGTCTGAAAAGTCACTTGTTTTCTTATTCAAATAATGAAATATGATCAACAATCTGAGCTCAAAGTCTCAGTAATGCCTTTCAATTTGGGTAGAGTTTTGTTTTTGATAACAGAGAGATCTCCCTAAAATAATATGAGAGTCCAATATATAGTGTTCTAAGAAAGACTTGGGTGCTTTGTTTCATAAAAATGGCCTATGATGCATTCAATACATTTTAAATTTTGTCCATGGGCTATGATAGAATCAAGTGTTGATCGTAAATATGGGCCACCTAATGTGTTTCCTGATGTGTGCACAACTATTCATTCACTTTACTCAATACAAACAAATAGGCCATGCCATTGAATGTTCATGCTCTTTGATGTCCACCTTGTGGGCTACTTCACCTTCTAAAAACATATCCCATACATGGATATTTATGATCTTTCTTCATCATTTCCCCTTTCCTTGCTATATTTTGAGTTCTTAGGTTATCTTTTCTACTGTGCCTTTATATTGGGAGTGTTCTGTCTTTGACATTTGTCACAGTCCATTGCTTTAAAACTTTACCAACTTACAAAAAATGGGACCCACAATGCTTCTTGCCTGAGCAACTTCAAAAGGGGAATGGGGATAGGTGGCACTTTCCATTGATCTTAATGAGTGACACATGGAATTTTCCACTATGGAATAGGTGAGGACACTTGGCAGCATCCATTTAATTTATGGAAGCTTAAGATATCTTTTGAGAGTCTTGCAAAAGATGAGACATGGTGGCTTCCACTGAGCTTTTAGAAACACTATAGAAACATGTGGGACTCATTTAGATTCATATAGATGATGACACTTGGTGCATTCTGCTTACCTTAGTAACTCACATAGGGCCCACCATAGTCCTTACTCAAAAACAAAAGGAAAAAATGATAGATGTTGACACTTGACACTTTCCACCGAGTTTTACAAGGGACACGTGGTGACTTCTACTGCATTTAGAAAAATAAATTAAAACCTTTTGGAGTTACCACTTGGTGCCCTCCACAGAGCTCTAAGAGAAGCTTATTTTTTTGTCTTTATCAAGCCTTTGGAATACCCTGAAGGGAAGGTGTTCCTTTGGGCTTTTCAAATGGTCCTTTTTTGAGTGTCAAGTGCCATATTTGAAAATCGATGGATATTTCATTATCTTAAATTTGATGTCCATGGGGATGTCAATGGTTTATGATTATTTGAATTATATTGAACCATGAATCTTTAAACCTTTGAAAGCTCATCAGTTTAATAATTCAATAGTTCAAGTGGTATTTATTAGTTCCTTGGTTCAATCATCTCCTTGGTTCAATCACTTCCCTAGCTCAATCGCTTCCCTAGTTTAATTTCTTCCCTGGTTTAATCACTTCCTTGGTTCAATCACATCCCTAGTTCAATCATTTCCCTAGTGCAATCGCTTCCCTAGTTCAATCACTTCCTTGGTTTAATCATTTTCTTGGTCTTTGATTGAACCATCCCTTTGATCTTTGAACCAATGTTCTCTGCCCTCCACAAGGGCACCTGCCCTTAGTTCACTGCCCTCCAAAAGGGCACTTGTTCTTTTAGCTTCAGGGCACTCCTTTGAACCATTCATGTTGAACCTTTGAACCATTTAACCATTTTGGTTCAAGGTTCAACGGTTCAATGGTTCAATGGCTTTCTTGCTCTTTGTCTAGAGCTTCCTTTGAATCATTGAACATTTGAACCTTTGAACTTTTGAACTCTTTTGGTTCAAGGTTCAATTAGTTCATTGGTTCATCCTTTATTCCAAAAATCCATTATTTTTTCATAAGTCCCTTTGAAGCCTTAAAATTCCTTTGACTTTATGTCTTTGGAACACTCTAAAGGGAAGGTGTCCCTTCAGGCTTTGAGAAAGGTCTATTTTGCTCATCACCTACCCTTCACAAGGGCACTCATCCTATGGGCTCTAAGGCACTCCTTTGAACCATTCGGTTGAGCTGACTGATTGAACCAAATTTGGTTCAGTGGTTCAACGGTTCAATCTTGTGTTCCACTCATTCACTTGACCGCTTGAAACTACCATGTTGAACCAACTTCGTTGAACCTTTGAACCATTTTGGTTTAAGGTTCAAGGGTTCAATGGTTTGATCTTGTGTTCACTTGACCACTTGAACCAAATTCATTGAACCTTTGAACCATTGAACCCATTGAACCTTTGAACCATTTTGGTTCAAGGTTCAACGGTTCAAGCCTTCTTTTCACTAAGTATTTTGAAGCTATTTGAAGCCGTTGAACTTGCTAAAGTGGTTGAACTTTGAAATTTTGCTGAAGCGCTTAACTCTTTAAGCTTGTCAACATCATTGAACCTTGCCGGTGAACCCATTGAACCTTGGCATTGAACCAACCTTGAAATTGCCTAAGTGTTGAGAGTTTGTTTCTTTCCTATATAGTCCATAGAAATGAACCTGTAGAGTCCATAGATTTGAACCTACATAGAACTGGCAGAGTCCATAGAAATGATTCCATAGATTCCTTCCTGTGAAGTCTATAGAACTGAGTCCATAGATTTAAGCCTACATAGTCCATAGATTTAAGCCTGTAGAGTTCGTAGATTTGAAAAATCTTGAAAAATGGAGAATTTGAATGCCCAGAACATTTTTTAAGAAGGGAAGAGGGAATTTTGGCTTGTAGGAACAAAATAGTTCATATGTTGTCCAAAAAATGAGTGACAAATTTTGGGAAGAACAACTAGCTCTAGTTGGGGAACTTCTTTTAGTTGAAGACTTGGAACAGGTGAGGGAAGTAGAAACCAGAATCTCCAATGCCTTAAAGTGTGCCATTGGGCTATGGAGTCATGCTACCCAAAAAGAAAAGTGATAAAAAAAAATGAAAGCACAAAAATAGAACTAAATACTATAAAAATACATATGTACAAGATGATCTTATTTGATACTTCATGGATTGAAGTGCTTCAGATGTTACCCACTATGAGGCAATGAAAAGGGCATACCATCTTGATCTTTCAGTAAGAAACTATTTTCACCATTGAGCTGATAAATAGTAAATGGGCCTCTCCATAGGGAATCAAATTTCCCATGCATTCCTTTTGGTTCTCTTCTTTTATCCCATAACAAAATTTGATCGCTGATATAAAAATTATGGGCTTTTGCTTTCTGGTTGAATAGCTTCTTCACTAGACTTTGATGCACAGCAATTCAGTCTACCACCATAGTTTGCTACTCATTCAGCTCAGTTAAGCACATGATCCTCTTATCGATGAAGCTTTCATATGTCTGATCTTTGACCACTTTTGCCAATTTCAATGCTATTAATTCTAGGGTGATTAGTATCTCTGCATTGAGACCATACAGAATTTGGAAAGGTGACATACCTATCACCCTTTTAGGCATAATTCTGTCTGCCCATAAAGCATCAAACAATGCTTTGTGCTAGGTTCATTAGTTGTCATCTACCAGCTTCTTGATGATGGTCACTAGGTTCTTATTACTCAATTTTGCTTGGCCATTCCCTTATGGAAAATAATTAGAAGAGTGGGAGAGAGTAATCCCATAATAAAAATAGAACTAAGTAATCTCATGTGAAGAGAAATAGGCTGCATTATCATTCACAATCTTCGTTGGGATCCCAAACCTGGAAATAATGTTCTTCCTGAGGAAATTGCATACTACTTCTGAAGTGGCATTCTTGGTTGTAATAACTTCCACCCACTTGGTAAAGTAATCTATGGCTATGAGAACATAATCATGTCCAACACTTGAAGATGGTTTTATAACACCAATGAAATCAATTCTCCATTGCTGGAATGACTCTTCTATCACCACTGGTTTGAGAGGTAGAGCAACTAGCTTGGGTCTTCCTATGAACTGTTGGCATAGTTCACATTTATGCACCCATTTGTATGCATCTTGAAATAGGGTAGGCCAAGAATACCTAGCTCATAGAATTTTTTGAGAAGTTACAAGTGTAAAAAAATGTCCTCCATAGGCAAGATTATGGAAGGATTCTAAAAGTTTGCTTTGTTGCACTTTATCCATGTAGTGAAAAAACACTCCATCAAGGTTCCTCTTATACAAGCCACTGTCTCAGAGGATAAAATTGGCAGCTTTTAGTTTAATAGTCCTCCTCTCTTTATGAGACAAGTGGGTAGGACACTCACTATAAGTAAGGAAATGAGAAATACTTGAATACCACTCATTTGTGGTGGAGACAAAGAGGACTATTGGTGTGCCTTCCACTTCTTTTTCTTCATGCCCTAATTCTTTGGGGCTATTGTCAGCAATTAATTGACAAAGGCCCTTTCCCCACACCAGCTTCATCAGTTTGATAACTAGATTAAACTCTTAGATTTTTGCAATCTAATTCCCCCTTTTGATTCCAAACTACTGCTGAGTTAATATGGATTTAACTGTAGTATCAAGAACCAAGGTGGTAGTGTGGGAATTCAAAATATAAAAGCAAAAATGCTTTACTACCTTGACCACCACATAGGCATGCTTCTCCATGTTTGAATACTTCAACTCATGAGCTTTAAGAGGATAGATCATGAAAGATATGGGAGATTCCACACCTTCTTCATTCTATTGAACCAAAATTGCTAAAAGTGTGTGCTCAGAAGCATAAACGTACATCATGAAATCCTTGGTATAATCTGGACAAACTAGAATTGGGGCATGGGCAATGGCTATCTTGATATTCCAAAATACCAATTTGCCTTCTTCAGTCTAGATGAAGGTGGCCTTTCCTTTCATCATATCCACAATATGACAAGTCTTCTCAGTAAACTCAGGAATGAATCTTTATAAAAAATTCACCTTTTTGAAGAAAGAATGAACTACAGTCTTACTTGTGGGTAGAGTAAGCTCCTAGAAGGATTTGACTCTCTTTGAGTTGATCTTTATGCCTTCTCAGGATATAATGTGTTTGAGAAGCTCCCCTTTTGTCACTCCAAAAATAGACTTCTTGGGGTTAAGAGAAATGCCATTTTGGTGATAGTGTTCTAGCACTTGTTGCAAATAGTGCACATGCTCAGAGTGATGCTTGGAAAAGATGATCAAGTCATCAAGGTATACTAGAATGAACTTAACCATTTCATCTTTGAAAGTAAGGTCCATTTCTCTCTGAAAAGTGGTGCCAACATTTATCAGGCCAAATGGAATTCTTCAATAAGCAAAGGTACCCCAAGGTGTCGTGAAGGCAGTCTTGTGTTAGTCTGCTTCACCAACTTCAACTTGATTGTATCCTAAGAAGCCATCTAGCATTGATAACATCTCTGATCCGGTCACTGTGTAAAGCACTTGATCCATGATGGGCAAATGATAGTTATGCTTTAAAGATGACTGATTTAGATTCCTAAAATCCACATAGATGTGAATTTTGCCATTCTTCTTCCTCATAGGGACTATGTTGGCAATCTATGTAGAATGATGGATTGGGAAAATTATCCTAGAATTTAGCATTTTTTGTATCTCAGATAGAATAGTACCTGATATCTTTGGATTATACTACCAAGATTTCTACTTGTAAGGCACTGAATCATCTTTGAGAGGAATTTCATGGTGAATTTCCTCAAGCTTGAGTAACTTCATATCATCATAAGAGTATGCCAAAAAATCCATGTAATGGTGAAGTAGGTCAGTAAATTTGAGTTTCTCCTCTGGAGTATAGCACTTCTCAATGTTCACCATTTTGAGATTTTCTTTGGTACCCAAATTTATCTAATCAAACCCCTGGGAGGAGTTTGAATCCATTTGTTGTTGTTTGATAAATCTGTCGTGCTTGTCAAAAAGTTTCTCAAGAAAACCAGTCCTTTGGGAATTTTATTCCCTTTTAGCTACATAAATTCTTCACCTGTGTCTGAATTCATTTTAGGAGCTGATTCAAGTTTTTAGAGCTTACTGCCTTCAAAGTGAAGTTGTCGGAAGCTATCTTTTTGTTTTAGAAAGGTGATGATTTGGTTGTTGCCATTAAACACTTGCCAATGATTGGCATTATCGGGCACACTTGGTTGAAAGACCAATTTGATAGTGTACGTATTTATTTTCAAGTCTAGGTGAGGAACTAAGAGAGTTGTTGAAACAGTCAATGCATTAGCTCGATCATTGAATTCCCTGGGTATGGTAGAGATGTTGAAACCATCAAAGCTTCCAATTTCATCCCATACTAGATTGTAGTAATGGCATAATCTCTCATTTTTGGTTTGATGTAGATTCCTTACCTAACAAACTACCAGTTCAACATCTCCTTTGGTATAGATTTTAATGCCTTTATCTTGAGCAGCCTTCAATTCAAGCAATAGAGATTCATACTCAGTTGTGTTGTTAGTGTTACTGAACTGCAACTTGTATGAAGGAAAAATTTCTCCTTGAGGAGATATCAACACAATTCCAACCCTTGAGCTGGTAGAAGAATTGCTGCCATCAAATTCTAGGATCCAAACATCATCAAAAACTGATCTTTCTTTAGATTTCTCTTTGCTTAGAAGGGGAATTATTTTGTGCTTGCACTGTGCTCTCTCACATCTTTTGCTATTCCATCTAAACCAATTTTTAGATTGCCATTTTTAAAATTTTCATCAGTTGAAACATGAGTATCCTCTATGGTCAAGAAATAATTACCCATGTTTGAAGATTCAAACAGAATTTGAGCTTCAAGAGCTGATGTCTGAGTGACAACATATTTTGATTCCTTTTTAGGAAGCAACCTCTACATGATGCCTTTGACACGGATCCTTGTTGCAGATAGGTCCATGCTCAATTCTTCACCAACATCCTTGCAAAAATTTTGCCCCAAAAGAATGCCGTATGAGGCTGGAACATTGGCTATCAGGACTGTCATCTTGATTCTTTTGTCTGTGAATGTTGTAAATGCAAATTGGGCATCCTTGATTGGTCTTAGAAAAGGTACTTATTTTTTCTCCATGGAGAAACATATCACAAAGGTTTTGGTTAGCATGAGTCTAAGAGATTCTACCACCTTGGCAGGCATGATGTTGTTAGATGCACCTGAGTCTATGATGTAATTGATCAATTTGTGACCATTTATCAATAGGGAAACATAAAAAGGCTCTATTTTCATAGGGGCAGCTGGAGGAGTAATGACAAAATTATTTGGGATGGGCATGTTCTTTGGGGGATCATGAGTTACCTTTTTAACATCTTGTCTTATAGGGATGGCTTTATTCTTCACACACTAAACTAACCTATCTAACTGCTCAAGATTAGATTACAATAATTCAAATTTAGACATTTGAATTTTGGTCTTCTTGACATGGTCGATTATGTCAAATGACTAAAATGGACTATGAACAGAGGAAGACAATTCATCTTTCTAGTTTTTAGGAGGGGTGGTATTGGTCTGTGGAATTGAAGTTGAAGATGGAGGAATGTTTGATGTACTTACCTTTTTATTACTCACTGGGTCCTTTAGTTGGAAAGGTAGAGAAGTTCCTCATTTTGTAATTAAAATTGTAGGCTGAAAACTTTCCCCTATTTTTCCTTTATCAGCTTGCTAGGCTGACTGGTTCTGGGACCAGGTGAATACAACATATGATCCATCAACTACTTCACCGTTACCTCTGGGTTCATCATGGTAATTTAGGAAACCAATGTTGGAGTCGCCAGTTAATTCTTCTTGGTATTTTGCAAAGAGATTAGCATCATTTTTCTTGGTTCAATTTAGGCTAGAAAGAGAAATCAGATTCTATTTCAAGATATCCAACTACTGAATTGGTTGGGGGTGCTTCAATGGCAAGTTTCCCTTATGGGGGAGGAAGATGATTTGGTTGTCCTTGATTCCTGGTAGCATTGCCTTGGTATGAATAATTGGGGAATGTCCTCCTTGGCATATCTCTATATGAAGGAGCTGAAGATATCCCTTGTGCCATCTGCTTCTTAAGAGCTAACAACTCATTTTCTAGCTTCTACACCATTGGATTAGTGGTACCTGTAGATGGATATTCAAAAGATAAAGAAGATTTACCTTTGTTAGGATCTCTTCTTATCTTTCCTACCAAGATAAGGTCATCTTCCACCTCAATGACTAAATTCTGAGCTATAGCAAGGTCTATTTGGCAAACACATCTTAGCAAAAAACTCACTTTAGGTAGCTAAGAGTTGATGAAGAAACATTTGAGATTCTCATGTGTTGGCTAAGAAATCACGAGAATCCTATTCCTCAACTTGTCAAATTTGACAGTGAAGTCCCTCATAGGTTCATGAGGTTCTTTATTCATCTGTGTGAGCTAGGCCAATAGGGCATGCACATCTTTTACAAGCTTGAATCTAGCTTCAAATTTGGATTTGAGAGTGTTCTAGTCAGTCACAGTCTGGGCCTGTAGATGATAGAACCAGTCTACAGTAGCACCTTGTAAAGTTTCCATGAACAGCCTGACTGCTACATCCTCATACTTCACACCTATTATGCCATAGGCTATGCTAAAGGCTGCAGTATGTTCATCACGATGAACCTTCCCATCACCATAGAACTTGGGGAAATTTTTCTTTGAACTGCATGGTAGCTCATGTAGAGGTAGAGTTAAATTGAGTGGGCCAAAAGTGTTACCCCAAGGGCCTTGAATTGCCATTGTATGACTATGGAAAGGTGGAATAACAAATCTTAGAGGGGTAAGTATTGACAAATCTTTATTAATAATAGAAATGGATGCTTTGCCTAGTAATGGAGACTTGACTTTAGTAGGATGAAAGATCCTAGTTCATTGGAGGTAATATGGTGAAGGAAATAGATCAAAATTACTTTGTTGTACCAACTCAAATATAGGGTCAACAATACCTTTATCCCTTTGGCTTTGTGTATACTATGGATCTACCAGAGTTTAAAAATAAAAATGGAAAAATACTGGTACTACTTTAGCTTGAAGCTTAAGGCTTCAAACTATGCGTTCTTCTCTAGCAGAGTCACCAAAAAATATTGGCGTGAAGCTAGAAATAAAAATTAACAATGGGAAAGCAATGGAGTAGCTCATTCTTTCACAATAGGATAAATGGATAAGGCTATAATGATAATGGGTAAGACCTAGATGAGAGTCACTAGAGTATATAATGGATAAGGATATGAACTGCTTGTTCGAATCCCCAGTGGAGTCACCAAAAACTGTTGGGTGAATATTTTGTCACCAGCATACTGATGAGCAAAATAGGTTTGATCAACCACAACAAGGAAGATTGGTTGGGTAAATGTGTAAGTTTACCACATTAAAATGGGACAAATCTCTCCTCTCATCAAGGAGAGGTTCTCTATAAGTATAAAGGGGCTATATATATGCTAATCTACTATAAATAAGCTGGAAATAACACTCAAGGGTAGGATAACACCATCCATCTCTCTTTTTTTAGAGATGATGTTCACCAACCAAAGGATAAATCCTAATCAAATGATAGAAGGCATTCCTCTTCTTTAAGAAGTGCTATTTAGCAGACAACAAGAACCTTTTGGGTAATGACAAGTAATTGTAATAGGGCACAGTAACACATCAAGATGAAATGTAGCACAATGTCTTCACCTCAACTTATAAAGAGTGAAATACAAAGGATAATGAGGGCAATGTCTTTACATAGAAATAGAAAACAAACAAACTAAAGATAATTATGGCAGCACAAAGTCTATCCACAACTGGCTTCTAGACACCTTCCTGATTACTTTCACTAATTCTACTTATTTAATTAAATGGACAAAAAATGTATTAAGGAAACAAACATAAGAACAATTTCCCCAACAACCAAGCTATTCCAGCACAAAGTCTGAAAAGTCACTTGCTTTCTTATTCAAATAACGAAATATGATCAACAATTTGAGCTCAAAGTCTCAGTAATGCCTTTCAATTTGGGCAGCGTTTTGTTTTTGATAATAGAGAGATCTCCATAAAATAATAAGAGAGAGTCCAATATATAGTGATCCAAGAAAGACTTGGGTGCTTTGTTTCACAAAAATGGCCTATAATGCATTTAATGCATTCAATACATTTTGAATTCTATCCATGGGCTATGATAGAATCAGGCGCTAGTCTTAAATATGGGCCACCTGATGTGTTCCCTGATGTGTTTCCTGATGTGTGCACAATTGTTCATTCACTTTACTCAATGCAAAAAATATGATGCACCATTGAATGTTTGCACTCTCTGATGTCCACCTGGTGGGTTGCTTCACCTTCTAGAAACATATCCCATGCGTGGATATTTTTGATATTTCTTCATCATTTCACCTTTCCTTGCTATATTTTGAGCTATCAAGCTATCTTTTCTACTGTGTCTTTGTATTGGGAGTGTTTTGTCTTTAACATCTATCACAATCTGCTTCTTTGAAACTTTACCAACTTATAGAAAATGGGACCCACAACACTTCTTGCTTGAGCAGCTTCAAAAGGGGAACAGGGACAGGTGGCACTTTCCACTAATCTTAATAAGTGACACATGGCATTTTCCACTGTGGAACAGGTGAGGACACTTGGCATCATCTCTTTAACTTATAGAAGCTTAAGATATCTTTTGAGAGTCTTATAGAAGATGACACATGGCAGCTTCCACTGAGCTTTTAGAAACACTATAGAAACATGCAGGACTCATTTGGATTCATACGGATGATGACACTTGGTGCATTCCACTTACCTTAGCAACTCACCCGAGGCCCACCATAGTACTTAATCAAAAACAAAAGGAAGAAATAGGGACATTGACACTTGGCACTTTCCACCGAGTTTTACAAGGGACACGTGGTGACTTCCACTACATTTAGAAAAACACATTAAAAACTTTCACAGTTGCCACTTGGTGCCCTCTACAGAGCTCTAAGAGAAGCTTATTTATACATCTTTATGAAGCCTTTAGAACACCCTGAAGGGAAGGTGTTCCTTCAAGATTTTCAAAAGGTCCTTTTTTGAGTGTCAAGTGCTATATTTGAAAATTGACAGATATTTCATTATCTTAAATTTGACATCCACGGGGATGTCAATGGTTGTTGATTATTTAAACTATATTGAACCATGAACTTTTGAACCTTTGAAAGTTCATCAATTTAATAATTCAATGGTTCAAGTGATCTTTATCAGTTCCTTGGTTTAATCACCTCCTTGGTTCAATCGCTTCCCTAGTTTAATTACTTCCTTGGTTCAATCACTTCCCTGGTTCAATCACTTCCCTGGTTCAATCACTTCCCTGGTTCAATCACTTCCTTGGTTCAATCAATTCCTTGGTTCAATCACTTTCTTGGTCTTTGATTGAACCATCCCTTTGATCTTTGAACCAATGTTCTCTGCCCTCTGCAAGGGCACTTGCCCTTAGTTCATTGCCCTTCACAAGGGCACTTGTTCTTTCAGCTTTAGGGCACTCCTTTAAACTATTCACATTGAACCTTTGAACTGTTGAACCATTTTGGTTCAAGGTTCAATGGTTCAACGGTTCAATGGCTTTCTTGCTCTTTGTCTGGAGCTTCCTTTGAACTGTTAAACCTGTGAACCTTCAAACTTTTGAACTCTTTTGATTCAAGGTTTAATCGGTTCATTGGTTCATCCTTTATTCCATGAATCCATTATTTTTTCATAAGTCCCTTTGAAGCCTTAAAATTCCTTCAGCTTTATGTCTTTGGAACACTCTAAAGGGAAGGTGTTCTTCAAGCTTTGAGAAAGGTCTATTTTGCTCATCACTTGCTCTTCACAAGGGCACTCGTCTTGTGGGCTTTGGGGCACTTCATTAAACCTTTGAACCATTTTGGTTCAAGGTTCAATGGTTCAATGGTTCAATCTTGTGTTCACTTGACCACTTGAACCAACTTCATTGAACCAACCACGTTGAACTAACCATTCATTAAACCTTTGAACCATTTTGGTTCAAGGTTCAATGGTTCAACAGTTTAAGCCTTCTTTTCGCTAAGTCTTTTGAAGCCATTTGAAGCTGTTGAACTTGCTGAAGTAGTTAAACTTTAAAATTTTGTTGAAGTGCTTAACTCTTTAAGCTTGCCGACATCATTGAACCTTGTCATTGAACCCATTGAACCTTAGCATTGAACCAACCTTGAAATTGCCTAAGTGTTGAGAGTTTGTTTCTTTCTTGCAGAGTCCATAGAAATGAACTTGCAGAGTCCATAGATTTGAACCTATGTAGAACTGGTGGAGTATGTAGAAATGAGTCCATAGATTCTTTCCTATGAATTCTATAGAATTGAGTCCATAGATTTAAGCCTACATAGTCCGTAGATTTAAACCTGCAGAGTCCATAGATTTAAGCTTGTAGAGTCCATAGATTTGAAAAAGCTTGAAAAATGGAGAATTTGAATGCCCAAAACAATTTTTGAGAAGGGAAGAGGGAATTTTGGCTTTTAGGACCAAAATAGTTCATATGTTGTCCCAAAAATGAGTGACAGATTTTGGGAACAACACAGTGGCATGAAGTTATATTGGTGGTCCTTGAGGTGGCTTGAGAGAGAAGGCTAGTAATCTTTTGTGGTGGTTCTTCATGGTGTGTGGAGATTTGAAGATGCTCATGAGGTGAAATGGCTCAAATATCTTAGTGGGAATCTCTCTTAGATGTTTCTTAGTGAGTTCTATTAGATTTTAGTGTTTTTGTGTGTTCTTTCTTCATTGGTAGCAGTGCATAATCAAACAAGGGTATTGTCATGGACCATGGCTAAGAAGTTCAAAGTAAGAAGTGGTATGTTTAGATTTAGGGGGAGATAACTCATATAGCTTGAGTGACTTGAGGATATGTACATGATGTAAGAGGGATCATATGTGAAAATTTCTAACCTTGGTGAAAGTATGGAAGAAGTCTGATGCAGTTGTGAATTCAAATAAGTTTGAAATGATGACTTGATCAAACCAAGTAATGTGTTTTGACAAGTTATTAGATCTTCATGCATGAGAAAAGGGATCTAGTGTGTTCTAAAGGTAGACATGTCCAAGGATCAAAAGTCTAAGTTCAGATTTGTGCATATCAAAGGGGGACCAATTGTTTCATATGCTTGATAGAAGGTAAGTATCTTGATCTTTTCAAATAGTACTTAAATGAATACTATTGATAAGGTTGAGCATGAAGTTGTACAAGATAGGTTTTTGAATGAAATTGAGCTAAGAGGCCCTTTGTTATTAATGTCAAAGGGGAAAAAAGATAAAAATGAAGTTTGATGAGGATGTTCAAATATTAAGAAGTCATTTTGAGGGTGTTTTGCCATCAATGGCAAAGGGGGAGATTGTTGAGCATGGTCATTGATATCTTAGATTGTCATTGATGTCAAAGAGAGCATGTGGTACTAATTCATTAATGACAAAGTAATTAGATGGATAGATTAGAGAGATATGGAACTTGTATAGGTCTTTAAGGACAAATAAGAGGTTGTGAGACATCCATAGATGGCTTGACAAATCTCTGGTTTATTTTGTGAGCATTTGGAATGAGCAAAATGCATATTATAGCTTGAGAGAAGCTAGATTGTCACTGTACATCATGTAAATATGTATGAAAAAGTAAGTTTGTGCGTTAAATTTAGGTATGAAGAGAGTAAATAATGATCAAATGTTTACATAGAGGTGTTTTCTATAGTACCAAAAATCTACCCTAAAATTTGAGAGTCTTGAAGTGATTTCTAACTCAAGTTATAAAGCTTTAAAATTTCTCTAAGAAACTATGATGAGCTAGAGAATGTCAAGTTTAATCACATTGAAGTCTAAGGTCATTGGTCTATAAGATCCAATGGTGAGAACTTAATCGTACATATTGAGATCAATGGTTTATATGAAGTCAACATGCCAAAGGTTGCACATGCTACTAACAAGTGTCACAACCTTGCTAATATGATAGAAGATCAATGGTGAGTAGCAGTTCATACTTATGAAGATCAACAGTGTAGGACAAGTCAAAGATTCAACAAAGCATGCATGATTACTAAGTGTCACAAGTGCATGGACTAATAACAAAGTGTTCATAAGGGATGCAAGGGTACCAAGTGTCATAATCATGGGAGTTTTGATCAAGATCTAACAGTGAGTATTAAAAGATAAAGACCTAGCTGATCTAAGGATATTGACGATGTGTATTTGGTCAATATTGTTAGGGTTCATGAGATAAGGTCAACATGTTCAAAGTTTAATAGATGCTTAGTGACTGTTGGAATTCAAATATTTTAATTTGTGAGGGAAGACTAGTCTAAAATTTTTGTGCTATAACTTTTGATATATATAGAATTTGATCATGATGTAAAAGGTAAAGTTGTACAATACTTCATGGTGCATTTAGAGAACCTAGTTAAAAGGTCTAATTTTTTTACAATCCAAGTTATTGAACTACAAATTTGACCATGTATGTGTTCATGCTCTAAAAGTAAACCAAGAAGGGTAATTGAGTTGTTCTTGATGGTATTTTGATGTTTTTAAGATGAAATAAGTGTTGGATCATCCTATAAACTTCATGAGGACAATCTATATGGATTATGGAGGTTTGACCAATCCAAATTCTATATGATCAAAGGCTTATAAGTTTACTATGTGTTTTTTCTTGGTGATTGTATATACAAAATGATGTTTAGGCTAATTATGCTAAGAAAAAGGGTGTTTTGATGGATTTTGTCACTTAAGGTGGACCTATAGATCATGTGTCATGGGTATATGTATTGTTAAAGTGTTTTTATGTTCTATGTTTTCTTGGAGAAGTGTCAAAGAGGTGAATGGGTCTTTATAGGACCTAAAAGGACACTTAGGCCTATTTGAAAGATGGTACTTCTTAAAGGTGACCCATGTAGATGCCTTAATATTGAAGGCATGTGTTGTGTATGACAAGGAATGTTGTGAACATTATATTCATGAAAAATATATAAAATGTTAAACCAAAGATGACAATTTATAGACTCGTGAGATTGAGAGAAGAGAGGGCATGTGTGAGAGTTGTGGAGAGATGAAAAGAAGAAAAGGAGTGTGCCCAATGGATGGGTTATAGATAAGATTAGGTTTATGACTACATGTATAACATATAGGTCATATTTCTAATTTTATAATAGTGTTCTTATAGGTTTGAAGATTGAGGATGAGCTAAGAGTTTAGAGTGATCCAAAATGATGTTTTGGATGCCTTGAGTTTGAGATAAGGATATATGATGTATGTGTGAGCTTGGTGGTTGATTTTATAGGTAGATAAGAGTATGGTATGTGTGTATAACCATTTGGTCATATTTTTGAGGATGTGATAGAGTTGTTTTTGAGAAGTGTAGAGTGATAAAAAAGGTAGTTTTGGATGCTATGAGTGTGTGAAGAAGTGAAGGGGGTTGTGTTTACAAGGTGTCTCCATTAGATTGGCAAGTAATTAGTGATCAGGAGATGTTTATATCATAGGTGTTGGGAGGGTGATCAACATCTAAGTCATAAGGACTTGACCATACTAGGTGTAGGCACTCTTGTGAAATAAGTGTTTTATTAAATTTAGGTCAGAAGGATTTGACCATCATAGGGGCAAGTGCTCCTTATGAAACATGTGTTTCACTAAATTTAAGTTAGATTTACTTGACCATCCTAGGGGTAGGTGCTCTTTGTGAAGTTAGGGTTTCACTGAATTTAGGTTGAAAGGACTTGACCATCATAGAGGTAGGTGCTCTTTATGGAATGGGTCTTCCAATAAAGTCTCATTTTTGTAATATCTTTTAGGACAAGTAGTCCATGTGTTTTAAGGATTGAGAGTGGGTTTTATTCCCCATGAGGGTTTGCCACATTAGATGTTGTGTTATGATGTGCTTCTCTTATTCATGCTTTAATGGTAATCTAGTTGTATATGCTTATTGTGTTGATTCATGAATGGTAATGAATTAATGATAAGTGATTTGAAAGTGAAATATTGGTTGACTGATTCACACCCCACTCTCAGTCATCTTGTACCTCCAATAGGTAAATATGTTGGATCAAAGGTAATGAACTTGGAATTGTTCTTTAAATCTTTCATGATATCTACAAAATAATTATTCTCAATATTACTTAGAACTTTTGTCTCACACAATGCCTTATATAGAATATCCTTATAAACATTTGATTGATTTATGAGCTCAAGGATTGAAATTTTAGCATGTGTATTTCTTAATTTTTCAATTATGTCATTTTATTTAGATTTTATTACAAGCTTAAGTTTAGGAGGCACCTATTACATATTAACAGGTGGTGGAATGGGTTGAGCAACCTTACTTCTTTGAGTAGTAATAATATGGACTGCAAAATCTAATCTAAGTTATGGGTGAATAATGGCTGTGATATGGTAGTTGTCATTCAAATAATTTTTAGTTATAATAAATAGTTGAGAGTATGCATGTTGACGTCTATATATTGTCTCTATAACATTAGAAAAGGAACTTTTAAGAGATATTAAGTGTTGTTTCCAATTTAAAACCCTTTCATGATGTTATAAATCTACTTAAAAGTTTTGACAAAGGAAGTGATATATAAAACCATATAAACTATCACAAATTGGAACCCAAAATGGGTAATAGATGCATCTATGTTTTAGATTAAGGTAAAAACAGGTTTTGAAGGGGCCCCAAAACCCTTTACATTAGAAGAGAGATAAACCTTAAGCACACCCAGGATACAAAATAGCCTAGAACCTGCATAAGCAAGACCAGATTAACCAAGAATTTGTAAACAACTTTTAAGAGCTGGACAAATGATGAATTTTTTTTTACAAGACCGAAGTTTCATGTCTAGAGGGGGGACCAAAGGCTTAGACTTCTTCCTCTTAACAGCTGTCCAACCATCCTCTACCTTAGCTGCCTCAGCAACCCAATCCTCAGAAGGCCATGATCCATGAAGTCCAGGGGACATCGATGCCTCAGCAAAATCCTTATGAGAACCAGCCAACATCTGGCTCCTAGGAGAATCCTTCAAAACAGGTGGAGGAACCACCACCTCCTCAGTAATTAGTTTAGAGAGATCACATAATATAATTTCCACTGAACCTTCAATAGGATCTGTCTCCAGCGGAGTCTCCTGATCCATCAATTTAGAATGGATACTCTTTTCATTCTCATTCTCTGAATCAGTCAAATCTTCCTCGGGTTGTTTAGCAAAATAATGATCATGATTAGCTTTAGACCACCAAGAAGGTGATCTTCTGGATTTGGATTTCCCTGCAGTACACCGGGCTGCAACATGCCCTATCAAGTGACACTTTCTGCATCAAAAAGGTAAACCTTCAAAATCTAACATTTACATCCAAGAACCCCTAGGGGAGTCCAGACAAATCGCCTCGGGAAGGCCCTTAGAAACATCCACCTCAACCATAAGGTGAGCACAGGTCGAGTGGTAAAACCTCTTAGTTTCATCATCCTCAAATAAGAACTCCCCTATAGCATTTCGGATGGTTTTAAACACCGATTCATGCCATAGATGCATTGGTAAATTAGGGAGCCGAACCCAGACAGGGATCTTATTGAAGGTTTCCGTGACAGGATTGAAATCCATATGCCACTATTTAGTGAAAAGAGGGTATTTACCCTGCCATAAAAAATTTTTGTTGGACAGAATAGTCTTCCTGTCCTCAGAGTTTTAGAATAAGGCTATAAAAAAACCTTTACCGCATGGGTAAATTTCAACATTTCCATCAATCAGTGGCAGCCAGGTATTGGATATCCAACCATGTAAATCTACAAGAGATGGCCAGTAGCCATGAAATTGATAAATAGCTACAAACTTTGAAAAATAATCTGCTTGATAAAAGATTGCTTCAACTGTATCAGGATCTAGATTAACCCTGACAGGATTTAAAGCACTTACTGGTGAAACGCCCGATCTCTCAGCAGAAGCTTAAAGTTTTGCGTCATGTATTTCAGCTTCAAAAGCAGCCACATCCACATAAGTTCTTCCCTTAGACCCAAGGATAGAACCAAAAATAGGGGATCCTTTAGCTAAATCCGTAATTGGAAAAGAGCCCCCTTCCGCAGAAGAGTGAGCGATCAAGATCCTTTCCCCATTCACGGGTGAAGTCTCGGCCACACCAGCCACCGTATCAATGGCTACCTGGTACTGGATTTGAGTTCGCGCTCACGCAAGCGTGCGCTCAGCATTCAAAATCTCCATGCGTGCACAGCTCTTAATTAGTATAAGACTAATTAGATAGATGCATCTATGTTGTTACACATCTTTTATAGTAATTTGAGATCAACAACATAAAAACCATAAAACCCTAATTGACATAGGGTTTGGAGTTTAAATATTGTGTTCACCAAATGTTTAACCCTACAAATATAGATTAGGGAATCTAGGGTTAAAGGGGATATAGATAGACTAGGGTGCAAGGGTGATAAATTATTTCTGTGGTAGGGCAATCAAATACTAAACTCATATATAACATATGTTAAATTTATTAAATTGAGATAAGCTAAAAATAGTAAGTACGACTATGATAGATATTAAAATAACAAATAAATAACGTACTTAGATGGTTTTGATGCTAATACAAATTTGGATTCAAAACATGCATAAATTAGACTAAAAGAGGATTTTGGAATAGTCATTGAATTCTAGATTGAGTGCCTCTAGAGTCATAAACACTAACATCAGCCTTGGATGGTTGCATTGGTGTTACTTTATAAATTAAATGTAGGTGTCCTATATAGAATACCTACTAGAAAAAGGATGTGACCACTTGGATGCTTTTAGGATTGTCTTCACTTACACTTTAGTTCATTTAGATCTAAGTCATGGACTGTCACTCCTCATAAAATTACAAAACTATAGTTCTTCATCTTTATAGTGACCTTAGGAAAAATGGGCTAGTGGGCACACATTTTTGAGCTAACCCCTAAGACCCCTTTTTTAATGAGCACTGTCTAGATAGCATATAATCTAAATAGGTCCTCAAACTAATGTAGTTTTCCCCTACATGTTGGCCTATGTGTGAATCATGCAATATATGGAAAGAAAGTACAAAAATGACCTAGATTGTAACTTGGTAAATCAAGATCTTAGGATACTCCTTTAGTACTTTATACCTATGTATGTGTTATTTTTATGACTAACATGAGAATATGATAAAATATGATAATTTTTTATTTATTGAGTAGTTGATTGCATATTTTGATAAGTTATTTTGGTTTATGCTAGGTTGTAGGTTTGTAATGAATGAAGAGTGATTATAAATATATACCACTCATAACAAGAAATATATATCATTAAAGCATTTATGTTGACCATTAGGATATGTTTCATTTCAAAATTACATTAATTTAGGGAACTGAACACTTGTATTGAATTAGGACACTTGTATCAAGGCAAGTTTCTATCTAGGATGCTAGTGTCTATGGAATAAAAAAGTAGGTCTAGGCTTAGAACGTGTAGAAGTGCAAGATAAGTATGTTTTAATCATTATAAGCAAGATAGCAGGTTTGGGTTATCAACATAAGACTAGGTAAAACAAGAGATAGGTCAAGGAGCATAAGATAGAGTAGATGTGAGACTTATGAAAGTGAGAAAGGTCTAAAATTGAGAGGAATATCCAAGGTTTGAGTTTACCAAGTGTACAAGAATGAGATGCTATATAATCCATAAATATCATCTATAACTTGAAACATGCATGTATGTGAAAATTTAGACTTTGGACATGCATATGACTAGTAATTATCTTCTTCAAGGCTAAAACCCTAATAGGGCTTGTAATAGATAAAACACCTATAAAGAGAAATGGGGGGATGGGGGTGTAATGGGTTGAGTTGACCTCAATCAACCTCTGATGATTGATTGTTACCTACATAGTTCTTTCACTTAGAGTGCTTTGTGTTATTATGCTCATTTTGATACATGTATGCATCTTGAGATGGTTTGAATACTTGATAATGCATTGCTTTGACTTGGATAAAATAGGATATTGAATTGGATAAAAGTTATTTCAAATGAATATAATCATATTTTATAATAATACAAAATCTTTGCTTAATGTGCAATAGTATACATGTGCCTCAAAAGTGAAATTTTCAACTGGGTGCCAAATAATAATTTAATTTACTTAGATGTGTCTTGATAGCAATCTAAGAAGGAAAACCTCACCCTAATTATCTTTAAAATATAAACCAAACTATAAATGATGGTCTAAATTTGAAAACTAGTTATTGTTAACGTGAACGATAGGGTTGACCCATAGAGGTAAAGACCATCTACCACTATTGATCCATACTGGTCAAATTTGTCTTGAAGGGTAACATTTTAAATTAAAGATTTAGGATGTCCATATAAATAATTAGAGAGTTTTTTTGTGATTAAGAACATTTATGTATGTATAAGACAACAATTTAGAAAGGAATATGTATGTATAGGTACTTAGGATAAAGTTAGGAGGTGAAATATATTTAGATTAAGTGCTCAAGTCAATTAAAGTAAAAGTGGGACAAAAATGACATTATCAAGTATTCATGACCATAATTGAGTGACTACACCCCTCTTCCCCACCCCTTGACCCTCACCCCCTTTTAATCTATCAATGAAATTAATAGAGTAAAAAATATATATATACCTAAGTGTATATAACACACTTTGCCTTCGAATAAATATTTTAATAATGTACAAAACTTTAACTTAGAAAACCCAACACATGGAGTATTTATTTTGTTCATTTGAAATTTGAAAAAAATTGAACTTTGAAAATTAAATTTTTAAAAAAAGAGAAAGGAAGGAATACATTGAAACCAATGTTGCTTCTGTAACTTTGCTCGAAGATGATGCTTCCTTGAAGCATTGGAGAATTGGTGTTTCCCATGAAACACTTGGAGAGATTTGGTTCCTTAGTTGAATCAAAGGAGAATTGAGAATGATCAACCCCTAATTTGAAGTGAAAATGTTTAGAAACTAAAATATATTGAGGGATGCATAAAACTTTATTCTTATTGTTGGTCTTGGTAACCTCAAGACAAAAACATGTTAGAATCCATAATAGACTCACATGCTATAATGTTAGAGGGAAATGAATCTCTAAGTTATGCATTATTCACTTTAATTGATTCAACCACTACATATGGATTATAGATTAAATTGTCAATTTGTTCCTTAGTTTCTATATGCATGATAAAAAAAAATGGATAACGTTCATGTTTCTACCATGACCATAGATATCAAAAAAATATTAAAAATATGGCATAAATAAGTATCATCCCCCGTGCAATAAATGTAAAATATGTAACTGTATATATATGCAAATTTATAAATTATGTTTTTGTGTTTTATCTTGAATTGAATTAATGGTGAAATTAATCCTAATTCAAATAAATAGAATGAAATAATAAAATGCATACCTAAATATTAAATTAAAGGTAAATGACTAAAATAAACAAAAAAATGATTTTAAACAAGATTAAAATATGAAATTAAAGGATGAAGTTATCTTTTTGATTTGTCTGACTGATTGTGTTGACTAAAATAATGCAAAAAAAAGAAAACAAGATCAAACCCAAAATTTTCCCAAAAGCTAGATCTAAGCTCATACAAGGAAAAGAACAGTGGATAAAGGCATGATTGTTGGTCACTATTGGACCTCAATTTATTATTTTTTATTTTTTGTAGAAAACACAAATTTAGGTCATAGTCACATGCGATAGCGGAAAATAGGCCTGTGTGCACTAATTTTGTCTTTGGAGATGCATGGGAGATCTACAAATAGCTTCTTGAAGTTGAAAATCTTAGTAGGGCATACAATGATTGATTGACCTACAAGTATGAAAAAGAGAAATGTAGTTGGGATGAGATAACCATAATCACCCCCATGATGACTAAACATTTCCTACATATCCAATACTCCAAGGAGGGAAATCAAACCTATTTACAATTTTTTGTCCTACAAAAAAAGAATATATATTTATTCAAGTAGTTAAAGGAGTAGATTCTAAAGAGAATAGACTTTTGTGGTTTTACAAAGGGGCAAAGATCATTTCAAAGTTATAAAGGGTTTGAATCCTTCAAACTTTTTTTCCCTGAAGAATCACTAGCTGAAGAATAAATTCCTTTAAAAAAATGTATCCAAAGGAAATGGCACTGATCAAAAGAAACCCAAAGGGGTCATTTGCAAAGTCTGAGGGGTATATGCCCTTCAAAAGAAGGATAGTTCATAGAAAACTCGAAGGGTATGTGCCCTTTGGGAGAGTTCATTACATAAATTTGAAAGACCATTTGAAAGGGAAGGATGACCTTTACAATTTTTTTGAGAGGTTAGAGTCCCTTCAGTAAAATCACATTTCATTAAACTATTCGAAGGGGTCCTTTACACAAATACCAAAGGGTATGTACCCTTTGAGAAGGTCCTTTACAAGAATCCTAAAGGGTAACAACCATTCAGAAAAGTTTAAAACAAAGAAACTTGAGAGGCACTTTGAGGAATAAAGTCCATTTCAAAGAAATTTGAAAAGCATTTTTTAAGACAAGTGGACCATTTACAAAATCCCAAGGGGCATTTGAAAGCTCTTGAAGGGTACATGTCTTTTAGAAAAGACCAATTTCAAAGAGGAAAAAGACCAATTATAGGAACCCTGAAGGGTATGTACCCTTCAAAAAAGTTTAAAATAGAAAAGCTGAAGGGTCTTTTGGAAAAGCCAAAGGGTCATCTCTTTAAGCCAAAGGGACACTTTGAGGAAATGAAGGGACATTTCCTTCAAAAGTTTTTCTGAAGGAATTCTCCGAGAAAAGAATTCTGAAGGTCAAATAAAAAAAGGAGGGACAATTCCCATGGACATTACAAATAGTCTGAAGGAATTCCTTCAGAAAAATTATTTGAAGGAATTCCTTCAAAATTTTCACAAGGAAAAGGGCAATGGACAAAAATTTTGAAAGATTTATTTTGGATAATTTTTTAGAAATAAATCTTTTGAAAGATTTACTTGTAGGAATAAAGTTGAAGAAGGAGATGGGCCCAAGATAGTTATGGATAAAAAATCTAAAGGAATTTCTTTAGACAAATTATCCAAAGGAATTCCTTTGGTAGACATCACAAGGTAGAAGATCCTTGAAAAAGAGCCCAATGGAAACATTTCCTTCAGATTGTTTTTGAAGCAAATAAAAGGTTGGAAGAAAGATAGAATCTTGAAAAAAAGATAATGACAAAGACAATTTCTATGGGAAAAGGATAAAATAAAAGATGAAATAATTTTTTCAGATATTTTGTCTGAAGGAATTCCTTCAGAAGTTTTAGACAAGGATTGTCCATTATGAAGAGTTGACTCTGATAGCAAGGTCTAAGAAAACAAGATAGAGGAAAATTCTATAGGAATAAATAGAGCAAATAAACTAGAAAATGAATACCAAAGGGTACATGCAGGAACATGCAAAGACCAATAAAGATATAATTTTTTCATTTCTAGGAAGATCTATACTCTAATATTGCAATAAAAAGAACACCAAATAATAAATGAAATAATCAAATTAGTCCAAGACATGCATGACTCTTTTGGTTCTAGAACAAAGACTCAAATATTGAGGAACTTAATGGTGAAAGACTATTTTTAGTTGGCCAAAGCTTCATGAAGTTGATTGTTTGTCAAGATCATGCTTCTCCTTGGTTTTCATGTAATCCAAAGCTTTCAACATTCTAGTAGTTCAAACAAAATTATAAGTTTAGCATTAGCATTGATTTCATGAAAAGGAGATTGTTCTCTTGTTTTAAGCAGTTCAAGCAGAGTTATTTATTTAAATTTTGGCATAGATTTCCATGTATGGAATAGATTAGTCCAAAATAGGCCCACCATTCATTTTCAATGCCAAATATTTTTCATATAAGACAAATATAAGAAAAGATAAATTTAGAAGGCTTTGTTATCTTGGCATAATGAAAATTGGACTTGGTTAATGTGAGAGTTGTCTTTTTCTTTTATTTTTAGCGCCAACCTTTTTGGCTTGTGTATATTTTTCTATATAAGTTAGATTTTTAGCCTTGAATTGTATCCCTCTTTTGGCAAGACAAAATTCTGTCAAACACTAAGTTATAACTTTTTTTTAGATTAATAGGACTATTATTTTTAGATTCTAGCTATTAGTATAGTGTATTTATGTCATTGATTTACATAAGTGATAGATTTTTCTTCCTTGTCAAGTCTTGATTCTTACCTAGTTACTAGCTGGTCAAATTATGCAGGTCATGATCTGTGTTTAAGTGTCTTTTGACTAGAATTTTAGTGGATGTAAGTGGCTGATAGTGCCTTCAATCAAGCTTATTCTTTCATTTCCCTCAAGTTTTAGTTACTAGATCAAACCTTTTCATGAAATATTTATGCATATTGGTCAATTGGAGTTGAAAGTTTAGCCTTCTTATCTAAATCAATGTTTTATGATCTCTAATTGATTGGATAAATCAAAATACAAGTGTACCGCCATCATTAGGTAGGATTTTCTTTCAAGTTTTCTTTCTCCCTTTTCATAAGTAGTTTGTAGTGTAGAGTAATAAGATCCTAATTGATACACCAAAGGGAAATAACCCTTATAATCTAGAGATTTAATCCATTGAGTAGGTCACCCATAGCCTAGGATTGTTTCCATGTTTCAGCAAACTGTGAAGCCCTAAAACTACCTTCATAGGGGTACAAGTTTGATTGACAACAGTTTTTGTCACACCTAGTGGGACCCATTGGAGCTGGTCTTAATGAAATTTCATTTGCAACAATGTTCTTCAAGAAGTATTTGGTGATTCCAAGCTAAAGCAGTTGATTCCAATAGTCTAGGTACAATTTTAAAGTAAGTCTATTCTTATTACATTATCATGATTGAGTTTTGATGGCTATATATAAAGAGAATTCCTATGCTATGTTTCCTTATCATCTCTATAATGAATCATACCATCATTATTATGATACCTATGAGCCTCTTTATGAGCTTAATCAGCCCTATCAAGAGTATTATAAAAGCTATGTTGAGCCTTATCAAGTTTCTCATGATCCTTATTATCAAGAGCATGACTCTTACCTTCCTTATGAGCCATATCAGTCTCAAGAATAGATTTCATCTTTCCCATATGGCTATGATGTTGCATATGAGTAGTCTTATCTTCAATAAAGAATGAATGAAATAGAGCTCAAAATACTAGCATATGCAAGAAAAGTTTGTTCAAATTCTTAGTATGAAGAAGTGAATGATCTATTTCAAAATATGTCCAATGATCTAGAAGAGATAAATGAGCTATGTATTCTTGTATTGGAGAAGATGGAGATTTGGGAGAGGCAAAAAATCAAGTTGAACCACTTGTCTATAAAGGCTTCTTGTGTTCCTTATTCTCATGAATTTCTTAATCATGCCTAGTGTGTACCAAGGGAGCTTCCTAGTTGTATTCAAGAGTCTATTCAAGAACCGATTCATGAGGTTAAGCCTTTTTATAGTCCCATTTCTTCACCACTCATCTCTCAAGCATAAATTATCCATGAGGACAAGGAGATTTCAGACTTTGATGAGGTAATGGTCAAGTGGAAGGAATAGAATATAGATGTCTTTAAGATTTTCTATTTCCCTCCTCTCCAAAACTCCCTAGATAATTCCATTGTCCTCTAGATTCTAGAATATGATCATGATCAACCTCACATGCTTCATTCTCCCTCTTAAACAAATGAATTTTATCACCCTCCCACCATCTCCCTTCTTCAGGAGGAGCTTGCTCTCTGTAAAATTGAAAAAGAGGTTGTAGCTACAGGTCAAGTTTTTGCAAAGTGTGAAGAGGATGCTTTAGGTATGTTTGAGGAAGAGTTTCACATTGTACTTCACTTAAGGTTGTAGTTGAGAATCTAATTATAGTTAAGAATAAGAAGGTTGATCTTGATGTGGAGGAACTCCAAGAGGAGCTGGTACAAATTGAAGTCATAAATGAGTTATAGGTATCTCCTATCGAGAAGGGTCTAGATATATTTCAAGGTAGTTCTATTCAAATTGATCAAAATAAAGAATAGAAGGATTATTGGCATTTGTACCCTGAATTTCTAAAAGAAATTGAAAAGATCTATAAGGATATGTTGCCTATAGAAGAGCATGTTTATGAGAAATATGATCAAGAATCACCTATCCAAGATCATAATATAGATTAGTTTGCCTATTAAAATCTCCTTGAAGAGCTAAATGGACTTGTAGTGGTTGATAAGAAAGATGAGGTCACTCAAGGACAATGCATATATGAAATATCACTTGACAAAGTTTTAGATGACAAGTAGTATGAAAAAGATCTAGAAGTACTGGATGAATTATCTTTGTTGGTGACTGATTTGCTATTGATGACTCATTTGAGAAGATGTTAATAAAATTAGTGGACAAGGAAAATGCCTCATCAAAGGTTATGATTAATAAACATCCTACTTTACAAATTGTACCATCTCTTAGAAGGAGTGAGTTCAAGAATTTTCCATTTGATCCAGGTGGATCATGCTTTGTCATGGTTAGATAAGTTCCTTATTTGTTTATTTTCCTCCAAGTGATTTTTAAGAACATTAGTGTAGTTTTTTTGTCCCAATAAGTGTTTTTTTTGCACATTTGCTTTGTTTAGTTAGGTTTCCCTATTTTCATGTGTTTCCCTTCTATTTTGAAGGATGAAGGTTACTTCATGTTTGGTTGAAAGAGATTTTTAGTCATTGACCAGGTTTACCATTATTTTTGTGAGTTTAATATCATGTTTATGGTTTGAATTTTCAAGTATAGTAGGCATGCTTCCCAGTTGAGTCGCTAGAATGTTGATAATTTTCTACCTTACAAGAAAAGAATAAATGTTTGTTCAAGTAGTTGAAGGAGTAGATTCCAAAGAGAAGAAAATTTTGTGGTTTTAAAAAGGGGTAAAGATCATTTCAAATTTACAAAGGGTTTGAATCCTTCAAGCTTTTTGTTTGAAGAATCACTAGCTGAAGATTCAATTCCTTCAGACATTTTTGTTGAAGGAAATGACACTGATCAAAAGAAACCCAAAGGGGTTATTTTCAAAGTCTAAGGGGTATATACCCTTCAAAATAAGGATAGTTAACATAAAAATCAAAGGGTATGTGCCCTTTAGGAGAGTTCATCATAGAAATCTGAAAGACCATTTGAAAGGGAAGGAAGACCTTTACAATTTTTTTAAGGGGTTAGAGTCCCTTCAAAAAAATCACATTTCATTAAACTATTTGAAGGGGTCCTTTAAAAATATCCTGAAGGGTATGTACCCTTTGATAATGATCCAAAACTTAGAAGTTCTGGTTGATAAATATTTCAAGAACACAAAACTAACATAGTAACAATGAATTCTTTGAGAAGAGATGTATTATTACTCAAGATCGCAATACAATTATATGCTTATCTCTAGGAAGAGATGTCTGATTTTCAATTTTGGGTTACATATTCATTTATACACATTTTGAAATTAGGGGGAGGATGTGTAGGGTCACAAATATTGAGGGAGATTAAGTGGTTTGACTTCTATGATTTAAAACAATACAAAATTCAAAAAATTACTATTTTTAGACTGTACTACTAAAATTGAAATTTAGGGCACTTGATTTGGGTTTCTAGGGGTCAAACTTCATCAATCAGAGCTTGATGACATCTCACAGTGTTATCCTCATTCTTAGATTTCTAATGGTTCAAACGATGAGTCAATTGGAGCTACGGTGTAAAAGTTATGGCTCTCAAAAGTTCCGTCATCAATTGGGGTGGAACTGTCACCCGAATTGTCACCTGAATTGTTGCTTGGATCAAATAAGGTCCTTTATAAGAATCCCAAAGGGTAACAACTCTTTGAGAAAGTTCAAAATAAAGAAACCTGACAGGCACTTTGAGGAGGAAAGTCCATTTCAAAGAAATCCGAAAGGCATTTTTGAAGATGAGTGGATCATTTATAAAATCTTGAGGGGCATTCAGAAGCTCCTGAAGGGTACATGTATTTCAAAAAAGACCAATTTCAAAGAGAAAAAATACCAATTACAAGAATCCTAAAAGGTATGTACCCTTCGGGAAAGTTCAAAATAGAAAAGCTGAAGGGTCTTTCGGAAAATCCAAAGGGTCATCTCTTTAAGCTAAAAGGACACTTTGAGGAAATGAAAGGACATTTCCTTCGAACTTTTGTCCAAAAGAATTCTCTGAGAGAAGAATTCTAAAGGCCAAATAAAGAAAGGAGGGACAATTCTCGCAAACATTTTATTTGTGGGACAATGACAAAGGACTTTACAAATAGTTTGAAGGAATTCATTTAGATAAATTGTCTGAAGAAATTCCTTTGAAAAGTTTACAAGAAAAATGGCAATGGAAAAAAATTCCAAAAGATTTATTTCAAACAATTTGTCCAAAAGAAATCTGTCAGAAGATTTACTCGCAAGAATAAAGTCGAAGAAGGAAATGGGCCTAAGACAACTGCAGATAAAAAGTTCGAAGGAATTCCTTCAGTAGACACTACAAGGAATAAGGTCCTTGACAAAGAGCCCAAACAAAAAAATTTCTTCAAATTTTTATCCAAAGAAAACAAAAGGCTGAAAGAAAGATAGAAGCCTGAGAAAAAGAGAATGACAAAGACAATTTCCATAGGAAAAGGACAAAAAAAATCTAAAAGACATTTTGTCTGAAGGAAATCATTCAAAAGTTTTAGATAAATATTGTCCATTGCGAAGAGTTAAATTTGATAGCAAGGTCTGAGAAAACACGACAGAGGAAAAGTCCGTAGGAATAAATAGGGAAAATAAACCAAAAAATGAATGCCGAAGGGTACATGCAGGAACATGCAAAGACTAATAAAGATATCATTTTTCTATCTATAAGAAGATCTATAGTGTGAGACTGCAATAAAAAGAGTGCCAAATAATAAATGAAATAATTAAATTGGTCCAAGACATGCACAACTATTTTAGTTCTAGAACAGACACTCGAATGAATGAAAGGCTCGAGGAACTTAACAATGAAAGGCTATTTTCAATTGGTTAAAGCTTCATGAAATTGATTATTTATTGAGATCACACTTCTCCTTAGTTTTCATGTAATCCAAAACTTTCAACGTTCCATTAGTTCAAATGAAATTCTAAGTTTAGCATTAGCATTGATTTCATGCAAAGGAGATTGTTCTCTTGTTTCAAGCAGTTCAAGCAGAGTTATTTATTTGGATATTGGCATAGCTTTCCATGTATGGAACATATTAGTCCAAAATAGGTCCACCGTTCATTTTCAATGCTAAGGATTTTTCATGCAAGACAAAGACAAGAAAAGACAAATTTAGAAGGCTTTGTTATCTTAGCATAACAGAAATTAGACTTGGTTAATGTGAGAGTTGTCTTCTTCTTCTATTTTTAGCACCAACCTTTTTGGCTTGTGTATCTTTTTATATATAAGTTAGCTTTTTAACCTTGAATTGTATCCCTCTTTTGGCAAGACAAAATTTTGCCAAAGATTGAGTTGTAACCCTTTTTCAAATTAATAGGACTATTATTTTTAAATGTTAGCTACTAGTATAGTGTATTTATGTCATTAGTTTGTATAAGTGATAAGAGTTTTCTTCCTTGTCAAGTCTTGATTCTTACCTAGTTACTAGTTGATCAAATTATGCAAGTCATGCTATGTGTTTAAGTGTCTTTTGGTTAGAATTTTAGTGGATGTAAGTGGCTAATTAGTAATTTTAATTAGGCCTATTCTTTTATTTCCTTCAAGTTTTAGTTACTAGATCAAACTTTTTTGTGAAATACTTATGCATATTGGTCAATTGGAGTTAAAAGTTTAGCTTTCTTCTTGTCTAAATCAGTGTTTTAGGAGCTCTAATTGAGTGAATCAATGAAAATATAGGTGTATCACCATCATTAGATAGGATTTTTTTTCTTTTTTTTTTCTCCCTTTTCCCAGGTAGTTTGTAGTGTAGAGTAGCAAGATCTTAATTGATACACCAAAGGGAGCTAGCCCTTAGAATCTAGAGATTCAATCCATTGAGTAGGTCACCCATAACCTAGGATTGTTTTCATATTTCAGCAGGCTGTGAAGCCCTAAAACTACCTTCACAAGGGTGCAAGTCTGATTGACAACAAAATCTATTATAGTTCTATCACCTAAGTGTTTCATGCAAATGTACTCCTTTAACTATATAAATCCATCTAAAATCATCTTGAATACTTGATCATGTTGGATTATATATGTATAAAATTGGTTCAAGACATCACTGAGGACTGCTTGAGATGTTTAAAACCTGAATTAAAAACAATATTGAACATTTTATCAATGTGCACTTGTGTAAATAAGCCTATGAATTAAAATTGTCAATTTGTGTAATAAGTGACTTGAGTGTGCTTTTATAACAATTCAAATGGGATGACCACACATTAGGAAGCCTAAAAACATGGAGGATGACCTTAAGGAGGTTTCAATTTAAAAATATGACCATTGGTGGGAAGAAGACAAGAATGTTATATAGGGTCAATAATGTTTACCACTATTGTCCCTATTGGGTGATCTTGGCCCCTAAGGGCACGTGATGGATTTTGGATCTAGATTGAGGCATACAGATGTATAATAGTATTTTTAGCAATCATAACATTTTTATATATGATGGATGACAATTTTAAGATAAAAATAGGTCCCTTCTTGTGCTTAAGATAGGGTGAGGTAGCAAAATAGGTATTAATTAAGTGAAAAATTTATTTAAAGATAAAAGTGGGTAAAATAGACATGATCAAGTATTTGTGACTAGATTTAGATTACTACATTTGCCCGCCCTCCCCATGAATAAAAAAATATGATCAAGCCCAGAATCTTTCCAAAATCTAGTGTATGCATTATAATTTTCTCGCCTTAGTCATTCATCTAACCTTACCATTTATCCCATCTAATTTCATCTAACAATTCATTAACTAACCCTTTCCTAATTAATAATCTAGTCCCCCGCTCCCCCTTTTTTCATATTTTTTATACCATGCTAACCTTTACATATCCTACTTTATATTAATTTACCCATTATTTATCCTATTAATATCCTATTAACCTAATAATCCTATCCCATGCCCACTTGCCAATTTTAAATTCAAAAATCCTAACTACCCCTTATCCACTTATCCCTAAGCATTCCTACAAACCTAATTCTTAATCCCATCTAAAAATATTTACTAAATCCCATTAAATCCCCTAATACCCTCTAAAAGTCTCCTTAATCCTCCAAGAGTCCTTCACTTCCCTTCCTAAGGAATTCTAATGAATTTTAAATTCATGGGCTCATTGAATACATTGCCTATCAAGGAAATTTTAAATTCCTTCGAAATTTGAGAGCCCTTAATCTCCCAAGGCCCAACTTTGAATTTGAACCATCCATTCACCCTCTCTCTTCTATAAATAACCATGCAAAGCTCTTGGCTAGACGAATCAGAAAATCAAAAATCTTGTGAGCTTTCATTCTATTTCCATTACATCTTTCAATCCAATTGTCTTGTATCAACATCTATGATCTTGGAGGGAAGACACAAGGAGTCAAAATTATGGTAAAATTGTTCTAATTAACCCTGATTGCTTCATTTTTTATTTTGTTTTTGTTTTTGTTTTGTGTTGTGAATTTTGAGTTGATTTAGCTAGTTGGTGTATGGTTGAATATATGTGTTGAAATTTCACATCATACATTGGCGACCACACTAGGAGCCTCCTCTTGCATTAACATTCTTGTAGTTTTGAGTGTTTTATTTCAAGTTGACAGGATGAATTGAAGAAGAATATGTGGCTTCCAAGTTCAAGATTTTCCATCCACAGTCAGTTCTAGGTGATAGGTAATTTTGCACAGTGATTATCAAATGTCTTTTAATCTAGCAATACCTATTTTAATCAGTTTGGTATTAGATTTTTAGACTAATATCCTTGTCTGATCAATAATTTTAATATTTTAGAGGTTGTTTCTATTTAATATCTGTCCTAGATTGGATTTTATAAGATGCTTAATAAAGCCTCTAAAAGTAATTAAAATCATTGTTCCTCATCAGTTTTCTGATCTGTTAGATATCGAATTTGGTTCCATTGCATAGTTAATTAATCTAATTTCTATTCTCATTCAATTCTGGTCAGTGTGCATTTTTTGAAGTTTTGAACTTTTTGGTAATATGGTGGTAAAAGCATCTTGCTCAACCAATTAGCCAAATACTTTACGAGTAATTCTGTTAATGTTTCAGGCTATGATGTTAAGTGCTGCTATTAGGTTCAATCCTTGAATCTATTACATTTGCTTCTTTTCTCATGCATATTTACAGACCTACTCTAGCTTATCATGAGGCTGGGATACATTTTTTTTTCTAGCATACTCTTCCGTTGTAAAGGTTCAACCTATCTAAGGGTATACCTTGAATATCTCTTACTCTTCTGGCATATGTTACACTCATGTCAACCAACCTAGTTATTACCACATCATCATTGTCTGAGTCTGAATCCACATCACTTCCATATTGATTTTGAGATTCAACTTATTATTTCATGATTATACACCATGTAATCGTATTCATCTACCAGAAATCAGGCCAAAAGACTTTTCACGGTATTAAAATTCCTCTGCTGCTGCAAGTCTGAGTGTATCCTTTTATTTCATAGAAAATTATAATTAGGTGTAATATTAATCATCATGATAAACCAACTACAGAAAATAAGGATCAGATTGAAGATAAGGGTTCTATGTCACATTATTAGCTACAATTTTGAGCGCAACATAACTCGTGTATGCTTTCAAACTCGGTAGCGTATGATTTATGATAAAAAAATTTTGGTGGTAACACAGATTGGAATACGTTGGCAAAGGTAAGTTAATTGTGTCATCGGTGAAGAAGCGCCAATGCCGCATGAGTAGATAAGTGCCTTTTGTAATATAAAATTGTGTCTTAATCATTAAGTCAAACTCTGAGTGCATCCTGTAATATAGACACTCTCCAAGCAATGATAACGGGTTTCAAACTATTGGGTGAAGCGTAGGATTGTTTCTTGTCTATCTTCTTGTCTATATAATTCTGAGAGGATTTAAGTCTTTCTCACAGATAAACTATGCATATATGTCAATGCATTAAACATAGTCGGTATAATCATAGAATTAGACGGTCTAGAAATATTTTTTTACGTTCCATGTACAAAATGTGAATGAGTTATCCTTAAAATGCCTGTTTAAATGTCCATTTAAACAATCATTCAGCTACTGAATATTCAGATTAATCATTTGACAGTCTAACCGTTGTTTTACCCAAGACTCCCTCGTGCTGGCATTAACAAATTTGCAATTATCTAAGGTGAGGTCTTGGTTTTGAAATTTGTGGCTTTTGTAGTGATTTTATATATGCTTGGCCTGTCAAGACAAAATTTATCATCATTTTCCTGGTCTTTGCAGGTCGCCGTGCTAGTTTGTAGGATCAACAGCTACAGTTTTATAGTAGGGTTGACAGTCTTTTGTTCAAAAATCCGATAGTAGATAAGTTTATGCTTTGAAAGCCATACCCACTAGATCTATTAATTTAGAAAGTGGCTATGGATATGGAATTAGTCTCTAATCTCTAGGTGAGAATTGATATAGATCGAGGGGAATCTCCCTACCCTGCCTAGTTTGTAGGATCAACAGCTACATTTTTATAGTAGGATTGACAGTCTTTTGTTCAAAACTCCGATAGTAGATAAGTTTGTGCTTTGAAAGCCATACCCATTAGATCTATTAATTTAGAAAGTGGTTATTGTCTTTAACATTTTCTAGTATATATAAACTTGGAAAATTATTATAGGTGGACAGAATATTTTTTTTGTCTTTAAAATTATTATAGGTGGATAGAATGTTTCTTCGGCTTTGTGTTAAAGACTGAGGGGTATCCATTCCATCAAATTCATTTGCAGCATGATCAATTTATGCCTTGATGAATGACTAGGCAACACCTTTTACATCATCATCCTCACCATTGGAGTACAACCCACTTAATTATATAAAATTTTCACTTGATAATTATTTGTAAATAACTTTTAATAAATTATTTAGTTAATGTTTCAATGTATTATTAAAAGCCATGTTGATAATCATATAATATTGGGTCATTACTTGTAAATATAACTAATTCAAATCCTTTTAAGTATATAAATAAAGGCAATTTTCTTTCCTGACTAATAGGAACATGATCATCAAAGATTAAAAAATATAAGACTACCAATGATACTTGTTTTAGGTTGCTTCTCAAGACTAAAAAATCAAAATCACTAGCATTGCAGAACAAATGGTCAAAGGCCACATTTTGAAATACTAACTCATTTTTTTGTAGGATCCCAGTCAAAGATAAAGTATAAATCTTAATCTTAATTTAGTAGTTTTGTTTTTGTTGATTTCCTTTGTTTGCCTTACACAGTAAATAAATTGATTAATTTATTTTTTGTGCTTGTGTGTCACCCAAGGGATACAATAGTGTATGCTCTCCTCCTTGTGTCCTTATGATGATTCTTGGAGGATCGAAAACTGATAATAAACTTTCCCATTTTATTTTATATGGTGCAACATGATATGGAATTCATCCCCATGTACTTTTCACAGTCGTAGGGGGATTGTGACAATGGATTTCACCACCATGTACAAATCCACACTCCCTATTTTGATGGAGTCTAAAAATAAGGGCAACTGTCATTAGGCCAAGAGGTTGACCCCATACATGCTTTATTTAAATGAAAAGAGTTAATTATCTGACCTAAGTATTAGACAACATCCTGCATGAATTTGTGCCCCATTGTACCTAATAGATATTAGGGATGCCCCTAGAGATCTTGTTTAGCCTAGTATAAGACCTTTCACCCATAATAGGCAAGTTGTTGCCAGAGTCAGGATCAGCTCCCAAGTGATTGTCAGGTGTAGATAGGGTTGACAGGGTTTGAGATTCTGTAATAGGTCACCAACTTACAACCTCACCCATGAAGCTATTAGATGGTGTAGTCATTAGGTTACACTCCTAATGGGTTTACTAAATAATAGGGATTGTGTTTTATCTGATTGTATGTGTCTTATGCTAAACCCATGTTGCTTATGATCCCAACCAACCTTTTTACCCATCACACCATAAAAACATAGAAGGCCTTAGGTCATAATTATCCCACATAAAAGTTTTCCCTGACCATCACTATTTTTCTTTCCCATCACCATCTCTCTGCTTCAAACAAAATCTTGAGCATTATGTTTTCCTTTTAATTAAGCTATATTGGTCATCCATCCTCCTCTAAACACTCAGTCCCTTAGTCCTTAATCTCACGTCCTAAATCTGTTACTTTGTCCAAATATTGTCAACCCATTACTCTGTTAGATTTCATATAGCACCCCGTCATCTTATCAACCCACCTATTCATAACTAGCCCCATCCAATCATCATCTTGATAATTTGAATATAGGCATCCTATCATGTTTTCGTCTAATCTTTTTGCTAGATTAGATCCTTGTAGAGTTAGTATATTGACAATACCTAGTCATATAGTCATCCAACATTTAGTCCCAAGATCTAAACCTTCAAATCCATCATCATATATAGGTACCTTGACCAACTTAGATTAAGTCTAAGACATTTATTAACACTCAATAATATCCCACATCATATTAATCCTCTTTCATTTCATATCAAATCTATCTCTTAAAAGGCATACTCGAATCACCTTCATCTATCAATAATATTTATATAATCAATTTTCATTCACAATGCTAATCAAAACTCATACACAAGCCTAATGAATGGGATAAACATCAAACCAAGAAGATGATGTCCTAAGAACATTGGGTCAGCAAAATCTAGATAATGAATAGAACCACAACATGCACACTCCTAGAGGAGAAGAAGGAACAAACAATGATCTCTTTTCCAATGATGAGATTAGGGCTTGTATAGATCAATATATTTATGAAAAAGGGACCAATTCCTTGCCCAACTCATTGCATTAGGATCCTAATTACCACCTAATTAGAATCCTAAACTTGTGCATGATCCAAAACTCAAAAGCTTTGGCTGAAATATTTCAAAGAAATAAGAATAACACAATTCAAATAATGCTATCTCTGAAAAGAGATGTTTTATTTATCAAAATTGCAGACCCAAACATATGCTTATCTCTGAGAAGAGATGTCTCATTTCCATTTTTGGTTACATCTTCATTTATACATGTTTTGAAGGTGTGGGGAGGATGTGGAAGGTCACCAATCTCGAGGGAGATGAATTGGTTCGACTTCCATGATTTAAAACAATACAGAATTCGAGGAATTACTATTTTTAGAAACTTACTATTTTTAGACTGGACTAATAAAATTGAAATTTGGGACACTTCTGTTGGGTTTTAGGGGGTCAAACTTCATCGAGCAAAGCTCATGCCATCTCACGACATTCCCCTCATTATTAGCTTTCCAACGGTTCAAACGACGAGTCAATTGCAGCTACAGTGCAAAAGTTATGGCTCTCGGAAGTTTTGTCATCAAATGGGGTGGACCCATCACCCAAATTGTTATCCGAATTATTGTCTAGATCAGTGCATAACTTAATCTAAACACCACCTCACTGGAATACTCCACCTCACCACAATCACTCAAATCAAAATGAAGATAATCCTAAGATAGTAGACCATGAACAATAATTAGAGGATGAAGAGGTATCCCTTTGCACTAGTAGGCTTGAGGCCGATAAATTAAAATCCACCTTGGAGGATTGTCTCAATCTAATAACCCAATAAAATCAATTCATTAACTTCTCAAATATGTCTAGAATACCACATACCCTCTTCACACACCAAAATAAAAATAAATATTGATCCCTTAAGACCAAAAGCCAATTCAAACAATGTCTTCAATCCCTTAATGGATCCTTATTTTCTTGAGAGTGGAAAGTAATGAATGAGACTCTTCAACAAATGGATCCTCAAGCCCAAGTAAGAAAGTATAGATATGAGGAATTTTTCACATCCCCTATTGACATAAGTATTTTACAAATACCTTTCCCTACCCATTTTGAGATACCAAAATTTTATAAGTTTAAGGGGAAAGGAGATCCTTGTGATCATGTCTAGGAATTTTACATAGCATGCCATGAGGTGGCTTATGAAGATGCCTATTTACTTCACCTTTTTCCAAAGATTTTTAATGTACCCACCCTTGAATGGTTTATGCACTTACCATTAGGATCTATTACATCATTTGAATAACTAAAAGAGATATTTGTGACATGCTTTTTTTAAAATATTGAGCATGACATCTTCATGCTAGATCTTTATAATACTAAGCAAAGGAATGGGGGAAGTCTCTCATCTTTTCTACAATGGTGGAGAAGTCCAGCAAGTCACTTTCGGTGCACTATCCCTAAGGAATAATTGGCTTATATCTTCACCAATAACCTTAATCCATAATTAAAATATTATTTGAAGCTATAATGTGCCAATTCATTTGATGAAATTATTGAAAAATGAATCCGAATAAAAAAGGCACTTATAAAAAGAGGAATTATAACATTGTATTCCCAAAATGAACATAATCAAAATCAAATCATAACTTATTATGATAAGCAAAAGGTCTTAAATAAAAATAAGAATGTCATTAGAGATGGAGTCAAAGATTCTAAACATGTGCAGATAGTGCAAAGGCCTACCCCCACCACTAAAGGTTGAAATGTCTCAAGCATCACTATACCTAGAGGGAGGCCAATAATGAGAAAAATAAAATTACACCTCAAAAAATTGGTGTAACCATCGAGATGATTTTATAAAAATTGGTTGATTCTAAAATGATAACTCTCCTATAAATTAGGCCCTTGGATGACAAAAAGCCACACCTTGATTAGTACAAAGAAACTAAATTTTGCCAATACCATCGAGTGAAGGGACACGATACTAAAAAATGCATGAAACTAAGGCATTTCATCCAGGATATGATAGATAAAGGATAAATAAAATTTGAAGGTAAAAGAAATACTTCTTCTAAAAATTAACAATTAGGAATATATCCAGATCCTTTCCCTAAGCATGACCATAAGAGAGCACCAAGGGACATGGGTCAAGCCTCAACTTCCAATAATAATGACTATCATTCCATCCCCTATCACTATGTTAACACCATAAAAATAAGATCCTAAGTACCACAAGAAACCCCAAGTCTACCTCACCCCATCATTACAATTAATAGGGCCACTTTTGATTGTGTAGTCACCACTAGACATGGTAAAATAATAGTCTTAGGTCCATCCTATAAAAATGCACCCCCAAGGCACATTAAGGTACCAATATCCCTAATGAAAAAATAGATACTCCTGAAAGAACATATAACATTATCTAACAGTAAAAAATACCCCAACCCAAATCTCATGGATCTTCTCAAAACATTTTTTGTTCACCAAGAGATATTAAATCAAATATTACATGAATCAAAAGTCCCTATGGATATTGACACTAGTCAATTTCAAGCCTTGGTAGGTCACATGCCCCAATCAAAATAAATTACATTTAAAACCAAGATATACCACATATTGGCCTAAATCACAATAATCTTTTGTATATAGAAGTGTCCATAGCCAACCACAAAGTCCCAAAGGTGATTATAGATGGGGGATTGGCTTTGAATCTTTGTAATATAGAGATTCTAAAGAAATTTGGATATTAAGAAACTTATTTGGGCCTTAAAATTATCATAATAAAGGTTTATGATGATAATGAGTCATTGTTTGTCTTATTTGGGCCCTAAAATTATCATAATAAAGGATTATGATGATAATGAGTGACAATCTACATGAACTATCCATATTCCTATAGCAGTAGGACTTGTTCATTAAAACTTGATCTGTGTAATTGATTTTGACCTCCCATACAATATTATTTTGGGTCATCTATGGATTCATAAAATGCAAGTTGTCCCTTCCACTTTGCATTAGTGATTTAAATTTACCCATTCAGGAATGGAAGTTACAATCCTTAGAGAGATAAACCATTTATATAATTGTTAAAAAAAAGGGGTGGATTATGTCATGTATTACCCTAGCACTTAAATTTCACCCCAAAATCTAAAGCCAACAGGTATATCCATTAGAATAGGTTCCCATCCTCCTCCTCCAATCCACCTAAGACCACCCAATTAAAAATCATTTCCAAAGGATGTGGACAATACGAGTATAATTTTTTTTATGTGGGAGATATCCCACTATCTCCATGAGTCTATGGGTCCCCTGCTATGAGGGAGATCAAGCCTAATGCTTATTAGTTCAAGCCAATATCCTTTGCTAGCTCAGGAGCATTATCAAAAGAACATTTTGAAGAACTCGATGAATCTTGGATAGTCCATAAAGACTTGGCCATCTATTTCCATAAAGAAGAATATCCCAAAGCACATAAAATGCTCCAGAATATGAATTATAAAGGCCATAAACTAGGTCAAGAAAAAAAGGGATTCTAGAGCCTATTGATGCCCAAATACATCCAAAAAGACTTGTCTTAGGGTACAAACCAACAGGAATCAATCTTTGTAATGTTTTCATGGATACTCCTTCAATGCTTGAGGAGTCAGCCTCTGATAAAGAAGTTGAAACAAGTTCCATCTATAGACTTTATGAATATCTTACTAACACAAACTTATTCACTGACACCACCATTTCCACCATTAATGTCTCCCTTCACTATCCTAATCTAATCAATTGGGATCAATGAGAATAACTATCCTTTGATACCTTTCATAGTGATGAGTCCATCATTGAATATATGGGATCCCAAAGTTTCATGCCTTCAGGAGATCAAAAGAAGGGATTTACCATTAGTCTAAATAATTCATCATATTTTGGAGAACAAAATGAGTCCCTAAATTAAAATGAAGTAGAAGAATGTTGTGAATGATACTTCTCTCCAATCATAGAATAAATAAAACAAACTCCTTTTTTGAATAATCCAAGTCCTGAAGAACAAAATATTTTTCAAGATCTATGTACATAATTCCCAAATGTATTTAGTTCAAGTGAAGATCTTGACTTATCCCCACCCCCAACTTACATAAGTGATCATTTACCTTCCTTGGTTGAGAAAGCCATATAAGTAAACATCAAGACCAAAGAATATCCCAAATAAGTCCTCATTGATCTTCTCAAAGAATTTATAGATATATTTGCTTGGTGTTATGCAAACAAGCCCAAATTAGACCTCACTCTGGTGGTACATCATTTAGTAGTAAATCCCAATGTTAAACTAATAAAATAGAAAATTTGAATAATGTACCCTAAAATTTGGCATTATTAGTCAAATAAGAATTGAAAAAGTTCTTAGAAGATAGATATATTTGTCCCATTGACTATTTTGAGTGGATTTCTAACATTATTCCCATTGGAAAGCCACAAGGAGGTATCTGTATCTACACTAAATTTTGAGACATCAATAAGGCATGTCCAAAATATAACTTTCCTTTTCTTAATATTTACATGATCATGGATTCTACAGTATAATATGAAATAATCTCCCTTATAGATGGTTTTTTAGGATAAAATTAGATCAAAATTATTCTAGAAGATCAACACAAAACCACCTTCATTACTCCATGGGGGAGATTTTATTATCAAGTAATGCCCTTTGGACTAAAAACTGTTGGAGCCACATACCAAAGTGCTATGATAATTATTTTCCATGACATGATGCATGACATCACAAAATATTATGTTGATGATATCTTAGGAAAGTCCTAAACAAAAGTAGAACATCCAACAATCTTAAGGAGAATATTTGAGAGATTTAGAGAATATAAAGTTTAATTGAATCCCAAGAAATGTGTATTTGGTGTTACTTTGGGGAAAAATTTGGGTTTCATTGTATCATGAAGAGGCATTGAAGTAGACTCTAAAGTCAAAACCATTACTAAAATTCCTCCACCTAAAAATCTGAAACAACTACACAACTTTCAAGGAAAGTTACACACCATTCATAGATTTATTTCACAACTAGTAGACAAATGTCATCCTTTTGCTCATCTATTAAATAAAGGATCCCATTTCAAATGGAATGCAAGATGTCAGAAGGCCTTTGATGATCTCAAGAAATACCTTTTGAAGCCACTAGTATTAACACCACTATTCCTTAGAAGGCCTCAACTTTTGTATATATCAACTACTCAATGTGTTGTAGGATCCCTTTAAAATAACATGTTGATAATGGAAAAGAACAAGCCATATAATACTTAAGTAGAACACTTAAATCCTATAAGTTTAACTATAAACCAATAGACAAAGAATGTCTTGATGTTGTTTTTACTTCCCAAAATATTCAAAATTATATGCTAAATAATTAAGTCAAGCTCATAATTAAGATTGATCCACTCAAATACATGCTATCAAAGTATACCTTAATAGGAAGAATGAATAAATGGATCATGATTTTGAGTGAATAAAACATCAAATATGTAAATCAAAAATCCAACAAAGGACAAATAATTACATATCAACTATCAGCAGCTCCAGTGGTAGACATACACCTATTAGTGGCTCTCCTCCTAGATGAGTATATTTTAATAGTTAAAGAATCACAAACCTGGAAGTTTTAATTTGATGTATCATTTACTATGCATGGCTCATGAGATATAATCATTTTAGTAATGCCTCAAGGATACCTAATTCTAAAATATTTTAAAATATATTTTCCATGCACTAACAATATTGATGAGTATAAAGTGCTAATCACTACACTCCAAATGGTCATTTATTGGAATGTTCAATAGCTTCAAGTCTTGGGCGATTTTCAACTAATCATTAAACATGTTCTAATGAGTTTTAAAAAAAGGGTGAAAAGTTACTTATTTATGAGTGAATGGTTGATCAATTAAAAAAGAGATTCAATCTATAACATTTAAACAAGTACCAAGAGGAAGTGAAAAATCAATTGATGCAATGGATGCTATCGGATATTTATTGGACTTGCCACCATATGCTATTGAAGGCCATTTTTTGGTAGAACACTTGTTATTACATGCACATCAACCCTTGGCTTCCCATTAAATATGTGTGATCACTAATCCTAGTCAGACCTAGTACCAAGATATCTACACTTATCTCCATAATAACACCTTTTCACCTAACCTAAACCATCACCAATAAAAATACCTTGTATAATGTGCCTCCCACTACACTATCCTTGAAAACATGCTCTATTGATATGGCTATGATGGGACCTTGTTGAGATTCCTGAACTTGGAAGAGGCTCTTATAGCAATCAAGGAGGTCCATGAAAATATTTATAGAGGCCATATTAGTGTAATGGACCTAGCCAAGAAATTGATCAGGGTTAGATATTATTGGCCAATAATGGATCATGACACATATCAATATGTACAAAAATTTGTGTCTTGTAGAAAACATGGATATCTTATCCTTGATCCTACTCAAGAACTGCAACCCATCATGAGTCCTTGTCCCTTATCAATGTGGGGATTATACCTCATTGGTAAAACTAATCCCATTTCATTATATGGCCATACATTTATCATAACAACCACATATTACTTTACTAAGTGGGTGGAAGCCATGGCACTCATATATACCACTGATCATCATACGTCTAAATTCATTTTGAATCATATCATATTCTGCTTTAGAATCCCTTCCATGATTATCTCTGATAATAGCAAATATTTTGAGGACCAAGAAATTGAAGCCTTTTAAAATCATTATAAAATAAAAAAACATTTTTCATCCCTTTATTACCCATAAGGCAATGGTCAAGTGGAATCCATAAATAAAATGCTTATCGAGATCCTAAAAAATATTGTCAATGACACTGGAAGAAACTAGCATTTACAACTATACTTGACATTATGGTCTTACAAAACTAGTGTTTTCACACCTACTAGGGCCACTCTATAATATTTGGTCTATATAAATGAAGCAATTTTACTAATTGAGGTTGAACTCCCTTATTTTTGCATATCATTAAAGGGCATAATTAAAAATAATGCATATAGGATTGAACAACTATAGGAGATAGAGTTGTTAGATGAAAGGTGTTAAAAGGCCCTGGATCATTGAAGAGGATATCAAAATAAAATATAAGGCCAATATCATAATAAAATTTTATCCCAAGAATTTGAATTTGGTGATCTAGTCCTCAAGGAAAATCAAGAGAATACCAATGCTGAACAAGAAAAGAAGGGAAAATTTAACCCCATTGGCTAGGGCCTTATATTATTATTTCCAAGTTTGAACCTAGGGCATATTGTTTATCCATACTATAAGGAGATGAATTATATGAGCCACTAAATATAATTCATCTCAAAACATTTAATATCTAAAAAATCTCCTAATATGCTCATCTTAGAATATGTACATTTTGTATACAGTCAAAAGAATTTTTGTGCCCTCATCTATAAGAATCCTATTTCCAATTCACACTTATAATTTGGGGCATTTACATCCATATTCTATCACCACCATCCCGTACTTTCCATCCCACCCATTCATTTTATTATGACCTTGGTCCCAATGGTGAAAATATCATGAATTCATGATAGGGAGGTAAGTGCACAATAAGTGTATGCAAGGATTGTGTGTTTGGGGAAACTAATCATAGAAAACCACAAAAGAGGATTGATTGAAAGGTCATCTAGATATTTTAATTCCACTATTTCCCTAGGGATCATCAACCACTTTTTATATCCCCATCACAAATAATTGAACATGACTCATTTAGATAGCTTTTCTTTTATTAGCCTCAATATTCGTATTGGCATTCATCCTCTTTTTCATCACCAACTTATGTATTTATCTCCTGTTATCCTAATTACCTTATCATTATTGGAAAATTTTCATTCAAATGTAATTATACCTCCTCCAAGATAAATATCACATTTATCAGGTTCAATTGAATTTGGATCTACGCACCTTGTCTCTAATGGAATATAGCATGGATGATTCTTATTTCATTAAAAATAATTGTCACATATTGTTAATTATTTATTATTGTCCATAATTTATTTTTGTTATTGTATTTATCTTATTATATATATATTATCTTTGTCTAATGTTAGCTTGGTAATCTTAGTGTGCTGTGTCTCGAGATGGGTAAAGGGAATGAGGATGGCATACCAACCTCTCATTAGCTCTTAAAATGCTTGTGGGATGTACTCTATGAAGTTCCCTCTTACCCCATATTTTTTACAAATTAGTTGGTTCACTTATGTCTCAAGTACCTAAGGGAACAATGATGATATAATGACTTCCCATTAAGTCCTTAAAATACTTTTGGGATGTTTCATGCTAAGTCCCTCCTAGTTCCTTTTAGCATCTACGCACTATGATAAAACATCACCCTGACTATCTAAATATCATGGTGCATCATATTTGGTGCATCATTAAAATGGATTTCAAACATTCATATGGCTTCAAGACATCATATCCCTCCCATTTAATAACTCACTTTAAGCCTAAATTCATCATCCCTTCACCCATCCCATAGCTAATTGAATCATCATAAATCCCCTACCTCATAATTTTAATACCTTATTCATTCACTGATATTGTGCATAAGGATTTCCCCTAATATCATAACATACACATAAGCCACTACACATGGACAACTTAAAAATATATATATTGGCACATAAATATTTAACCTCCCCTTTAACTACACTACAATCATAATTTATCATCATATCCAAATTTACAATCATCAATATCATTTAAGTCATATAAAATCATGCATATCATCTAATTTTTACATCTACACTAACCATACCTTTATTTTATACATCGAATCAAACATCTAAGAACTATCATTACCACACAAGTCTAACTAAGCATATCAACACCTATCACATTATCATCATAATAACATCCATATGCATCATTAAAATCATATACATCATACCTAATATCATGTACCAATAATAATTATATATTGACCATAATAACAATATGTTAGGTCTCTCACAGTACTGGAGATGTCCTCATAGATGCATGCATGGACTCTATTGAGAAATGAGCATGGGCTAGATTCTCTGACTGGATACTCTCTTGAAATTTTGGTGTCCTATGGATAGCTAACACTTCTTGTTCATATATCCCGCTCTAGTATCCAGTCTCACGAGTCATCTAGGCCATTCGTCTCTCTACATCCCTCCACTCTAACCATACCTACCATTATACCATGTACATCTATTTAAGATAGAATTATAACAAAGTAATTTTTACATCTCATTATACCACTTGTCCAAGAAGTATTATTTCCTGGGATAATAATGTGACCATATGCATATTCCTTTATCTAATATATCCTTGTCAAAATGTCACATGTCCCTACATAGCTTTTACCTGCCACTAAAAACCATCTCTCACTTAAACTAGCTCTATCATATCCACTTACCCTGGCTAAATTTCCATTTACAACTGATTTATGATTACTTTCCCCATTCCTCCTCTAGCTAGTTGTGACGACCCTACCAAGTTTGTCCTTGTTTGTGGTAGTTCACCATCTCTATCCATCCTTCTCCTTTATCATGGATACCTAATCTAAAAAAATCCTTCCTACATAAAATCAACACAATAAATTTATTATCTTAATTAAAGTCTCAATAACTAACCCATTTCCTTTCATTCCTCTTCCATCACTAGCATCCATCATACTACCATAAACTCCCCCTTTTTAATCTCAACCCCATGAATCACCTTTACCAACCCATAACTAATGGCTTCCATCTTAAAGATACAACAGCCCCCTCTACCCAATTTTGCCACCTCCACATCCAAATCCATCTCTATCCCATTCTAACACCCACTCCCCTAAACCATTTACCCCCATCCCAAACCACATCACTTTAATCGCACCCCATCATTTCATCTTCCTCCCTATTCTAAACTTACCACCCTTCTCTCCCATACTCACAACTTCACCATCCATCCCCATTACAAACCTACCACACCCATCTACCATACCCATGAATTCACCATCCCCTCCCCATTTCAAACCTACCACCCTATCCCATACTTATAACTTCACCATCCATCCTATTCCAAACCCACCACCCCCTCTCCCATACCCATGACTTCACCATCCCTTCCCATTCTGAACCCATGTATCCAATATCTCCCCTTGTATATCCATTACACACCATATCTCTCATCCCTAAGATTAAAATTCATAACTTATAGCTACTTACCTGATCTTCTTGATCATTTGCTTTTTGGCCCTCACCTACTTTTTCTTCACATTGTTTATCACTCAAAATTCCTTCTTTTTATATTATGTTAAACTTTACATACCCAATAATTAAGCTCCACCCACTCCAGTTTATGTAATTGTTTCCTTATTTCATTTCCATCCTTTTACATATCATTGACTCACTTTCCTACCAAGATTTCTCCTCTCCTTCTTCCATCCTAGTCAAATTACTAACTAGTCACACTAGGCATCAATAGTTAAAATTCCAAGAGTGAAAACTTTCTATAAGTCAATACCGTCCTTATAAATAATAAATATAATAATTTTAATGGATAACATAGTCTCTAGGGCATGTGTCCTTGCTCCATAACTTTTTGTTTCACCCTCTCGATGCATCTCTCTTTACTCAAGGCCTAGTTTTTTTTTCCACCATGATCATTTTCATCATCATCATTATTGATAGGGGAATAGTCCTCCATCTTCCTGCTCCCTATCTAGTATTATTTTCTTATCCTTATAGTTAGAAGTAAATTGGCCTAATGTCTCTTCAAACTATGTATACAACACTTCACCAGTTTTTTAGTACTCAAGGGTAGTTCGGCCACCCATTTTTCATCCTTTCCTATCTCCCAAGGTCACTTAGATTCATCTATATTAATCATTTAGAGCTAAAATTTTATCAATATCCATCATATTGTTATTTTATATAGGCCCATAAAACTCCCTTTCATGCATCCTTGCTTGGGATATGTTGAAAGATCATGGCCTTATCTATCTTGGTCTATGCATTCCCCTGACATATGTCTTTATCTTTGGATAACCCATCTTATCCATCAGGCTCACTTGACTCTTTCTTGAGAATTAATAATTTCCTATGACTCTTACTAAGGGGCTAATCATTATTGATATAGTGCGTTCCCCCTTGGGACTAGTCTTACATCTACAATATTGGTTGTTTGTTATTACCTTATATCCTCACTTGGGGAATCATAAAACTTGCATCTCGATACGTAATCATTAGGACATCCCAATTCTTCATTATTCTATATAATTTACCACCCTCATCCCTTTTTGAGTGGTGATCCAATTTGTTCCTCCCCATATGCCACTTGAGGAACCTTGACCTCACTAACTCTTTTGTGCATTGGTTTTTATTTTAAAGATCATTACTCTTACACTTAATCCACTTGTAATTCCCTTTCAAAGAGGGTCAAAATATATGCAGGATAATTTTTTTCCCTTAGTCATTCATCTAAACTCATCATTTATCATTCTAATATCATCTTAAAATCCACTAACTAACCCTTTCCTGACTAATAATCTTCTTCGCCCCCACTTTTTCATATTTCCTATACCATACTAACCTTTACATATCCCACATTATATTAATTTGTCCATTAATTATCCTATTAATATCCAATTAACCTAATAATCCTATCCCATGCCCACTTGACAATTTTATATTCAAAAATCCTAACTACCCCCTATCTACATATTCATAGGCATTCCTACAAACCTATTTTTTAATCCCATATAAAAATCTTCACTAAACCCCATTAAATAAATTAATACCCTCTATAAGTCTCCTTAATACTCTAAGATCTCTTCAATTCCATTTCTAGGGAATTCTATTGAATTTTAAATTCATGGGATCATTTAATACATTTCCTACCAATGAAATTTTAAGTTTATTAGAAATTTGAGAGCCCTTGATCTCCCAAGGCCTGATTTTGAATTTGAACCATACATTTACCCTCCCTCTCTTCTATAAATATCCATGTAAGGCTCTTGTCTAGACCAATCAAAAAATTATAAATATTGTGAGATTTCATGCTATTACCATTGCATCCATAGCCATAGTCTCTTGCATCCATAAGATCCTTGAATTAATTTTGTCTTGAAATCCAACATCTTTCAATCCAATTATCTTGTATCAATATTTATGATCTTAGAGGGAAGACTCAAGGAGGAAAAATGATGGTAAAATTGATCTAATTAATTCTGATTACTTCTTCATTATCTTTTTTTTTATGTTTTGTTAATTTTGAGTTCATTTAACTAGTTGGTGTACACTTGAATCCATTTTCTTAAATTTCACATCAAAAAACTAGATCTAATCTCATACAAGGAAAAGAACATTTGATAGAGACATGATCATTGGTTTTTATTGTCCTTGTTTGTTGATTTTTTATTTTTTACAAAAAACATGAATTTAGGACACAATCATGTGTGACAATGGAAAATAGGCCTATATGCATAGATTTTATCGTTAGATGTACATGAGAGATCTATGGATCACTTTCTGAAGTTGAAAATACTAGTAGGGCATACAATTATCAATTGAAATACAAGTATAAAAAATAAGAGTGTAGTTGGGTTGAGTTAACCCTAATCACCCCCATGATGATTGAAAACTTCCTACATATCCAATACTCCAAGGAGGGAAATCAAACCCTTTGTATTTATCCCATGTAAGTGTTTAATGCAAATGTGATCCTTTAACTATATAAATGCATCTAGAATCAGATTGAATACTCAATCATATAGGATTAGGGATGCATAAAATTGGTTCAAGACTTGGCTGAGGATTGCTTGAGGTGATTAGAACCTAAATTGGGAAGAATATGGAATATTTGATTAGTTTGCATTTCTATCAATAAGCCTCTGAATTAAAATTATTAATTTGTGTAATAAGTGAATTGAGTGTGATTTTATATGAATTCAAATGGGATGAATATGCATTAGGAAGCCTAAAAATATGGAGGATGACCTTAGGGAGGATTCAATTTGAAAATATGACCATTTTTGGGAAGAAGATAATAATGTTGGATATGGTCAATAATGTTTAAAAATATGACCATTGAGTTGTCGAATCATGATCTTCCCATGGCTTAGTTAATAAATGAAAGAAGTGTGGGGAGAATGTATTATCTAGTTCTTTTTACATTATGAATAGTTCTAGGGTTGTCTACATGTCAATGTAAGATTGGTTTTATCAATGAGTATTACATTGAATGGACTCAATAGGGATCCCTATGTATTTGATTTGCCACCTAGATGCAATATGTACACATGCCATTTTATCATTAGATCAGGAGTCCCTATTTATACTCTATTTTGACTTTCCTAGGGTATATGGGACCTTCTACCACCTAAGTGTATAAATGTACACATGGATTATTTACTCTCTCTAGTTACTAGGGATATAAAATAATGTGACTAGTAGGAAACACATAGTGCTTCCTCATTTTCTTAGGTTCTGGAGACTCTGAATCTCTAACAATGTAGGATTTGTAGGAAACACATGGCACTTCCTTATTGGCTTGATCTCTTAGGGATCTGACAACTCTTACACCAAGGGACCTAGAAAAAAAAGGCTATCATTTAAAAGATCCATGAAAAAATAAACACTAACCTATCAGCTAAAAAGCTTCTAAGATAATCTTATCTTAGACTATGGGAATAATCTACACATTGATTTTCTATAGGAAATAATTAATGCCCAAAATAAAATAAGTACAAAAATACTTGAAGAATGAAATGGGGTTCATTATTTTCAATGTGGATATAATTATAATATTATTAGATGTGAATGAATTGGCTATCATCATAGTCGATGGAAATCTCCAAGTTTGGACTGGACTTGACAGAGGCCCGAGAATTTTCAATTTTTGGTGATGCATAGGTCCTATTTTTTTATGAAAAGGGGTTTTTTGGTAAAAACACATTTAAAATAAAAACCATACATTATAGAAGATATTGTAGATTTTATGATCTTGCAATAACTCCATGTACTCTGGATTCAATTTTAAAATACAAATTGAGTATATTTTCCATAGAGTTGGTATCTACCCCTTCTATCCCTAACAATATCATAAACTTCCAATTTTTCATTGATGAACAAAATATCATTGATTTCACCATTAATACATATGTGTTTTAATCCCATATTATTGATGAAGTTGATAGAGATGAATTTTATCTAGATGAAGAGGTTATGATAAATTTGAAAATAAACAACAACTAAAAATGTATGGATTCATTGGAAATGTTGTTTGATATGGACTATTGAGGTGAGAAAAAAGAAATAACTAATTCCAAAGGTATGTCACATGAACCTTTTAATATTTTGAGTCAAGATGATTCAAAGAATGTGCATCTAGACACCACTTGTAATGAAATAGAAAACACATAATTGTATAAGCTTTGAAGGATTATTAAGATGTTATAACTTGGAGTTATGAATATATAAATGTGTTCGACACTTCAATACTCAATCACACCATTCCTCTCAAGATAGGGGTTGAAACTTTTCATTAGAGACAAATCCATATGAGTAATTTAATAGAACCTATGATCTTTAAGGAAATACATAAGCTTTTTATCATGCAAGATTATTTTTCCTTTTAGTCACTCCACATGGGTTGAAAATATGGATACAGTACAAAACAATAAGCGAGTAATACACTTGTGTGTGGACTTTAGGAACCTAAGATGAGATTTAGAAAAATATAATTACCCATTTTCATCACTATATGGGGTATTGAAAATAGTTAATGACTCAAAAATTATGTCATTCTTAGATGGGTATTTTGGTTAAAATTAGGTGTTGGTAAATTATAAAGATTGAATCAAGACAAACTTCATAACTAAATGGGGAAATTTCACATATAAACAGATGTCATTTAGTCTAATCAATGCATTTTTAATTCTTGACATGATATGGACATTGCATTCAAATATTTAATTGGTAAGTGCAATTTGATTTACGTGGATGATCTAACCATATTTTCCATGAACTGAGCAGACCATGTGAAATATTTGAGAATGGTATTAAAAATATTTGGAGAACATGGCATCTCCATCCAAAGAAGTGCATATTCAGTGTTATTTAAGGAAAATTTTTAGGCCATGCTACTTTTGAAAGAGGCATATCCATAGATTGAAACCAAGTAGAATTAATTCTAAAAATCCCCTAGCCCGGTAGTAGAAAAATGTTGATGTCATTCTTCGATAGGTTCAATTTTGTGCATAATTTCATTTCATTTTTTAAAAAATAATTAGACCACTAAAAAATATGTTGAAGAAATATGTGAAGATTAAGTGGAATACTAAAGAACATATTACTTTTATGGAAATTAATAAGTTAATTATGAACACTCTAGTGTTGATAATTCAAGACTAAACTCAATATTTCTATATTTATTCCTTTGCCTTTGAGCACTCAAGTGTTGTTGTTATAACTTAGAGAAAATAAGCTAGAAATTTGAGACCATTTTCATGCATGAGTTATCCACTCAAAAATGTTGAACTCATGTATTCCACCATTGATAAACAATATTTTGCATTGATTAAATTAGTTAAAATTTTTAGGCATTATATTTTATTCAATAAAGTGTTTGCCATTGTACTTGACCTTGCTATATAGGTAATGTTGATGTTAAATGAGTTAGGTGAATAGAGGGTTAAGTGTATGAATATTTTATATGAATTATATTTATACATATAGCCAATGAAACTTGTAAGTGGGCAAGGATTGAGTAAAATGATGGCTAAATTTGATTATAATGTTATATGCAAGAAGTACACAATGCAATGTGTATCCATAGGAGTAAAAAAGGTTAGTGTTTCCTTCATTAGTGAAAAAATAAAAAAATAAATCAATGAAAAAAACTAACTTAAGCTTAGGACCTCATGATCCAAAACAAGGATAAGATAAAATCATACAAATTATACCTTCCTTTGTAGTTTCTTCACCTTGTTGAATATAAGTGGAATGTGGTTAATAATGTAGTATCAAAGGGTCTTTATCAATGTCATATTTGAAGAGTGAAATGCCTAACTTTGAGTAATTTTAATAATAACTTGATAATAATTTGAATTGATGCACAAGGTAGATCTAATAACTGATAGGGATTTGCCATGAGTCTTGAGCATAGAATATGAAGAGGGTGCCCTTTATTTATAAGAAGAGTGACTGAATGTGATCTATCCATCTTTCCTTCAAGATGGAGGGTGAAGAATTAACCCTAAGGAATCACATGGATCATGACAAGAATCACCAATATGATCCATTAATCTTGTCCAAGATGAAGGGTGGAGGATTCTCCTCAAAATATCACAAAAGGGATTAATATGAGACCTCCATCTTGCATGCAAGATGGACAATGGAGAATGTCCCTTCAAAATATCTTGAGGGATGAAATGAGAGCCCTCCATCTTGTTTCCAAGATTTAGGGTGGATAATCTTTCTAGAAAATATCTTATAAGATGGAATGAAGGCCCTCTATCTCATCTCCAAGATGGAGGGTGGTTAATGCTCCTTGGAAAGTGCTCCACATGAGGTGGAAAAAGGGGGAAATTAAATTAAATGAAATTATAAATTCCATTTCCATAGAATTTATAATTAGAGAAAGGATCGGTTAAACTAATAAAAAGGAATAATTTAATTAATATGATATGAACATGAATTTGGTTGATTTGATTGAATAAGGGGAAAATGAATAATTAAATAGAGAAAGGGAGATGACTAGTGATGACCAAAGTGGAAATTTAATGATCTAGTGTGGTTAATTACTCCAATTAAGGTTGCCCCAAGGTGAATTCAAATTTGTACATTAAATACATAGAGGAAATTAGGATTGATTTGTGTATAATTTATGGAAATTTGTTCTATTTTACAATTTTTAACACAAAAATGAATAAAATAGAGTGTCTACACAATCCATCACCAATGACTAGTGGGATCATGATATAGTTCATTACTTATTGAACAATGATTTCCTATATTAATTTAATTCCCATTTAAATAAGAGCATTGTGCCTAAAAGAAGTAATTTTATGATCAAATTAGGAATACTGTATAAAAAGAATCATGAAGGTATATACCTAATATTATTGAAAAAATATAAATTAGTTGAAGTACTCAAGGATTATTTAAAAAATTATGGAGTTAGACATGATTTAGAGAATGATGGAACACACCAAATCTTTTGACAAGGATATTACTAGACCCATGTTTTTAAAGGATGCTCATTCCTAGGTGAGAAGTTTCTGTAGACACCTAAATCTGGTAACTAATAACCTCCAACCAAGATTTTGGCCAATTTCCACCTAAAATAAAAAATTTGGCCTAAAAATACTAAAATACATTAAATGAGTTAAAATTGATATAATCAAGTGCTGATTTTGGCCAGGGTATCCCTAAATGGGGTAATTCAATTTATGGACTAGCTAACTTTGATCAGATCATTCCAAGTCAAAATGCCAATTTTGCACCTAGGTGCTCTAGATTTCTCTTTCCTATCAAATCTCTTACACAAGACACGTGCCTTTGTTATTTGTTATTGGTAACATCCTAAATGGGATAATGGATCCAACACATCTGACATTGACTTCCAATTCTAATCTAGTCAAATTTTGTACCAATAACAAGGCATTATGATCAATTTGGCTAATTTGTGCATAAAGTGCTTAATCATGCTTAAGATATAATTAACTCAAATCAAGGCATAATTAATAATTCCATGGAAACTTGTTGAGTAATTTGTTTTGAAAATGAATATTGAATATCTAAATCATCAGGTGACCTCATTTTTTGGGAAGACATCCCTAGGCCATAAATGCCACAAATATCAGGATTCATGCCTTCCATGATTCCCTCCATGCCTCTTAATTTCTCCTCTATCCCAAATATTTATGAGCCTATTTATCAATCTTAATTTCAAAATTGAATTAATCTTCAACCACACATCTCAATCTCAGGATGGATGGTTCAGGTTGATTCTAGACATTTGCACAAAAATATAAATAGAGAGGCCATGAACATCATTGCTAAGCTATTTTTGATGCAAATTTATAAATCTAAATTGTTTCCAAAAGCTTCAAAAAACTAGTGTTACCATGCCAAATTGATTTCAAGACAAGCCACAAGCCAAAGGTGCCAAGGAGAGATGGAAGTAGCCAAGTTTCCATTTTCAAGGACTTCATGAGCACAAGTCAAGTAAGACACCACTACAAAGGTATTTGGAGCATCCAAGGAAGGTGAAGGAATTCTTGTGTTTTCATTCCTTGATTTTTAGTTGTGTTTGTCATTTGATTTTGTTAACTAATCTCTCCCTAGTATCTAGGCCTAGAGATGTTATGCTAGTTAGTGTGTTTATTTCATTTTGTTTTCATTTTGGAACTAACACCATACTAACCATCCTCTTTTGAGTCAAATTCCTAGATCACATAATGGCATGCCTGATGGGACTAGATGCATCCTACACATGAAGAAGATCATTTTAAAACTCTAAAATATTTATTTGGACCTTTAAAACTCTTGAAAATTGATTTTCTAACTTTATTTTACCATTTTTGGTTGCCATAATTTTACATAGTAACCAACATTGGAAAGTAAAACCAACATTAGTTACATGGCTTAACCGACATCAATTAGTAAAATCAACATCAATTATATTTTGGTTAGCTAAGGTAACTGTCATTGGTTGTAATAACCAACATCGGTCACTATGTTTTTCCAAAAACACAAACTTGAGAGCTACTTTTTCAAAGTTCATTATTTCAAGCTAAAAATTGATTCAAAGTTAAGGGACATGCTAAAAATTATGCTATAGGACCAAACTTGATATTTGTTCAAAACATGTTTAAATCACCTTTGCATGCTTAAAAATCAATTATGAACCTTGTTTTAGTGTTTAACAAAAAAATTAGATGTTTTGGTGAATGTTTTCAATGTTTACAACTAAGACCAAGGGGTTAAATAAAAACCACCAAATCTTTCATTTTAGGCTTAAAATTGAACACACTCATCAATTTTTATTTGCAATAGTTATTTAATCAAATCTTTGTTTGGCAAGAAGAGGAATGTTGCATGTATGCTCTTCCATTTGTCCCCTATAGGGAACCCTTGGAATCAAAATCACCATTCCTATTAAAAGTAGCCTAGTCCAAGGCTTAGAAAGAATGTCATCTAAATCACTTCCCAAAAACTCATCAAAGTTTGGGTGACCTGAAAAATAACCCTAAAGTCTTTCTACTTTCATGTTTTCTTTATTTTTTATCTTGGCTTGTGAGGGGGACTTCATCTCCTCTCACAAGTTATTTAGGGAAGCTTTGACCCAAGGTTTCATCTCCTAACATTGACTTCATTTGGCTCATTTGGAGTTGTACACAGGATGTAGTGGCACCTTGGACATCGCACTACATTGAGTGAATAGTAAGATGTAGTGGTTGTAAAAAAGACTAGACCTCTTTACAATAAGCCAAGCAATATGGACCTAAAATCCATGCTTTTATTTTTCATTATTTGGCATGAAAGTCATTACATAATTGATTCTCCTAGATTATTTGGAAACTTGTTAGATCTTAGACAAATCCCCACTTACCACAAAATTATTATTGTTGCAAGGTGTACCTCAAGGTCCATATCATAGTAATGTCATTTGAGAGAAGGGGGGTGTAAAAACCCTACTATATAATGTGCATTTACTTTTGGATGAGCACTTAAAATCCTCTTAAATGACATATATTGACAAATTCCAATAATACCAAGCAATCTTGTCAGTTTAAGATCTAAGGGTGATTAATTAGTTGGTCATGTCCCAGTTTAAAGTCTTGTTTGGAGTCAAAACTTGGTGTAAACAAACAATCTAAACTAAACACATAGTCCAAATTTGTCCTTTGAATAAACAGACATTATGCTATCTACATGAGATCATCGATTTGCCTTGTTCAAAAGTTCATCAAAATCTTGAGAGTCGTATCATGAACTTTGGTGCAGTTATGTTGCCCAAATGAGTCTAGACCCTTACCAAAGTTGTTTAAGACCTTCACTTATAATCTAAATTTAGAATTACAACTTTACAAGTTCATAGGGTTGATGTGTTAAGTGTGTTCACCATTTACACTAAGCTTGAGGTAACTTAGGTTTAAATTTCAATTTAGGTTGAAGGCCATTTAAAGACTCATAATCATTATCATCACTTGATAGACTTAAGCCATTTTGTACTAAACACTTGCACTTTGAGTCTATGCACCCCAACATTTTTTGAGTCAATAAAAATAGTGTTATGCTATCAAAATTGTAGGAAAACATCTTTTCCTTAGAGATTTTTTGAAACAAACCTTTTTATCACACCCTTTTGGGTAGTATAGCATCATTACATTGCCCATACTATTTTGAATATTGTTTCATAGACCTTATTACATAGGGTTCAAATTTATTCCTACATTTTAAGACCAATCCAAGTGTACTTTTGTGATCTTTTCTCTAAAATGGTTATACTGTTCACTTTTGTCTAGCTTCTTTGTCAAAAAGAACCCAATTTTATACCCTTTTTTTGTCAAAAAATAAACTATTGCTAAAAGTGCTTTTTATTTCATACCTTATACCTAGTTGATCAAGTTCATGTCCAAGAATCAAATGCCTAGTGTTTGTTAGAAGTGTTTCAAATCCATTAGATTAAAAATTTCATATATTTTTAAAGTCTAGCTTTTGATGTCATTTGGCCAAGAGTCCTAGCACATGCCTTGTTTGAGCTGAGATTTTGATGCCGTATTTGGCCAAAATACCTAGCAACTTTTAAATTCCTAGATTAGACTGATTTGAAATACTTCAACCTTAGAGTTTGGCATTTTGATTTTAGGTCCATTTACTTGATTATCTTTGTGTGAATAGTTAAAAATTAGATACTTCATGCTAGCTTAATTCCTTACAAAACTTTGCATAAACCTTTTGATACTTTTGACAAATCTAGACCAAGCTGGGACATAATCTATTTTAGACATTATCATTTTTAGAGTTTGTAAAATTCTTTGACCTTTTATCACAAAAGCATTAAATATAGATCCCAACATGTATTCCTACACTCATAGTGGACTCATGTACAATCCAGGGATTAGTAATGTGGTTGCATAGGAAGAAATAGTGCAAGACCCCTATGCAGATAATATTGCTTATGAGATGGATTCTTATCCCTCTTATAATATTCAATCAAGATCACAAAGCCAAGATCCATTAGCCAAATATCTAGTTAAAACATCACCTTATTTAGAATAGGACCAAGAGAAAACCACATAATACCTAACTATAATACCTATAGTGGACACGCCAGTACTTCAACAGTCATATTTTACTAATACGGCTTTCACATATGATCCATTTTTGTTTGAGTGACATTTGTTCGCGATCAAAGATGAGATTTTGGTTAGATCCATAGAGGTAGGGGCTAAGTTTCCAGTGGACTTCCCCCATGAAAATTTTTGAAGTCTAGTAAGAGTGCCCCACAATATCATTTATGATCAACAAGCTTCTTTTAGCAATCTTATGGCTCTAGTCCAAACAACATACCAAGATCCTAATATATCTGATTGAGGCAAAAACATCATGGAAGAGCACTTTAAACAAATGTAGATAGCATATCAAATATATCTGAATCTATAACATGATTTCAATCAGATGAACATGGTAAGTAAGCCTCTCATTAATCTAGCTCCTTCAATAGGAGTATTGATAGAGTTAACTAGACAAGAGAATTTGAATTCTAACCCATTCATACAAACTATTTTACTAGATGACTTGATGCATATGCGCATTATTGAAGAAGTGTCTTTGGCCTCTACACTAAATAGTGAGACAAACATAGTAGATAATGTGCAAACAATGCCTAGTCCTAATCAAAGTGGTACTAATGCACAAACAACTAGCCAACAACATGTGCCTATAGTTAATCCTATAAATAGGTCATCATACTAGGGAATAGGAGTTTCTACACCCCAACCTCCACTGACTACTTCCTAAAATGTGTAACCTATGTGATTAGGTAATCAAACAATAGTTAATGTCACACCTCAATGATAGAATGTGATGAACCCTAATCCTCCTCAATAAGTAATGAGTAGTATTCCACAACAATAGGCACAATCTATTGTATCAATTAAATAGGGTATAAATACATTACCACCTCAATCAAGGGAAAAAATGTTCCACCTCACCAGGTAATGATGAACATACCTCTTTAGTAATAGACTAATATGCCAATCCATAACCAAGTAATGACTAGTCAAAAACATACAAATACTGGTTAATGACATATGTTGAATATATAACCCACTTTTACTTCTTGATAGGGATTCATGTAATAAGGAGGTCCCCATATTTCTCAAGTACCTACTAGACAACTGTTGGTTCAAAATGTGCCACAAATCTAGAGATAGGGTCTTGGTCCACAAGTTCCCACTCAACCACAAGGCTTTATTAGTCAGTAGCATGTCCCTTTTCAACCACAACAAGCATAGTATATTTATATCCCTCCATTCCAACCACAAAATCCTCCAATTCAAACCTTTATCACCTACCCAAACTAGAATATCACACAACCAAGTCTATAATTTCAAGTACATCCTAATCCATGTATGTGTATTCTTGATCTATTTCCCAACCAAACCAATGTACCCCAATAGGTAGCTTCATCATACCTTGGTCAAAGTGTTCCACTTGTGACCTCTCAACCATCTATCCAAACCCAAATCTTCCCTCAAACTAGTATTACTTCTAGTTTCCTATCCCAAGAATTGTAATAGATGAAGGATGTAATTGTTGCCATTCAATCTAGTAAACAAACTAAAAAGTTCAAATTGGATGATGTATGTTCCTATCCATTCAACATGGATTATTTATATATACCATTTCCTCGAGGATATGAACCACCAAAATTTGATAAATATAAAAGGCAAGGTGACCCTAAGGCTCATTTGACCGAATTCTTCATCGTATGTCAACCAGTGGCATATAGTGACATATACCTTTTTTTGTTGTTTCAAAGGAGCTTGGATGGGCAATCCTTAGAGTGGTTTTTGAAATTTCTCAAAAAATTTGTAACAGATTTTGATGATCTTTCTGATAAGTTTGTGCAACACTTTTCCTATAATCTTGAGCATGATATTTCATTAGTGGACTTAACACAAGCAAAGAAAAAAGTTGGTGAGATTTTTACAAGTTATTTATAGTGATGGAGAGCCCTTGTAAGCCATTTCACCCATAGTTTACCAAATAAATATTAGCCACTGTGTTTACCAAAAATTTGCATAGTGAGATAGCTTATCATTTGGAACTATAGTGTGCATATACATTTAAGGAGATCATTGACAAAGGCTTGTTGATTGAGTGGGTGATCATCAATAAAGGAGTCATCAAACTTAATTCAACTAATTAAAATCAAAGGTACCAATTAGGGAAATGATAAACACCCTATTCAAGTATAAACAATGTAATTGGCACAGGCCAATAACCAAGAAAGACCAAAGTAATTCAACCATAATAAGAATGTAGTGGGAAATGGAGTAACCGAATCCTATCATGTTGAAATTATGAAAACTTCATCTACACCACCTTTTTAGCTTACTCCTACCCAGTAACCTCTCCAACCAATACCACAAACACAACAACCAAGACCTACATAATAAATACAATAGTGTATACCATTGCAAACCCCTCCTCTTAGAAGAACCGTGCCTACACGTTGTATCTTTAGTGACTTAGGAGAACCTATTGAGTCTATATTTCACAAGCTTGCTACCAATAATATAATTAGTTGGCCTATACTAAAGCATTATCCACAAGGCATTCCTTATCTTGATTGGTATTATGAAAATGAATTCTATGATTATCATTAGGTCAATAGGCATAATCTATGAAGATGTGTCCAAATCAAGCATTTAATTGAGAATATGTTGGAATGGGGAGATAAAATTAGATAATGGTTATTCCACTTTTAATCAAACTCTTAGGATCTATCAAAACCCCTTTCCTTGACATGACAATCAATAGCAGCTGAACAATAAGCAATAATAATGGCTAGTACAGTAGCAAAATCAATAGTATCAAAATCAAAGGCTAAACCGACAGAATCAATAAAATTAGTAGTAAAACCCATAATGATAGAACAATGGAAAAAACTAAGGTCAAAATGGTAGCAACCAACAAACTTGCCATGTAGTTTCACATGACTACAATAGGGTTATAGGTCATATTGTAGGGGGTAGCATTAATACCATCTCTATTAATCCTAGACCAAACACTAATTAGTTTAGATCATTGATAAACAATAAAATTCAACTAAATTACATGGATAATCCTTATTTGACCTAGGAATGCATACAAGCAAACCAAAAAATTAGGACTTCCCCTTTTGGACCTTATATTGATAACTTGACCTTGTCACGTGACCACATGCAAGTCCACTAACAACTAAGACTTGTCTAGTTTGGTCCCATACCATTCTTAACATCGGTTAGCAACAATGGTATAGTATTTAATCCTGATTTTAAAATCACAACTTAGAGGTTGAATATTACTATCCTAGGCCCACACCCATCAGCCACTTTTCCTATCATCCAACCAACCATTTAGCCTCAGAATAAACCATTCATTACTAACCAAGATAATAAGTTTGATATTATTGAACAATTACAAAAAACACTAACACAAATTTATATTTTAGATTTGATGCAAATGTCAATAATCCAAAAAAACATCTTGAATGAGTTTTTGACCCAATTCACTATTGATAGCAACATATCCCCTAATAACTTTCAAGCTTTGGTTGAACAACTAGCTCCAGCCCAACAAGTCACATTCAACCAAAGCAATATGTCTTATCTTGACCCACTCCATAATAACCCATTATACATAGAAGTTTGTATTAGATGATATAAAGTGAAATGTGTCCTTATAGATAATAGATCAGGCCTCGACATAGTGTCTCTAAATCTCATCAAGCTTCTTGGGTACATAATGGTAGATCTCTAATCAGAAACAATAACCATCAAAGCTTATGATAATTAGGAAAGAGAATCATAAGGCACCATTAGTTTACTAGTTATCATTGGGTCTTTGACCCATGATACACTTTGCCATGTGATTGATCTTGAGTTATCATATAATATGCTTCTAGGCAGGCCTTGGTTATATGAGATTCATGCAGTTTCATCAACACTACACCAATGTATCAAGTTTTCCCACTTAGGGATAGAAGTGAATATTCTAAGAGATTTACACCCATATGAGTATTTCAAGCATCTTGAGGCCAAATTTCAAAGCTATAATTATTAGTATGGTATGAATCCAAGTTCCAAGTAGGATAAAGGAAAAGCTATACTTATTGATCCTTCATCAGATAATTACATAGATCCTAATACCATGGATTCCCTTTCCCACATGCCACCTCTTGAAGCTTCTAATCACTTCACCATTTTAGATAATGGGCTGGGAGAGTATGTGACCCATGATACATTTCATATTTCCAATCTTCCTCAAAATCTAAAATCCTTTGGATGACCTAAAGTCACCCCACATATACATTGGCAAAAAAAGAACAAAGATAAGGGACCTATCACATTTGTACCAAAATCTAGTCTAGGATATGCCCCTCTTGAAGGGGATGAATAATGGTTATACAATGACAACCAAGCTAATTGTTATAAAAATTACAAGTATCCTATTCCTAATAAGATCATGGAGCATTATAATTATGAAGGAAGAGGCCTCAGACTGAATCAGCAAGGAACCATCAAGCCAATTTTCATGACTAAGTATGACAGTCCTTATGGACTTGGATTTAAACCACCTGGGGGTGACCCCATATATCTTATTCAAACTCCCTCACCAATGACTAGTGATGATGATGCTGACATTGAAGCAGAGTCTAATGATAGTCTCAGCTTTGATAACCTAGCTAAAACCAACCTATTTGATAACAATGCCATTTGTATCCTTACCTTGGCCATTCATTGCAACCATTTGCCATTATATTATCCCTAATTGATAGATTGAGACCAATAAGAATCAAGTCTGTTGATTGATGAGTTCTAGAATGATGAGGCATTTTATGACCTTTTAGGCCTTAGAAACAATGTTTCGTTGGGAGATCACAAATTAGGGTTCTCAATCACATTAGATCTTGTATCCTATTTTAGAGAGAGAGTGAACACCCTTAGCCAAAAACAAATAAGTAAAACATTGAGGTCCCAAAGTGAAAAATTATTTTAGGTGCTTTCTGACTAGGGAAAAAGTAAAGATAAAAGCTAGTCTAGCAATGAAAGCCTGTTTCAAGTGCCATTAGATGAGGATGTTCATTCTTATTCAAATTTGGACTAGAAGACCACCAATGATGAACTTGCCTATGGATCAGAGTTTAGCTTTGAGTAACAACAATTCTTTGATTAAATTATTGAAGAATTTTCAACTATTTTTGTCACATGGCTATATCTTCCATTAGGGGACTCAGATTCATCATGCCTAGGAGAAGTTGAAGAACAAGTCCTAACAGAGGACCCTAACATAATTCACTAATTCAAGTCATTGCCTACTATCCTAGAAGATGGCTTGACCCTTCTAGTTATAGCTATAACATAGGTAAATATCAGGACTCCATCAGACCTAAAATGGATAAAATTAGGCATATCCCTCACTAAAGAGGAATGTGACATATTTATAGTTATGTTGAGAGAATTTGTAGATATCTTTACATGGGCCTATTATGACATGTCAGGTTTAAACCCCACCTTGGTTTTGCACCACCTTATGGTTAATCTTAACACCAAACTAGTAAAATAAAAGCTACGTAATATGTATCCTTGCATTTTTGTATTGGTAAAGAAAGAGTTGGAAAAAATCTTAGAAGTAGGATGTATCAGATCCATTGACTACTCAAAATGGATCTCTAATGTGATACCTATTAGTAAAAATCTTGAAAGGATCAAAATTTGTACTAATTTTTGAGACATCAACAAATCTTCTCCTAAAGATGATTTTCCCTTGCCTAATATTGGCATGATCATCAAATCCATGGTAGGTTATGAAATACTTTCACTCATGGATGGCTTTTTAGGATATAACTAGATCAAAATAACACTAGAAGACCAACATAAAACAACATTCACCACTCCATGGGGAACATTTTATTATTAGGTAATGCCTTAACTTTAAGAATGTTGGAGCTACATATCAAAGGGCTATGACCATCATATTCTATGATATGATGTATGATATTGTTGAAGACTATGTCAATGACATATTAAGAAAATACAAAACTAGGGCCAACCATCTAGTAATGCTACATAAGATATTTGAATGATTACAAGAGTACAAATTTAGACTCAATCCACAAAAATGTGTATTTGGTGTAACTTTAGGAAAACTACTTGGCTTCATCATGTCTTATATAGGTATTGAAATCAATTCATCTAAAGTCCATGCTATCATCAAGATGCCGAGACCAACCAATTTTAAACAATTCCAAAGTTTTTAGGGTAAGATCCAGTCCATTCAACACTTCATCTCTTAGTTAGTAGACAAGTTCCATCCATTCACACACCTTTGGAAGAAGGGAGTTGCATTTTACTAGGATGATCACTGCCAAATAGCTTTTCAACAACTCAAAGACTATCTTGTTAATGCACCTTTTTTATTACCTCCTATGCCAGGAAAGCCATTCTTATTATACCTATCAGCTACTAAGCATTATTTTGGGGTACTCTTAGCTTAACATGATGACAATGGAAAGGAGCATGCTGCATACTACCTAAGCTATAGCTTGGTTACATATGAACATAACTATTCACCTATTGAAAAAGCTTGTCTAGCCATGGTCTTTGCACTCAAAAATTGTGCCATTATATGTTGAATAATAAGACCATGGTCATTTCAAAGGTAGATATACTCAAGTATCTACTATCTAAAATAGCTTTACAAGGTATAATGGCTAAATGGATCATTCTTCATAGTGAGTTTGACATAGAGTATGCCAATCAAAAGGTAATTAAGGGACAAGCTCTTGTAGATAAACTTATCAAAGTACCTCTCATAGACACACATCTAGTCATGTTTAACTTTCTTGATGAATCCATAATGACTATCATTGACACACCCCTTAAGGAGTAGCCTTGGAAGCTATATTTTGATGGTTCATTCATTGCACATGGATCATGGGTAGTCCTATTATTTATTACACCACAGGGGGATCTAATCCCTATATCATTCAGAATCAAATTTCCTTATACAAATAACATGGTTGAGTATGAATCACTTGTTGAAAGACTATGACAAGTAGTACATTGAAATATATCTCATATCTAAGTTTATGGTGATTCTTAATTAATCATCAATTAGGTCACAAATCATTTTAAAACCAAAGATGACAATTTGGTTCCATATAAATCTATGATCAACACTCTTAAGCAATAAATTACCAATATTCAATTTGAGCACATACCAAGGGCTAGTAACAAAAATATACATGTCATGGCTACTATTGGCTCTCTGATTCGATAAATAGATAAATCTAGAGAGTATCAATTCCTCATCAAGAATTTGTCAGCACCATCTCATGAACCTTCAACCATTGCCATGATTTATGATATTGTTGGTCTTAATTCTATTTGGTACTCAGACCTTTAAAACTTCCTTCAAGAAAAATTTATACCACCTAACCTATATTGAAAACAAACTAAATCCTTCATTCATCATTCCACTCATTATACTCTACTTGGGTCCACCCTTTACCATCATAGTTTTGATGAAACTCTACTTGATTATTTAACTTCGACAGAGTCTACACTAGTATTAAGAGAAGTTTATGAAAGACTATGTGGTGCTCATTCTAGAGGGGTAGTCCTATCTAAAAATCTCTTATGTAATGGTTATTATTGGCCCATAATAGATGCAGATGCAAATACATATGTAAATAAGTGTGGCAAATGTCAATAACATGCTAATATAATTTATGCCCCCAAAAAAACTCTAAAATTGATGTTAACACCATGGCCATTTTCTACATGAGGACTTGACCTCATTAGGAAGATTAACCCCACTTCATCTAATGACCATAAACATATCCTTATCACTACTGAATATTTCACTAAGTGGGTTAAAGCTATACCCCTCACTTACATGACTAGAAAGTAAATTTCTAAATTCATTTTCAACTACCTCATTTTCTACTATGGTATCCCCTCTGACATTATATCTGATAATGGAGGATCATTCAAAAATAAAGATGTAGAACAACTATGTACTGAACACAACATTACACAATAGTTTTTTACAACATATTACCTTTAAGGTAATGGCTAAGCTGAGGCATCCAACAAAACCATTGTCAACATTCTAAAAAATATTGTCAATGATGTCAATCATGATTGGCACCTCCAAATATTCCATACCCTTTAGGCATACTGTATCAATCATTGTACCCCCATGGGAGCCTCTCCATACTCACTTATTTATGGTACTAAAGCCATCCTTCCCATTGAGGTAAAATTACCTTCACTATGTATCTCTTTCAAGCATGTCCTAGATGATCATGACTATCGAGTAGCTCACCTACAAGAGCTATATCTAGTTGATGAAAAAATTATGGCCATGCTCAACAATATTTAAGCATATCAAAACCAACTCAAAGGCCACTATAATGAATGTGTTAAGTATAAAACATTTGAACTTGGTGATCTTATTCTTATAAAAAAGTAAAAGAATACCATGGCTAAGAAAAATCATAAAGGTAAATTCAAACCAAACTTGATAGGGCCTTTCATCATTACTACATATTATGGATCAGGAGCATACAGGCTCGTCACACCAAATAGAGATGAACTTCTTGAGTCGATGGATATTATTCATCTCAAGTGGTATTATGCTTGAGCGCTAAGTTGTATTATCTATAAGGACCATTTTAGTTATGTCATTTTTAAACTATTCTTATTTGTACAAATAGGTAAATTCAAACTAAACTCTATAGGGCCTTTCATCATTACTACATATTATGGATCAGGAGCATACAGGCTCATCACACCAAATAGAGATGAACTTCCTGAGTCTATGAATATTATTCATCTCAAGTGGTATTATGCTTGAGCACTAAGGTGTATTATCTATAAGGACCATTTTATTTATATCATTTTTACACTATTATTATTTTTAAAAATACCATCCTTATCCATCCTCTTCATTGTATCCACTTTCTACTTCTATTTTATTGACCCAATGTGTTCTAAATCATAGCCCATTTGACCTTGGTTTTTACCATTCATTACATAGTTTCAGCATCAAGGTATCTGATTAGTTTCATTAGTTGGTTCAAGTACTTCAAATAGAGATTGTATTTTGGGATAGTGTGACAAAAGTTTTAGCAGTTACATCCTTCATTTGTTATGCCTTTCTTACCACTAGTCTTACTACTAATTATAACTGCCTTTGGGAAAATTAATACCATTGATATATGCCATTGTGTTCTAGTTATAACCACCTATGGGAAAACTAAGGGAAACACTAAGCCTTGATATACCAACTTTCTCCTTATTATGTCATACTATCCCTTTTTACCAATTATTCCTATTTTGTTTGAATTGGCTACTACACTAGTCAAATTCCTCCATTGTAAGGGCAAAACTATAGTGACTTGAGGTCCTACTCTAGGACTATGTAGGTAGTGCTCAATACTTTTTGAGGTTAGCTCAGTCACCCTAAGCCACACTCTCTCCATTTTGTGAGAAACCTAAGCTGTGCTCTCACCATTTTGTGAGTAACCTAATCCATGCTCTCATCATTTGTGAGCAACCTAAGACACGCTCTCACCATTTTGTGAGCTTGAACTATTTAGTGTCTCGTCATTATTGATTGAGTTTATATACCCCAAAATAATTCTAAAAACATTTAAAAAATCAAAAAAAAGGAACAAAAACATTGACCCCTTCTTTTCCTTAAGGATTTTGGGAACCTTTACTAAGTTATAATCAAATCACTTATCATTTAGTTTCCCTATCCTTTTGGCCTTTTTATCTCATGCACTTGTTATTTTTCAAGACCATTTTTATTCTTCTATTACTTCCATTATGTTTGTGTTTCTTAGTTATCACATTCTTCCCATTTCCTAGGAGAACTACATTTAGCCTAAAGTTTTTTATTGGATATTACATCTATGGAACTATGTAGGCAGTGTCCACTTGCCCAGTGCAATGGAGATAGCTCGACCACCCCCTTTGCTTTCTTCTATTCCCCCATTTTGTTTATTTGTTAAGTTGTCACCTATTTTCTAGGGGCAATGTTTGTTGCATTGTTATTTATTTATTTCTACGTATTTTGTTTATTTGTTTGTTTACTTTCAGCACTATTGCCTTGATTCAGTTTATATGTGTTCATTGGGTGATTACTTTCCCACACTTATAATTGAATTCATTTATATTCATATGTTTACATTATCATCATGGTTTTTATCATTGGTGCATTATTTTCTATTGAGTATCGAATTATGAGAGTCAGTCCTTATGCACATTTTGGCCAAGTCCTCATGATGTTATACCATGATGCCTAATTACACATGCTAAAACAAACCTCAACTTCAAGAAGTCTATTCAAAAAATGTTAGCCTCTCCTTGGCACCAACATATCAGTTCACTCTCAATCATATCCCAAATAGAGTAATTAACCATGAAATAATTTCAATTAGTTTAGATGAGCATCTCCCTTCTAGTAGGTTGTTACAATTCATCATTACCCTCTATGTTAAGTTATCATCATCCTCGACCAATTTTATCATGTTTTCCATAATCAGGGTTCAATTATTATAACCACCTATGGGCAAATCATTGCACACCATCCCTCCTACATTTATCAATGATTATGACCACCTTTGGGCAAGTCATTGTGTTGTCACCACTTTACTTTTTTTGCCTATAGAGGGGCATGTTATTATCTTATTTTTCAGTCTTAACTAGGGTAGCTCCATCTTATTAATGATTATGACCACCTTTGGGAAAATCATTATGTTATCATACCACGTTTCCACTATCGAGGTATAATGCTTATAACCACCTTTGTGTAAACCATTGTACATCATCCCACTTATATTGTCAATGATTTTGACTAATTTTTCAATATCATTGAGTTTTCACCCCATCATATTTCCTTTCTTTGGTCCCCTCATGTCGCTTCTTTCTTTTTGAGGGACTATTTGTCGACCTGCTTATGCCAACCATTCCCTCGAGGGGTATCATATAGTTAGTTTATCATCATTGTAGCTGTAGGCATACATGACATTTCTCATTATTTGAGAAGACATTTCTTTGCCTATAGTTTTCAACACCTTCCCAAATAGGGGAAAATTGTAGAGACCTAAATCTAGCCACCAATAACCTCTAACCAATATTTTGGCTAATTTCCACCTAAAATGCATAATTTAGTCTAAAAACACTAAAACACATTAAATGAGTTAAAATTTATATGTTCAAGTGTCAATTTTAGCTAGGGTATGCCTAAATGGGGTAATGTAATTTATGGACCAACCAAATTTGATAAGATCATTCTGAGTCAAAATGCTAATTTTACACCTAGGTGCTCTAGATTGCTCTTTCTTATCAAATATCTTTCACAAGACACATGCCTTTGTTATTTTTGTTTTGGTAACCTAAATGGGATAAGGGATCCAACAGATCTAACATTGAATTCCAATTCTAATCCAATCATTTGGACCAATAACAAGACATTATGATCAATTTAGGTAATTTATACACAAAGTACTTAATCATGCTTAAGAGATAATTAACCCAAATCAAGGCATAATTAATAATTCCATGGAAAATTGTTGAATAATTTTTTTTGGAAATAAATATTGAATATTTACATCATCATGTGACCTCATTTTTTGGGAAGACATCCCTATGCCATAAATGCCACAAATATCAGGATTCTTGCCTCCCATGCCTGATCAATACCTTCCATGATGAGTCTATTTATAAATTTTAATTTCAAAATTGAATTAATTCTCAACCACACATCTCAATCTCTGGATGGATGGTTTAGGTTGATTCTAGACATTTGCAAAAATCTATAAATAGAGAGGCCATGCACATCATTTCTAAGTCATTTTTGATGCAAAGTTATAATGCCAATGGTTCCAAAAGCTTCAAGAAATTAGTGTTATCATTCCAAATTGATTTCAAGCCAAGCCACAAGCCAAAGGAGCTAAGGAGAGATGGAGGTAGCCAAGCTTTCATTACCAAGGACTTCATGAGCACAAGTAGAGCAAGCCACCACTACAAAGGCATTTGGAGAATCTAAGGAAGGTGAAGGAATTCTTGTGTTTCCATTCCCTTATTTTTAGTTGTGTTTGTCATTTACTTTTGTTAACTAATCTCTCCCTAGTGTCTAGGCCTAGATATGTTATGCTAGTTAATGTTTTTATTTCATTTTATTTTCATTTTGGAACTAACACCATAATAACCATGCTCTCATGAGTCAAATTCCTAAATCATAGTTTCCATACTTTTCAAGTTGTCATCGAGAATGCACACTACTATGCCATTGTAGTTGATTATTGAAGTTTGTCATTTTCATAAATGGGGGATACACTTTATTTGATCTACTAATGTCAATTATTATATTCTCCACAATTTCATCTTGATATAAACCAACTATTATACTTAATTAACTAAATCACATGCATTCAAAAATTATAGATATAAAGTGTTGATCAGATTCCTTGAGGAGTACATCATTACTAGGTTTAGAATGTCATTGGATTTGGTATATGACAATGGCCCTGATTTTTCTTCTTTGAATTTTACTGAATGGGTGTACGACAAAAATGTGATTGTTAAATTCTCTTGTAATTATTATCCATAAGGTAATAGAGTTATTGAATATATGAATAATAATTTTCTAGATGTAATCAAGAATGTTTTAGTTTAAAAACCCTCATAATTATCACAAAATGCTTAAGTTTTCAATTTGGTTGGATAGAATTGGGATTAAGTCATCTTTAGGCACTTCCCCATACAATTTAGTGTGCAGTAAAGATCCAAATTTTCCCATGAATGTAAAAATTATCACCTTGTAATTGATGAAATATTACCTTAAAATAAATTATAATATTGAATCTTGACTCTTGATTCTGATAGAGCTAGAATAAAAATGGGATGCAATGTTTCTTAAACTTTACCAAACACCAAGGATCATCAAATGATGGTTTGATAAGTATTTAACACTAATTTGGATAAGGATCCTATTTAGTGGTTAGGGTTAAGGATATATAAATGATATGGAATAGGGGTAAATATTAGATCTATAACATGCCAATTAACTATTGTAATTAATGTGCTAAACTTAGATGTAATATATGCTAAATTTATAAAACTGAGATAGGATATTAATGGAAAGTAAAATTATGCTAGATAAATAATTCACATAAAAAATGTATGTAACTTTTTTTGATGCTAATATAATGTTGGATTTGGTACAGGTGGGAAGCAAGTAGGAAGACCATTTTGGAATAATTATTAGATTCTAGATCTGGTGCATCTTGCTCTCTAGACACTTATATTAGCTTTGAATAGTTATGTCAACACTAGTGTTTGATCTAAATGCCAATGTCATGTATAGAATAATTGATGAAATATCATGTTACCACCTATATTATTTTGGGTTTGGCTTCACCTTCACTTTGGTGCATTCATATTTGGGTTATGCACTGTTACTCCTAGTAAAATGGCAAAACCTTAGCTTTGCATCTCCAACATGACCTTGGTAAAAACTAGCTTAGTAGGCACATAGTGTTGAGCTAACTTGAAATGAACCCAATATCAAAGGGTGATTATTACATAGCCAATTATCTATAAGAGGGCCTTAGACTCATGTAGTTCTCCCCTATGTGTTAGCTTGTGTGTTAATCATACAAATGTGTCAAGCAAGTACAATAGTGACCTATCTTTTAAATTGGAAAATATGACCTTATGACTAATCCTTTAGTAATTTAGACCTATAGATAGGCTATTCCTTTGATTGATACCAAAATAGGGTAAAATATGAAATCTTTTGGTAACTTGAGTGACTTTTGAGAGCTCTTTTAGTTTTATTGCTAGGTGTTCCCCAAGTGAGAAATGAATTAGGGTTGATATTATATGTATACCAATCCTATCGGGAGATAAATCAAAATAAAAAACTTAGGATAGCAATTATGATATGTTTCATTTGTAATTTGGATGACTTTTATGGAAATGGACACTTATGTTGGGCCAAAATAGTAACATCTATGCTATTATTTGACCCCAGACGTTAGTGTCCAAGGAGGAGGAGAGTAGACACATGCTCAAAACTTATAGAGGTGTAAGATAAGTACATTTTAAGCATTATAAGTAATATGTCATGTTTGTCTCATCAATATAAGGATGGTTGGACTAAGAGATAGGCCAAGGTGAGAAAGATAAAGTAGATGTGAGGCTTGTGGAAGTAACACATGTGTAGAACTAAGAGGAACAACCAGGGTCATGAGTTTTCCAAGTGTGAAAGATTGAGGTGCTAAATAATCATAAAATATCATCTAAATTTGACCTCACTTTAATCTAAAACATGATGAATATTGAGTAGGTGTGGAGAACATGCTTCCAAAGCATGCTCCCATTAAATCTATGAATTTTAAGTACCATGCTAAATGAATTTGGAGAACATACTTCCAAAGCATGCCCCTACTGAATCTAATTTTTTTGAATGTGTATAATCTATGTCATCATAAAATTCCCTCATTAAATATACAAATTGGTGTAAGTACCATATACTCTGTGAGTGTGGAGAACATGTTTCCCAAGCATGCCCCCACTATAATATGAAAACTATGAAGAATATAGAACCCATGTCACCATAAAATGCCCCCACTAATATGATCCCCCATTTGAGGTTATGTAAATATATTAATTGATATTTAACTTAACTTAAAAGGGTAATACAACTATAAATCTATGAATGTAACCATGTAGCATATAAAAGGAAACATGTCTAGGTAGATGTAACATTAAAGCACATAGAACCAATGTGATCACATGCAGGCATAAGATTCATGATAAATATCATGGAAATTTCTAGATAGTAAATATATAAGCTCATAAAATAAACAAGCACACACATATGAGCACTCAAAATCAAGTCAAAAGGAAATGGTCAAAGGAGACCAAAAATAAGGTGTATGTTCAAATGTTACTAAATCGAAAGGACGTACCTTAGTCAAATACCCACAAAATTAAGGAATGACATATTCAAATATCCAAGAATAAAATGACATATTTAAATTTCCAAGAAATAAAACATAGGCATATGGGCCACATGTAATGAAGCATATTCAAATGCTCTAAAAAGCAAGACAATAACAAGGCAAAACACTCAATTGTGTAAAGGAAAAGCATAATTAAACTACATAAACATGTCATAGTGGCCCACGGATTGAATGTGTTAACAAAAAATTCAAGTATATATCATATCAAGTACCCTATGTAATGTATAAGCGTGGATAATAAGCATGTGTAAATACATAAGTAAGCTCAAACATTATAGTGCAAATTGATCATCAAATCATAAAACTTGTGTATATCAAGATCATAAAATATAAATTCCCCCAACATCTTGATAACATGAGTAGAGGGATGGCCAAACACCCATAAATGTATCGTGTATTAGTGTATTCTTGTATATATGTGTATGTAGGAGTAAATGATATGCTAGTCCTCAACATGGAAATAACATATAGATGCCAAGGAGAAAATAGAGCATGTAAGTACCAATTTTTTTTTGGATATTTTAATGTTTTTTCATTTCTTGGTATCTTTGATGGTTTAAGAGTTCCAATATAGGAAGTAATCATCATCCAAAAGGTGTGGGACCATTTATATAAATATTTTTTAGTTATTGTTTATAACAATGGATTGCCTCTTCTTCAATATACTTATCCAATGGCCTCCTTGAAACTAATGGTGTGGGTAGATAATAGTATCTATCTATCATGTGGTATAAATTGACATGCCCATATCAAGAAAGGTAACATACATATTTATAGTATCCACCTTGGATTACCATTCATCTAGCCAATTCTATTTGAACTTTAATTTTAAATGGCTCTTGTGGTCTAATATCCATATGGTTATGGTCACCACATGTGTACCACAAGTAATAGGTAACCAAATATATCTACAAGATTTTGAAATCAATGGAGAGTATGTGAGTTCATTTGTAGTATGTCCCAAGTGTTTGAGTAATGTTGTTCCACAAGTTATATCCCACTTGTTCATATCAAACTAGAGATGGCGGAAATATACCTTATCAATATTAGCAAAAATAGTCAACTCTTCATGATTTGGTCACTTTTAAAGATATTTATCATTTGAAAGATAGGAAGGATTTTTCTTTTTGATAGGTTGTGAAGCTTCTGGTAAAGACTCCACATTATTTACATGATATAGTTACATTTGACCTTTAGAATATTAGATCAACACTTTTAGCCACAAGGGGTGGATTGAATAATAAGAATTTACATGATCATTTGATATGATTATGTTCCCCTTATCTAGATTTAGTGTTGTTTCTTCTATAATTGGATTGATTCTACATGTACCAAGACCCGTGGGTTCAAATAAGTTAAGCAAAAAGTGATAAAGTGTATCAAATTTTAGTTCATACATTTTTTCATATGATATCATGAGAAATAACATCATCATTATCATAGTAATCATAAACATGCCCATCATTATACTCAGTATTGACCAATAAATGAAGCTCAAATTAAGAAGTCTCTTATGGTTTTAATGGCTCTTTTGGTAATGGTTCTTGATCTTGATGTGCATCTATGTGCATCTCAATATATAGTACCTTATTTACATATGGAGATGAAGGAGCCATTGTAATTGACTCACCTATTTAATAAGTGTGTATGTGCTCAATAGGAATGCATTATTTAGGTGTTAGTACTGTAGTAATGCCTTCAATTTAGATTGTATCATTTTACAAAATTTTAAAGCTTCATCGTCAGTGGGAATTATTAATAAAATCACATCATGTATGAATTTTACACATTGATGAAGTGTATATAGGATAGATTCCATTTAATGTATCCAAGGTACACCCAAAACTACATTGTAATGCAATGATTGAGACATTACCTGAAAAGTAGATGAAATAGTTTTTGGTCCTAATGTCATATCCAATGTAATTTGACCAACTGGAGGACTATGTCAAACCCTTGTATATGCATAATTGAATTTTGAATCAAATCAATGTTAATACCCATGGAGGTTAAGAATTTAATACTACAAATGTTTAGGCTTGATCCATTATTAATGAGCACTCTTTTGATGCCTTTATTTTGCATTGTCACTTATATGAACAAAGATAAATCTTGATCAATAATATCTTTGGATGGTAAGTCATTTGGGTCAAAGGTGATAGGTTTGGAATTATCTTTGAGATTTTTCATGATATCTGCAAAATACGTAGGCATAATATCATTTCAAACATGAGTTTTATGTAATGTCTTGTATATAATGTCCTTGTAAACATTATATTATTTTAAGAGATCAAGTGTTGAAATTTTATCATATGTATTGATAAATTGGTTAACAACATCATAACCCTTATATTTTATCACAAGTTTAGGCTTGGGGGCACCTATTATATATTAACAAGTGGTTGTGTAAGTTGAACAACCTTACTTATTTGTGTAGTAATAACATGGAGCACATGATCTAATACGATCCATGAATAAAAATGGGTGTAGGATGTTAGATGTTAGTAGAATAAGGTTTGGATAGAATAAGTGTATGAGAGCATGAAAATTGGCATCTAGATGTTGGATTTATAGCATTTCAAGAGGACTAATGGAGACATCGAAAGTTGTTTCTATTTTAACACTCTCTCATTATGTTCATGGATTTACTTAATTTTTTTGACAAGATAAGTAAAGTAGAAAACCAAAGCAACTATAAGGTATTGAACCATGAAATAATTGACAAATGTGTCCATTGTAAACATGATTTCAAGATTTATCAATCAAGGATCATCAATAGGAAAAGAAATTAGAAAAACCTAACTAGCCTAGGGTTTGATGTTCAAATATTAGGTTCACCAAATTTTTAAACCTAATTTGGATAAGGATCCTATTTAGTGGTTAGGGTCAAGGATATATAAATAATAAAGCACAAGCATGAATATCAAATCTACATTAGGCCAATTAATGTGCTAAATTTAGATGTACCATATGTCAAATTTATAAAACTAAGATAAGTTATTGATGGAAAGTACAAATTGCTAGATAAACAAATGACAAAATAAAGTACCTATCTATTTACGATGCTAAACAATGATGGATCTAATATAGGTGGGAATCAGGTAAGAAGATAGTTCTTGAATGATTATTATAATTTGAATCTAGTGCCTCTATCTCTCTAGACACTTATGTTATCCTTAGACATTTATATTGATGATAGTGTCTAATCTTAATGCTAGTGTCCTATATGAAATACTTGATAAAATAGGATGTGACCACCTAGATGATTCTAGGTTTAGTTTCACCTTCACTCTAGTGCATTCAGATTTGGGTCATGGAATGTTACTCTTGGTGAAATGGTAAAACCCTATCTTTACATCTTCAATGTGACCTTGGAGAAAATTAGGTTAGTAGGCACATGGTGTTGAGCTAACCCAAAATGACCCCACTAACAAAGGGTAATACCTACATATCCAATACTATATAATATGGCCTTAGACTCATGTATTTCTCCTCTAAATTTTGGATTGTGTGTGTGTATGCATTAAAATCCACTCATCCCATTAATTATGCTAATTTAAACTTATAACTATATTTCCTAGCTAATATTCCATTACCCCACTTCCCATTTCCTATATCCTATAAACCTTAACCCATCCCATAACCAATTATCCATTCAATATTCCCTAACAAAACCTATTTACCCACTAACCTACTCCCTAAGCCACTTGCTAATTTAAAAATACAAAATATTCCACCTACCCATCTACCACCCTACTCTTAACTATTCCTAAACCCCTAAACCCTAATAGGCTATTTATAGAATTGGAGGAATCTATAAATATCCTCCATTTTATCCCCCCTTCTCTAACATTTTCTATTCTAGAGATTTCCATGGAATTGAAAATTCCATGGAAAATCCCTAGCCACTGATCTCAATGGCTCTAAATTGAATTTGAGCCATTGATTTCTCTCTCCACTTCTATATAGCCAAGCTCACTACCTCCATGAAACCATCTTAAAAAACATGGAAAATTGGGAAACTATCAATTTTATACCATTATCTTGCATCCATATATCCTTCTTGCACCCATCAAGAGCCATTATCAAGCACAATTGTCCATTGGAAGCCATTATCACTATCAAGCAAGCAATCCAATAATATTTCAATTTGGCATCAAAAATAAATTTGATAATCTTGGAGGATCTATAAAGAGGTAATGTGATGGTAAGAGTCTTCTTATTGAGATGATTATACATTTTATCCCCTCTTACTTGTGTGTTTAGATTTTAGGTTTTTACTACTAAATATAGTAATAGAAGTTGAATCTGATATTTAGGCTACATTTTGGCGACCACGATGGGATTTTGAAAATTTTGAAAGTCTCAATATTGATAATTTTCCTAAGGTAACACAAAATACACACTTCTTTGGATTTAACCTGAATTTGTATTCTTTTATCCACTCAAATATTCTTCTTAAGACTACATGGTATTTTGACTTGAGTCATTATTTCCCTAACACATCACCTACATAATCTTCCACTATATCATGCATCATGTCATAGAAAATAACTATCATGACCTATTAATAAGTGTAACCTACATTTTTGAGGTTGAAGGGCATGACTTGATATAAAAATGTCCCCCATAGAGTGATAAAAGTTGTTTTGTGTTGATCCTTGGGTGTGATCTTAATTTGATTATAACTTGAGAAACCATCCATAAGAGATAACATTTCATAGCCTACTGTTGAGTCTATGATCATGTCAATATTAGGAAGAGGGAATTCATCTTTTAGATATGAATTATTAATATCTCTAAATTCTATGCAAATACAAATTCTTCCTTGAGGTTCTACCATAAGATCAATATTAGAGATCCAATCAGAATAGTTGATGGGTCAGATGAAGCCAGCGTCTAAGAATTTTTGTAAGTCCTCCTTAACCAATAGGGTTATTTGGGGTGTATCTTCCACAATTTTTTATTAATATGTTTAATATTATGGTGAAACACCAAATGATGTACTACTAAGGAGGTATCAAGGCTAGGCATGTTAGAATAACACCATGGAAAAACATCTATGAACTCCTTAAGTAGCTCAATAAGAATCTATCACTCCTCAGGTGTTAGAGTTGCCCCTAGTTTGATAATTTTGGGATTTTATTTAGTTATAATGTTTACTTCAATCACTTCCTTAGTGAGAAAGGGTGATTGGTCTTGGAGATAAGGGGTAATTATTGATTTGGGATATCTGAAGTGAATCTATTTGGGAGTCCTATGTCTATTTCCATATATTCTTTTGATTTTGGTGAGACATGGGGAAGTTCTTCTAGATCTTGAAGTGAATATTTATATTTAAATTTCTTTCTTCACTTTGATTGAGGGGTTGTTGTTGTTTCCCAAAATAAGATGATTTATAGAGATTAACATAAAATCCTTTTTTATGGTCTTTTATGGTCTCTAAAAGGCATAAAATCTTGAGCTCCCATAAATTCTAGAATGGCCTCATCATTTTGAAATATATAAAAATATGGCTCATGATTTTGATCCCAATCAATGAGTGAGGGGTAGAAGAGGGAGATATTGATGGTGGAAATGGTCATGTTGGGGAAAAGGTTGGTGCAAGTAAGCTCCTCAAAGTAACTATAAACTAAACCTATCTCAACTTATTCATTAGAGAGAGACTGCTTAGGGACCAAAGTAATATCCATAATAATATTGTTTAGGTCATCATCAAATAGTTTTTAACCTAAACCAAGGTATTTTAGATGTTCTTTAAATGATATGGGTTCAATCTTACCCTATTCATGTCTCCCTATCCCTTTCCTTTGATAGTGCATGTTTTATAACATCTTTTGGGCATAAGGGTAGCACTTTCTAGGAGATATTAGGGCCTCTTCTTCTAGAAAATCCCATGAGTCATCTGAGTCATAAATGAATTATTATGATAATATACCTACACTATAAAATGCCATTGGTCTAAATTTATACTTGATTAGATTGGCCTTTCACATGGCTAGGGACCCATAATTATGTCAAGAGAGTGGTAAGTTACCTACATAGAAGGTTTTAAAATCAGAAGCCCTAAAGATCCCACTGTAGACACCAAAAACCCACACATCATGATTTTGAATGTTGAAATACCCATGGACCACCTCAAGACCCCTTTAGGCCCAACCTTTATCTTTTGAACCCTAACCTAACCTAACTCACATATCCTAAGTTAGTTTGACCTTCTGGTTAAACTACCCTTTTTAACCCAAACTTTACCTTTGACCTTCAATAGTCAATTATCACCCTGACCATTGATGACCAACCTGACTATCAATGATCAACCTAATTATCGATGATCAACCTAATCATTGATGATCAACCTAACCATCAATGATTAACCTAACTATCAATGATCAAACTAATCATTATTGATCAACCTGACCGTCGATGATTAGCCTAACCACTGATAGTCAAATTTCCATTGCCTAGACATTCAACATGAACATCACTCCACCTGGATTTTTTATAATTAGCTCATCCATATCTATATGAAAATTCATGCATGATCAAGTTAAGTTTATATAATTTCTTGCACCTCTTGTTTAAAATATTTTTGAGCCTCTCCTCTTTTCCTATATAAAGAGAAGAGAAGAAGAGAACCAAAAAGAGATATCAAGTAAGCAGATCATCAGGAGGTAAGAGTAGGAGAGGAAAAAGATCAAGATCAATCATCAACTTCTTGTGTAGGTATCTCTTCATCATAAATCATCTTAAGCAAAATCCAAAACTTCTCTAAGCTATTAACCATCAACTATCAAACCCTGAGCTAAGTATATTGTCCTTATTTCAAGTTGCAATTGTTTAGTTTGGAAATTCCACCCATAACCTCTTTTTAATCATCTAAATAACTAAACCTTGAACCAACCACCTCTACCTCACAACCAATTTTCAACCCAAACCCACCCTTTAGAACCATTCTACAACCTCAACCAATCAACCTTCTTGAACCATACCAGAATTGACAGTAACTATTGATGATCACCCTGACTATCAATGATCACTCTGACCATCGATGATCAACTTGATTATTGATGGTCACTATGTAAAACTAGACACTCAAAATTAGTAAGGAAAAACCACTTCTCAACCTCAACCAAAACCCTATTTTCTTGACTTTTGTCACAATACAGACAAAAAATAACAACTTAACCATACCTAAATTATATTTTGATAGTTTGGTAGTCACCTTAATGTTATCTTGTTAATATAAGCATTTCTTCTGAATAGTATTTGTTTAACCTAAATTAAGTACATTCATTTATGTTATGCAACCTTATTTTATTAGCATTAATTTGTCTTAAAAGGTGGATAGACAACCTCCAAGGAAGTCATGTACTTCTTGGATCTAGCTTGCTAGGCAATCCACCTTCCTACCTAACTAATCAACCATTTCTTTGAGTGTTTTCTTATTTATAGGTCATCCTCCCAAGCCAAAGAAGAGCTCTCACAACCATCTAGATCATGGAGCATAAACCAAATATAGGTTTTTTAACCATACCTGTATCGAGTTTATTTTCTCTCTTTATTTCAAACTTAAGCAAAAATTTATATGAAATATTTTAGCATGCCTTGAGGGACCTTGAGTCTCTACTCACGCTTCTCTTTACATTTATATGCTCTTCTCTCTATTTGTGCTCATAATTAAAACTAAAATTTCTTTTGGGATTAATCAAGTGCATCCATTACTTGCTTCTAATTTTAGCTCATTTTAAATTAAATCACAATAATCTTATTGTAGCATCACGTTTGTTGCACACACTAAACCAATTCACTTTCATCAATCAAACATAGAACAAACATGAGATAAGGCCTGACTAGGATTTCATCACCTATAGGTAACCTTACCCTTTCTTAGTGATCCCACTTGGAGGTCATCACCATGGGGAAAACTAACTTAAATCTATGGTTGAGTATAAACTATGGATATTAATATATATTGGCTAAGCTCCTGACACCCTTATCACTACAGTGTGTGAAGTGAGGGGGTAAGCCCCAATATCAATCCATGTATTGATTCTAATACATATTATTTTGAGCACTTAAATAACCCAAAACCAACCATAGACTACTTTTATAGTACCTGATCTACAAGCCAACTTCTATCACACTTTCTTATATCTTAAGGCATAAGCCAAAATTGATATTAAAATTAACCACAAGATTTAATGTACTCTAGCATGTGTTGGATTTATTTGATCATTTTTTTTCATTATCTTTTTTTGAGTTGTGAGGAATTGAACTCTTTTTAGTAACCTTATACCATCTTACCTTCACCTGCCTCATTCTCTATTTCTTTGTTCAATGGGGAACCCATCTATACTCTCTCTAGGAGATCCCAACTTTGTTAGACTCCTAGAAGACAACCCTCTTGCTTTATAATGTTACCTTGCATCAAGAGCCACTTATACCCCCAACCCTACCTAAAACCAACCCAATTTTACCTAAAATTAACCCAACCATGCCTATAACCAACACAACCTCACCTACAATCAACCTACAATTGACCCAACCTCACTTATAACCAACCTAACCTTACCTACAATCAATTCAACCTCAACTATAACCAATTAACAACCTTTAAACAATCACTTGACCATCACCTCAACTAAATAATAACCTTTAAACCCTTATTTAATCCTTGTCATAACCCACCTCAATTATCTCAATCTTACCAATCTTTGGGTTACCTATCCCAACATCATATAAATTACCTCAACCATATCAAACTTTTGATTACCTACCTCAACCATCATATCAATCACCTATAACCCCTTTGTGACAACCTTATTTATCTCAAAACCAAGACTTGGTGTATCCCCCCAGTCATACCACCCACAACTATCAACCTAAAAACTATCAAACCAACCACTATCAACTTACCTTCTCAACCCCATCAAATCCAACCAATGACTGTCAACCTACCATATTGAACCAACCAAACTTCTTAAACCAACCAACCATATCAAAACTATCAAATACATCAACCTCATCCAACCTCTGAAACAAGCCTACCTTATCCAACCAACCAAACTTTTCAAACACACCAATCTTATTAAACCAACCAACCTCACCAAATCAAACCAATAACTATCGACCTCAAGAGCTGTTGGTACACCCTCTTCCTAGGTAGTATACCCCACTGGGGGAATCATATGACTTAATCCTTGACAAAAATTTAAGTGCTTCTATCATTAGACTCCCTCAAATCAAACCCATCAATGCTTCTCTTCCAAAACCCATTTGGTTCATAGATAATGAGTTTTATACCTATCATCATACAAAAAGACATGTCGTAGATAGATGTGGGTCTTTTAAGATGATCATCTAAAACCTTATCAATAAAAATGAGGTTCCAAATGATATTCTCCATGTTTCCCCCAACCTAGCCTTGAATGTCTTCAATCAATCTATCATTAAACCTCTTTCTGCACCCGTTACTATGTAAGCCCATAACCAAATCCATCAACATAATAAGGTCCCTTCATTATATTTGGTCCTTAGTGCATCTATAACTAGGGGAACCATAATCAAAACCCTAACCAATCCACTTGTTAACCAAGTGCACCCTTTTCAACTTCCTTTTGAAATTATCACTAAGGAAGAATCAACCTTAAACCACCCACTTGTTGACCAAGAAGAGCCTTCTCAAATTTCCTTTAAAACCATCATTAAGGAAACTAAACCACCTCTTCCACTTCCTCTTTTAATGGAGCCAACCCAAGCTAAATCACCTTGCCTATAACTAAATACAACCCAATCTCAATTAAAATTAAACCCATTTAATTCCTCTATAATATGCTAGTTTTCATCTACCTAATGATATTGTCTTTGGTTTTATTCCCTTTTGAACATGGTCAAATCTTTGTCACTTTACATTAAAAAACAAACCAAACAAAAAAAACAAACAAGCAAACCCAACCAATAAGAAAAATCAACCACCCATCCTACCTCCCTCAACCAATCAACCTAAATTTTCATCCAACCACAAACAATTTATCTATCAACACAAATCAACATCAACCCTCCATTTAAGATTTCTTGAATCTCAACTACCCTTTTATCCAAGATACCCACACCTCACCTAAGCTCCCTCATTGGGATAATTTGACACTCTTGTCTAACACACCTCTATTTTAGGATGATGTTACCAACATCATTTTTTGACCTCAAATCTATCCAAATCTGACCCAATAATTTTTCTTCACCATAGCACCATAACAATGATCCCCCCTGAACCATCACCTATAAACATGACCTACTAACCACTAAAAAATAACAACTAATACCCCCTTTTGGGTGGTGGATAAAGTCATATTCACCCCTCCTAAACCCTCTTATTAAACAAAATCTCACCTTGGGATCATTTTCCCATCTTCGACCATCCATGGAAAGAGAAAACTAGGGGAACTTTCCCTCTATATGGCTTTGACCATTTATCAACTCAAACCATACCTTAAAAATTAATCAAACTAACCATTGAAAATTTTGCCTCAACTATCAACCAATCAACCTTGAACTATTGGAGATTACCTTTCTCCTTCACCCAACCAAACCTATTTGGGAGTCACCTTCTCCCCAACCTTTGGAGAGTACCTTCTCCATCAACCCAACTTGAACCAAGCAGTATACCAAATTGGGGTAACTCATTTAGACACCACCCAACTTATTTGGGAGTCACCTTCTCCCAAACCTATGGAGAGTACCTTCTCCATCAACCAAACATAAACCAAGTGGTATACCAAATTAGGGTAACCCATTTAGATACCACCCAACCTATTTAGGAGTCACCTTCTCCCCAACCTTTGGAGAGTACCTTCTCCATCAACCCAACCTAAACCAAGTGGTATATCAAATTGGGGAAACCCATTTAGACACCACCCATCCTATTTGAGAATCACCTTCTCCCTCAACCATTGGATATTACCCTTCTCCACCACCCATCGAACCATTGGAGATTATCCTTCTCAACCAAACTATCAACTAACCAACCTCACATTTTTTGTCAACCCAAATCTTTTCCATGTCTCATCAAGTGTTGGAAAGTAATTGGGGGACATATACTCTCCTAATTTATTTGAACCATTTATACAAGTATAGATCTATGACATATTATAGCTTAAACCCCTAAATTATTTGCATTTACATCATGTTCTTTTGTTAAACCAAGTTCTTGGTCACCTTGTCTCTAACTTAAGCTCATCCTTTGCTTTCAAACCACATTCATCATCCTATTTTTAAGGGCAACCTAATACAACTAGATCATGTGATTATCCATCACAATCATATCCTAATCTTGAATTATGGGTATCATGAATCTACCCATGGCATGATTCTTATGGTACTTTCCATCCCTCTTCGAGACAAATTCCCATAGTCATTGTCACCTAAACCCTTTATCACCTATTAAAAATTCTTGTGCTCTTAGTTTTTCCTTCATAAATGTAACCCCTTGAACATGTTTAAGCAAGTCTATGTCAAGTAATATCAAATTCAAAAACAAATCATGGGTCATTCTTAGTATTCATAAACTACTCCCTTGAAGGACAACTGTTAAAAACTTTATCCAAAATTGCACAACATAAGGTGGACTGATCCCTTGAAGGACAACTATCAAAATCATTTAAACTAAGCACATAAAATTAGACCACTCCCTTAAAGGATGGTTGAGTATAACATTTTCCAAAGCTAGTAATTCTTGGAAGCTTCCTGCATCAAACAACTTCCCCAAACCTCCATGCAAAATAAAAATAAGAAAAAGACCCCCAAGTAAAAACAAAATAATTTTGAAAGTCATAATCAACTCTCATAAAGCAATAATCTTGGAAGATATAATTGGCTTTCACGAGTAGACTTTTTACATCGATCAGTCTACACTTTATACGACATAGACTTGTTTACACTAACTCTTTGAAAACCTATAGAAGAGGCATGCTAGTCTCATAATAAGGTTACATTTTCATCCATTTCCCTTTTATACATTATAATCAAGGGATTTTGAGCTTAATTGACACTACATGGTCAAGCCACTTATTTTAACCAATTAACTAACACCAATATAATGCATGAAAGGGGCTTATGTTCATAAACCCATCCATCTTTCCATTATGGTCTTTGTCAATTGGAGCATTTAGCCTAATTTTTATACTTTTATGATAGCCTTGTCAAGATATATATATATATATATATATATATATATATATATATATATATATATATATATATATATATATATATATATATATTCCTTTTTCAAGTTCATTAATGCCCTCAGCTACCCACCTTGCACCCTTTCACTAGGAAATGGGGCACATTTTTACCAATGAAGTGGTCCCTAAATTGGTCAACCAATTTAATACCACAAACCATTGGAGATTATATTTATCCATAAGATAACCATTAAAGATCACCTTTTTCCACAACCTAACTTTCCCTTTTCATACCATTACCTAAACTAATCATTCAATATCACCTTTCTCCACCAACCACACCCATCCTTGGAGTCTAATTTCTCCACCCACCCCTGAAGACTACTTTCTCTACCCACCCTAACCACCTCATAATCTTGCCATTGGTCTATTTTGGCATAAATAGAGCATGTTTTGTAACAATTTTTTCTTGATCTTTTAATCACAGTGTGAACATTTACATGTTGACCACCTTTTAAAATTACACCACCTCACACATACCAGACTCACTTATGTCCTTTTGGGATAAATTCCTACCTTGGATACCCATGAAACTTGACAAGTTTGTGTTTTCACTATGAGTATTTCCTACCTTGGATACCCATCGAATCACATACATCATTTAGGAGACTTGTGTTTATGAGTGTTCCTAGCCACCATGCCTAAATGTGGTCACATGGTCCACTTATTACTTGTCCTTCTAATAATGACCTTTATTTTTATCAAGTATGGCAACCTAGTGTATGCCTAATCCTGGTTATCACACATATTTATCATACTTTATGTGTTCTTTTATGCTTAAGTGCCCAACCTCTCATTCACCCATTTTTATCATCAACTACCCACTTATCAAACCTATAATTGCTTCTATTTTACCTCAATGACTCTTGGTTTAAGGGGGAACACCTCTTCCCACACTTGAATAAACTTAACCTTTGACCCATACTCCATTTTTATTTTTTAGCTCATTGATTCAAGCCACATAACAAAAAGGGGGAAAATGTAGACACAAAAAATCTGCACATCATGATTCTAAATGTTGAAATAATCATGGACCAGCTCAGGACCCCCTTGGTCCCAACCTTGATCTTTTGATCCATAACCTAACCTAGCCCACCTATCTTAAGTTAGTTTTACCTGCTAGCTAAGCCTACCCTTTTTAACCCAAACTTTACCTTTGACCTCTAACAGTTAATTATTACCTTAACCATCAATGATCAACTTGACTATTGATGATCAACCTGACCATCAATGATTAACCTGACCATCAATGATCAACATAATCATCAAAAATCAACCTGACCATCAATGATTAACTTTACCATCAATTATTAGCCTAACCATTGATGATCAGCTTGGCCATCGATGGTCAAGTTTCCATCACCTAAACATTCAATATGCACATCACCCCACCTTGATTTTTTATAATTATCTTGTCTATATCTATATGTAAATTCATGTATGATCAAGTTAATTTTATATCATCTCTTGAATATCTTTTTTAACATCTTGTTGAGACTATCCTCTTTTCCTATATAAAGAGAAGAGTAGAAGAGAACTAGAGAGACAAAGATTAGGTAAGTATATCATCAGGAGGCAAGAGTAAGAGATAAGACAAAGATCAAGATCAATCATCAACTTCTGATGTAGTATCTCTTCATTATAAATCATTTTTAGCAAAATCCAAAAATTTTCCAAGCTATCAACCATCAACTATCAAACCCTAAGCTAAGTATATTGTCCCTATTTCAAGTTTCAATTATTTAGTTTAGAAATTCCACCCATAACATCTTTTTAGTCATTTGAATAACTAACCCTTAAACTAACCACCTCTGAGTCTTACCCTCTACCTCACAACCAAATATCTGACCCAAACCCACCTTTTAGAACCATTCTACGACCTCAACCAAGTAACCTTCTTAACCTAAACCAAAATTGATAGTAACCATCAACAATCACCCTGACCATTGATGATCACCCTGACCATCGATGATCACCCTAATCATTGATGATCAACTTGACCATTGAAAGTCACTGTGTAAAACTAGACACCTAAAATTAGAAAGCAAAAACCACTTCTCAACCTCAACTAAAACCTTATTTTCTTGACTTCTATCATTATACAAACCAAAAATAACAACTTGACCATACCTAAACTATATTTTGATAGTTTGGAATTCACCTTAATGTTATATTTTTAATATAATAATTTCTTATAAATAGTATTTATTTAACCTAAATTAAGTACTTTAATTTATGTTATGTAACCTTATTTTATCAGTATTAATTTATCTTAAAAGGTGGATTGACAGCCTCCAAGGAATTCATGTACTTCTTGGATTTAGCTTGCTAGACAATCCACCTTCTTACTTAACTAATCAACCATTTATTTGAGTGATTTCTTATTTTTAGGTCATCCTCCCAAGATAAATAGGATCTCTCAAAACTATCTAGATAATGGAGCACAAACCAAATGTAGATTTTTCAACCATACTTGTATCGATTTTCTTTTATCTCTTTTTTTAGAACTTAAGCAAAAATTTAGATGAAACACCCACTCCACCTTCAACCACCATATTGAAAATTAACCAAGCCACTATTGATTGTGTGGTTACCACTAGATGTAATAAAATTATAGTTCTTAGGGCACCACCTAAGGATCCATCTACCTATGAAAATTAAAAAGGGACTATTTCTAAGAAAGTCTCAATATGTTCTGATAAGTCTTATGATATTACTCAACAAATCGATAAGACACCAATTTAGATTTAATTAATAGAGCTTCTCAAAATATCCCATCTATATCAGGAGATACTTAACCAGGTTTTGAATGACCTCAAAATCCCTAGTGATTTGGATACCAATCAATTCTAGGCATTAGTGGGACATTTGTCCCCTTCTCAGTAGATTACCTTTGGTGCCTAGGACATGCCTCCATAGAAGTATTTCCAATCTAGGGGTTTAGTATCCATTATGACATTGAATCTTGAGGGATCATCCTAAACCCCATTTACCATTACTTTAGGACTTGGTTAGAATCTTGATCTGATATATAATAATTTTGAGCACCACTCACCCCATGTAAACTCTCTCCTAGATATAGTCTATGATCACTTTATCATAATTTTATTATTCCTTTGTATATCCTTATTTTTATCCCTATTTTTAATCTTTATTTTATTATAATTATCTTGTGTGAATATTTTTAGTATGTGTGGTTATTTAGTTACTCATGTACATATTAATTAGATTGCCTTATTTAGTTAATAAGTCTTGTTATATATTATCTTGACAAAGTTTTTGGGAATAAGGATGGTACTAGAAGTGGGGAGGGAAAGGTATTTTTAAGATGCTTATGTCCAAGGGGGGAGAGAAAAAATATTCATACTTATACTTCAGTGTTTGTGAGTGTGGGTCTATTTGTTAGAGAGTCTCTTTCAACACTTTCCACTCTTATGCAAATGTGGGGTCCCTAAGAGGATTGGTGGTTTGATTTTGACTATTATGGGAGATATGGGTATTTTGAGTTTTTTGGGTGTTATGAGTGTTATGGAAATTTCGATGAGGGCATGATGGATGTTAGTTTTAGGGAGGAAGTAAAAAGTTTATTTTATGTATAAGTTGATCTAATCGGTACTCTAAGATAGTTTATCTTCGGTTAGTGTCAATACAATTATTTTGGAGGGGCACAAGACATTTTTCTTCTATTAAATCATGGTCTACACATTCTTATTTAGGTATTTGATTTATATATGAATTTTGACATGGTGTATTTACATGGGTGAGAGGATGGACTATATCTTATAGGAGGCTATGGTTAATGTTTGAGGGTAATGTTCCCCCTATTTCAATGGCATGGGTTAAAACATGATCATGGTTTTCATATAGGTATCGGTCAATTAGATTAATAACCTCATCTTTATGGAGGGGATTAAATCATTCATCTTCTCCTTTAAGGGTATGCATGTCACTATAAGTATCATCATGATAATGAGTTAGATCAACTAAATTCCCCAATGGGTCATTGTCTTGGTTGGAAGCTTATCCAATCCTAAGTTGGGCTGGGGTGTGAATCACCATTTTGGATAAGAGAAAGAAAGATGTGATAAGGTGTGATAGGTGATGTGGAAGTGTTTAAATACTAACTCAGTCTAGAAATGAAATCAACTAGTGATCAAAGAGAGTGATGTGATGATTTTTAAAAAGGGATGGGATTACTAAAACTATGGATTAACAAGAGACACAGCCTTGTAAGAATCCAATCTATTAAGGATAAAATAGAGTGATGGGATCAAATACCTTATCCACTAGCAAAGGGATAAGTTGATGGGTGCTAGATGAATAAGGCACTTGATAGAGATGAGTGATGTGTGCTAGATTAGAATCTTAATAATACTATGTATGTTGATAATACTTAGTCTAGGGATGTAAGAAGTGACAATAAAGACTATAAGGATGGGTGGCCACTAGAACTTGATTCCAAGACTAAATGTAGTATCCAAAAGTGATAGGGGAATATAGATTGGGTGGGGTAAGATATAGGATGAGATAAATAACAATTATAGTTTGGGTATTAGGTGGATGGAAAATATGTGGTACATAGGGGATGGTGTGTAGGATAAATGATGGAAGATATAGGAATCACAAGAAGGATTACCTAGAGTATACAATGGATATTATTAGATATGCAGGGTCTGGATGATGTAAAATGGGTTCTAGATGGATGATAAATATTAAATGATGTATAGGATAGGAAGTATAAAATAAAAGGTGGGTAAATGATATAGGGTGGATTTTAGGATATAGTGGAGTAGATAGAGACTATGAGGTGGATAATAGATTAGATGGAAGGTAAAAGATGAGGGTATAGAGGATATGAGATGAGTATGAGATGTAAGATGGGTATGGTTTAAAATGATGAAATGAGAATGGATATTTTACTAAGAGTATTTAAGGTGTTACACACAAAATGGGTTATGGTTGACTCAATTTTGCAAATAATACAGGTTTAACACAACACTCAAACAACACACACAATAAAAAATTCTAAAATTAGTTAACTCATAAGGGTGTGTAACTCAATGCCTACACCATCAAATGGATTCATGGGTAAGGCTATAGGTCGGTGACCTATTATAAGATATATCAAACCCTCTCAACCCCATTTACACATGATGGCTACTTAGGAGTTGATATTAACTCTAGTAATAATACTCCTATTATGGCTGAAGGCTTCTAATCTAAGTTTACACAAGGGTTTCTAAGTGCATCTCTTATATACATCAAGGTATAATAGCACCCAAGTTTGTAGAAGATGTTGTCTAACTACCCTACATATTGTAGCTTAACTAACCTCACTCTATGGAACCCTTTATGGGGAATTTTTCTTAGGCATAAAATGATAGCTCTCCTAAATTTTGGACTCCATTGGAACATGGAGTTTAGTCTAGTACATGGTGATGAAATCCACATCACTGACCCCTATTGAAAATCCCATACATGGGGATAAATTTGACATCATGTGTTATCCTATACTCAAGTAGGAATAAAAAATAGGCAAGCACAACATGCTTAGTTTATCGATTAATTATTCTATGTGAGGAAGACATAAGTATATACAATCAAGAAAATATATATACAAGTAAAGCAACACAAAATAAATAAATATATACAAATAAAAATATTTAAATATAAATGTTTTGACACTCTTCCTACAATCATAAGGGTCAAAAGTAAAATGGGGTGCCTTAGTCTTTAGGGGTCCTTCACCAAAAATGGGTTTAGTAGTTTAAATTTTACAAAACCATGATTCCTTGCAAAATTGTAAATACAAAGTGTAATATCATAACCAAAAAATACAAAATCTCTACTCTAAGACAAAATTTTAGATCATGAGTTGCAAGCTTCAAGAAGTTAATTAGCCATGACAGTTATCTTGCAAAACTATGATAGGCAAAATCGTAACTTGAATATCAAAATTTCAAGTCTCTAAAAATTGCAATCATATCCACTAACATTATCTACTAACATTCATCCATGAAATAGTTTTTCTTTGAAAGACCATTACTCCTTCATCTTCACTCCACTTGAAATTCCCTTTCAATGAGGGGTAAAATGTATGCATCTAAATCTTCTTGCTTCATTTAATGCCACTAATATTCCTATTAGTTGACACTAATTTCATATAATATTACTTATCCCCTCTAGTTTCATCTTAATATCACCCCCTTAACCTAATCCTAGTCATTTATCCCCTTCATTCCTCTTAATTTACTAGCCTTAGACCTATCCCACTTTTTCATTAATTCTCCTAAATCCTCATTATCCCAACCTAATTCCACTTATCTATTATTTAGGTATTTTAAATTCCCATGGCTCACTTACTAGACTATTCTTAGGCTCTCTTACACCCCTAGTCCCTAATCACCCACCTTATCCCTATCTAATCCCCTACTTAATCCTAATTAGTACCTAAAAGGATTATATAGTCCTCCAATTCTATAATCCTCTCTATTATCACTCCTCTCTAGAAGCCTCTAAATCTAGAGGCTTCTAAGTAATTTTTTAATTCTTTTTAATTCTCCACCCTAGATCTCCATAATCTAACTTTTAATGTCAGCCATTAATCATTCCCTCCACATTTTATATAAATAAGATCCTCTCCTACATTGAAACCAAGAATTGAATCCATAACATCTCCATGCCAATCTAATATTTCAATCCATGCATCCAACATCCTTGATCAAGCAAACACCATGTCTAAATTTTTAGTATAAAGGAATCAATCTAATCCTTTTGTTCTTGATCAATTAAATCATGGTTTGGAGCATTTAGCTTTAGGATTATAGTGCTGATTTGAATGGCTTATTCATCTAGTTGCATTTAGTCTTAATGGCTCTACATCTTATCTAGGTAGTTTGTTATTTTGGGTTTTAGGTTGCATGTTTATGGTAATTTAATCCAATATCTCAAAATTTCACTCTACATTTTAGCGACCGCAGTGGGAGATTACTCCCAATTTAACAAGTTTTCTTGTTAGAAGTGTTTTTGGCAACCCGTAAGATCAACTATTGGAAGATAAGAGGTGGATTTTTTTTGGAATTTTGTACCTACAAGTGAAATCTACAATCTTGAACTGGTATTAGTGCCTTTACAATTTTGATCTTTCCTCATAATTCACATTTTTATGATCACCATCTGACTTAACCACTAACTTTTTTATCTAATCATGACAGTATTTTGCCATTAGACAATACCATAACTCGTGAATCATGACCTTGCCTTAGGAGTAGTGATATTGCATAATCAAGTCATGACTTTGCATCTAACCACTAATGGTTTACTTGGTAGGTTATCTTGCTTGTGCAATATTATGATTTTTCAAATTGTGACATTACACTGAGAATCATGATGTTGGAATCCTGAGTTATGATTTTGTAAGAATATTGTGTAGGGATTAAAATAATTTTACTTGTATTTTTTCTATTACTTTATAACCCCCTAGGTGTTCATCCTATGTGTTTTTCAAAATTTTGAATTTCTATGTACATGATAGATTGCCCTGGTCAGGGCCCAAGTGCTTGTTCCCAAAGATGCAATACTACAATTCCTGGATTCGTAGTATTACCTTGATAACCATGGTATTGAGGTCATGAATCATGATTTTTTAAGCTCTATAAACCAACATAAAAATAGTCATTAATGTGCTTTTTTTGATCCCCTGTGTGTTAATATTATAGTTTCTACTACAAATCAAGGGTTTTATTCTCTGAGTGCAGGATCTAGGTGGGAAAAATAGCATCAGGGAGGAGTTTGGATGACAAACCTTAAAGGCATAAAATCATTGATCCCATAATTGTGATCTTGACCTATGAATCATGATATTGTGTTTCCTGATGAAATCATTGATAGTTGTTTGACCTGCAAGCTTTATTTTGACATTTTCTATTTTGAAGGTGTCATTACTCATCCAAACATCATATAGAACCCCTTTTGAAAAATAATTTGGGTCTTAAAATGGAAATTGTAGCTAACCACATTATTATAACCAAGTTTTTTAATCTTTATGTAACTTGTGTGGTCAGAAGGATTAGTAAGAGAAAGGCCAAGGCAAGAAGGTCATTTAAAGATAAATCAAACACAACCTCTACCTTTTCCCCCTCTTTTTGCAAAACCATAAGTCACAAAATCATGATCTTGATTTGAGAATTATGGTATTGTAGTAATAGTAATGATTTTGTAATTTTGGCATTTTTGATTTTAATTCTATCTATTGGTTTGTCCTTTTTAGATTCATAGATAGATTTGAGATAAATAATCTTACTGATTTTTAGAATTGATTAGGATCCTATCCATTTTGATAAACATCTTAATACCTATTTATGAAATTTTGATAAATCATAATTGGTTTTAAATCTAGCATTTGTAAATAAACATTTTTGAACATCTAGATAACTTATCATCACCTGTATAAGCATCCATTTTTGGTCTAAATTTAAATTTTTATGATTTAAAAAAAAATGCTAATCTCAAAATTCCCATAGTATCAATTTTGCCTTGTTAAGTTACAATTTTGCAATACCATTCAATGTTGTAGTCTAACCATCATAGTTAACTATTTGTTGCAAAATCACATGTAAATTATGATATTGCACTGGTAGTTTGCAATATTGTAGTCTGTAGTTATGATTTTGCACTCATTTTGGCCTTCAATATTGTCTTTTTCAAGTGTATTTTTTATTGTAATTTTTTATGATTTTTTAGTCATTACAAGCCTCTTTTAAGGCCCAAATTGCCTTTGGCACCACTCCTTAACCTTGTAAGAGGCACTTCCCCTTGAACCCATAGGGGACTACTACCCCCATACCCCCAAATCATTTCCTACTTACCCCAAAAGAATTATAGAGCCAAATCATAATTTTTAGGGTGTTTTTCTAAAGCCATATTGGACTAACATCTTATGAACCTAGAGGCTATTTTGTTTTACGCTTATATTTTTAGGTCATTATTTTGGTCTGACATTATGTCTTGTAGGTTTCCCCTCAAGATTATCATTCAAACTACTATGTTACATGTTTCCTCTTTAAAAGTGCCAATCAAACTACTAACTATTTTCTTGTAAGCCACCTATCAAAGACCCCTTGTGGCATTTTGAAACTCATTTTTGAATAATTTTAATCATCTTATCTTTCATCTTGTATATATTCATTCATGTTTTCTTATATAGTCTTACCTCTTGTAAATATATCATATCTTAATCTTAATTAATTAATTAATCCTTTTTTCTACTTTTTTTTTACCAAGGGACTATGGTGGTGTATGCTCTCCTCCTTACATCCTTGAGGTGATTCTTAGAGGATCAAAATCCACCTATAAACCCTCCCTATTTTATTTTATAGGGGTTGGTGATGTGTATTTCACCACCATGCACTAGACCAAACTCCATGTCATGGTGAAGTATAAAAATTAAGAGAGTTATCATTAGGCACCAAAGAAAAACTCCCCATAAAAGGTTCTAAGGAGTGAGACAAATTTAAGATCCAATATGTAAGGTAGTTATACAACATCCTATATGGACTTAGGCCCCACTTTACCTTCATGTATATTAGGGATGCACCTAAAAACCTTGTGTAAACCTAGAAGAGGACCTTTCAACCATAACATGAATTTTGTTGTAGGAGGTAGGATAAACTCCTAAGAAGTTGTTAAGTGTAGATAGGGTCAAAAGGGTTCAATTGATTCTGTAATAGGTCACCAACCTATAGCCTCACCCATGAAGCCATTACATGATGTGAGCATTGAGTTACACACCCTTTAATTTACTAATAATATATTTGTGTTTTTCTTGCTTGGGTGAGTGTTATGCTAAAGTAGTGTTATATATGAGCCAAGTCAGCCTTTACCCAAACCCATACAATCCCACCTAGGTATTTTTCACATAACATCTTATATATCATTGCCTCTTCATTCTATAATTTTGTATATCCCTATCTCATTATCCTTTTGTACATATAATTATGTATATCCTTGTCTCATTATCATATCTTTTTGTTTATCCTTATCTCATCATCCTCTTATACATATATCCTCATCTTGCATATCCTTGTCATTATTGTTCATATTATCTTTGTACATCGTTTTCATTATCCTATCCCATTTCCTATCTTGTTATCATCCCATCCTAGAATAGTCCTATCCTCCCATCATTAATCATACCCCACCACTCACATATCATAATCACATATTATCATCCACATCTCATGCTTATTCCACCCTATCTATAATTAATCATTTGTCTTGACCTTGCCTTCACCTAGTCACCTCATCCCCCATCTAGTCTAACCTTATCCAATCTTATCCTAGTTGGTTATTTAGGTCACACATGTGTCCAAACCATCTTCATCTCCTTTACATTACTCTGTATCATTTCATCATCACCTATCATCATACTTGTCCTTGTCCCATTATCCTTATCACCTTCATCACATAATACTATCCCATCCCATCTTAAGCAATTTAGTCCAAGGCTTGAGCTAGTACTCTTATTACCCATTCATATCATCCTATCATTCTAGTCCACTATCACTCATCACTAGGACAAATCTCATAACTAGTAGGTATCCTGCTAGCATCTTATCACTTTTTTAGTTTAAATCTAGCAAACCCATCAACCATCAATCTAGTCATATTTAATCTTGTTTTCTTGCCTACTCATAACTAGTACCCATCCAATCATTGTCTTACAAGTTTGAACCTAGGCACCCATCAAATCCACAATCTTGTTGTTAGCTTGAAAACTAGGAATTATTGATAGATCACTAGAACTTATCTCACTATCAATCTAAAATTTGATCCTAGTCCTACATCATCTTAATCAAATTTCATCCATATCATCCTCATCATCACCTCATCATTTATCTCAGTCATTCAGACCTACTTTATTCAAGAAACCATATCTAGTATTTAGTCTACCTCCACATCACTCCCCCTCTATTGGCCCCTTCATCATCCATTTTTTTATCAATTATTCCCCATGGATTTGGACCCCATTCTCATAGAATAATGCATATTTACCAATAAGGATGAAGTCCTTTTGTGAGCACTAGAAATGGGTGCTCACCTACCTTTTGATCTTGATCCCATTCACCCCAAACTAACATACCACATCCTTCCCCATCCACAAACCCCTATCTCATCAAAATAAATCTCATCATTCCTTAGTGCAATTACCCTAATCAATCAATACATTGTGGAAAATAAAGACAAATTTCTCTTATGAATATTAGAGATGGGTTCCTACCTTCCTAATGACATTAAACCCAAAAGACTAAAGTCACCACCCAATCAACCTTCATCCCCATATCAATCCATTCTACCATCCACTTGTCCTCATCTTAGTCATGATCTTCTTAGTTCAAAAATTTCCTCATTTAATAAGGCCTTGACCAAATTAAATTAAATTAACCCCTAGACCATACCTATCTACAATCAAACCCTCCATTTACTAGTCATAGCCAATCATATACTCTTTTTTATACTAGCAAAGGGAATCCTATCCTGACCACCTTATCTGCTACCAATCCATCCACCTAGTCACATCAACAACCATCTAGTCTATAGTCCAATTATTCCTCATTATGAATTTAAGTGGGTAATTATACTCCTCTTTATATATCATTCAAATCCCTCTTCCATCAACTTGTCATTGTTAACATGATGGTATATCCACCTGTTGACCAAATTTGACTTTTTGGTCAAATTTGGGCACCCCTAGGATTTTTTATTTTATTTTATACATTTAAAGGGGTCTAAATATGTTTTCATAAGAAATATTATTTGTTATATGATGTCATTTGAGGTCATCTTTTCTTTAATCTTAGTCACATTAATAAATTTGTCCATTTAGGGGTCATTTTATGTACTTGTAGGGGCTATTAATGTAAATGGAACTTTTACCAAGGTGTATATGTGTTTTAAATTAATTTAAAATGTCCAAAATATCAATATGAGTGTCATATATGTCATTAAAATCAGAAGGTTGTAGTTTCCCTAACTGAAATTATAGAAATCAGTTGAAAAAGAGATAAAATGACACTTGTATAAATTTTTGGGAAGTGTGACACATGGTGAAGATCATGGGGGGTATCCTAATCTTTATAAAACTCATCTCTACTCTTGGTTTGATCTGAAATAGTCATTTTTATTCCAAAACCATTCTACACATTTCTTGCTTTTTTGGACAGACTAAAGTGACCCTCAAGTTTTTTCTCTATATAAAAAGTACAAGTAGTCTCAAGACAAATTATTTTGGGAGATTATATTATACTAAAACACCTTAATTTTAATTTATATATTTTTAATATTGTTAAAATATGCTTTATTAACCATTGCTAACAAGTTGACTATGTCTTTTTACTAGTTGTTTGGTGCACCCTATAGGTTTTGCTCTATTTATACCAAATACATACAAACCCATTATTTTTTTTGGCTATAGAATATGTTGTAATAATTATCAAATGGTATACATTATTTTTTTCATGATTCATGATGTTTTGATGAGAAAAATTATTCTATGATGCAAGGAGGTGTCGTTGTGTGTAGTTTCAGTTGGAATGCTTTGGTTTGCTGAGTCTCCTTCTCATATAGGTGTCCATTTAAATTGGGAAATAATATTCTATAATCCCTTAGGTCACTTGACCATCTAATTTCATGTTTTAGCTTCACCATGTCACCTCTTGGATTGCTTACTAGCTTGTTTCCTTCTCTATTTGCCAACTTCATGCTTAGTTTTAGTCCCATACATAAGCTTGTCCATCCTATCTATGAAGTGGTAATATAGAAGCATTGGCTTATAAAATAATTTTTGAGTTGAATAAAGTTCCCTTGTATGCTTATGGAGAGGTAATTTTGATTATATGCTTATTTTCCATGCCAAGGCATTCATTCGAGATCTATGTATGCTCTTTTCACCTATAAGCAAGTGATTTTCATGTTGAAGAAGATGTTTTGAGGTTGGTTTCAAAGTGTTATTGATGGAGGTCATCCATTTGAGGAGTGAAAATGCATCTAGGGTGTTAGGAGGCTTTTAAAAAACATATTTGTGCTAAGTTTCATCCCCTCTACTTAAATATAGTCAAATTCATACCTACATGTAGCTATAACAGAAGAATATGAGGTCAAAATGGGGTATTGAAATGTGAATTGGAAACTTCTTAATATCCCAATATGTTGACAAGGATAAATCATGCACATTTTGACATATAAATAAGGAAAATGAAGATGAAATTATGTTTTAAGGGTATTGGAGTATGTTTTAGGCCCATTTTCCCTAAAATGGGAAAATAAAGCTCTAGGAGGTTTTGAGGGACATTCTAAAGCATGTTTGTAAGATGTTTAAATGTGTCTAAATGAATGAAATTTATAGTCCTATCATAGGACAAAAATCATGCTATATTTTAGAAGGATAGGACAAGGGGAAGATGTTTTTGTAGAGCTTCAAATGTACCTCAGAACACACTAATAAACTTCAATAGTGTCTATAGGCATCTAGGAGTGAACAACTTTTGATCATTTCAAGGAGCAATATTAAATGGAACCCAAAGCATAAAATGAATAAGCTAGTATGATGAGACAAAATGAAATCAAATTCATTAATAAAAGGTTGAGATTGAGAATTATACATGCCTATGGCCACTTACAGGCCCTTTTAAGCATGAAAATGACACCTACAGGGGTCTCAATCCAGTCAAACAAGTAAACTGAAGAGGGAATGGTTTATGCATCTTTTATGTGGATTTTATTATATCCAAAGTGATTGTGTTAGGTAACACAAATATTTATACTTCCAGGTGAAATTAAAAGACCTTTTTTCTCACCATAACCACCCCAACTAAGCCTTATCTCCACCTACAGTAGGGTCTTAGGAGGAAGTGTCCCAATCAAGGAAAAGGGGCATAAATTTGAGTTATAATGAAACAAGGAGGTAAGTGAAAATGACACAAATATGGTATAATATCAAATAGTGTTTTTATTATTTTATTAAAATCATGATACAATGAATAAAACCCTTATATCCACATATAGGTAGGGTCATCATAGACTATCTCGGTCAAAGGGAAAAAGTGACTTAGTCTTCGGATTTGGGAGGAATATGAAAGGAATGACCATGTTTGTTGGAAACCAGGTAATTTAAAGAGACATATAACCCATAAATTTCATATATATCTCCATGACCACATCCCAGCCAAGCCTGGATCACCTATAGGTAGGGGTCAATTAAGTTATCCCAGTCATGAGTTAAAGTGAGATACAAATGACCTAGTGACTATTTGGATAGTGAACATTGGTAAAAAAACCATGTGAAAGAAAATAAAAGTTAGTATGGGTATTTTAACATATTTAAAATACCTTCATGAATATTCCTTCACCTACAGCTAGCCTAAAAGGGCAAGACTATCTCAGTCACAAGTCAAGAAATGGTATGAGCTACAAGAGGGAATTTGACACTCTTAGGTGAGTTTCTAAGTGAAAATGGAAGGTTAGTGACATTAAATGTTATAATTTGGGTATAAAAATCATCATGGATAAATTTTTTGAGCTCATTAAACCCATAGGGGTAAATAAATGTAGGGTTATCTCAACCTACAATAGGGTTTGAAATAAGGACCCTAACCTTCATACCTAGTTGAGGTTTAGGACCCTTGAAAAGTGAGTTTTGGAAAAAATATTATTTATATAACAATTTTGATATATAATTATGATACAAAGAATCTACATAAGTTTCCCATGATGAAAATATCACCTACAAATAAGATTGTCTTAGTAAGCAGGGTATAACTTGGCAAGGGTAAGTGAAACATATACTAGTTTGGAAGTGGAGAAATGGTTGAAGTGACCATAAAAGGATCCATTATGACATAAAAGGTGTCATAAAATTCCTGAAACATTTAAAATGTGTTAAAATACCTTTCTCACCTAGAAAATGGATAACACTCCATGCAAGAAGGCTTGGAAAACCTCTTGGTTCACTAAGTAAGCATGAGGAATCCAAAGGAGGAAGTGTTTTAGATGGTTCTAAAAGCTCCATAAGAATTAATTGGGAATTAAAAACATTTTATATTATCCCAAATGTTTTTTATTATCTTGTAATAGTTACTTATAAGTAGTTTTAGGGGGAAAATGTAGGAAAACAAGGTTTTTGGCCCCTTTTTTGGACATGTGGAGATGGTTTGGCATCCAAAACTTGGAATCAGACCAAACCCTTTGGAATAAATGGTCATTATGAATTTTAAGAGCTCAAAAATCACTCATTTATCATACTATATAAGGTAAATACATCTTTGTTTTGTCTCAGAGGTCAGCCACTCTAAGAAAATCAGAACTTGCCAAAATGATCAAATGAGTGTAAAACAGGCATGAGACTTAATGTGAAGCCTTGGAGACCTCAAGAAACCTCTGATGAGGTGTATATAATTATATTATGGTATAATAAACAATATATAAGTATTATACTCCTCAAATTATCCTTTTTACCTTGCATATAGTCCAAATAGGTAGGTTTTCCACTAGGCCTAATTGGCAAGTAAAGAAAGAACATGAATTAGGGTGATTGAAGGACTATATGATGGCTTGGATAGATAAAATATGGTGTGAAAATTATTGATACACAAATACAACTATGATATAATATCCCTAATACCCAAATTCATCAAGGTGCTTAGTAGACCTATTGAGTCTTGAAAAGGCCTAATGTCAATTCGTTGTCCATCTTCACTTATGCCTCTTGGTGAACTATCCAAATGGTTGAGGAATGTCTTTTAGGTCACAATAAATGTGTTAGAGATTTTGGAGTATATATAATTGATCAATAAATCCATATTTGAGCTTAAAATCAACCACTCTCATGCAAAATTAGAAAAGCAAGCTCGATAAGGAAACTTATGAAGCTCACATCACCTTGGAGGATCTGCGTGGTAACTATATAAGTTTAGAGGAGTTATATATGTGTCATTTTTTTGGAATTTAAATGTGACATATTTATGAACAAATTTTAAGACCCAGAAACTATTTAAAACCCTAGTAAAACCCTTAAAGAAACCTGATGGAGAAAACAAGCTTAGAGAGCCACCCAAATGGAATAGTTTGGAAATGAAACCTATTGGATCATGGATAAGAATCACTCAATATCTCACCCATGATAATTATTCATATGGAACTATAAAAACAACAAGAAAAATAGTGTTTTTCTCACCATGTTTTGTGTTTTGTAGGTTCTAGGAGGTTTGAGAAGATGAAATAAAGTTTGGGGAAAAGCTTAGGAATTTTTATAACCCCCAAAAATAATTTAATTATAGATAAAAGTTTATAAGTGTTCAAACAATTTTCTTACTTTTAGCTAGTCAAAATTGGCATAGTGAACACAAGGGTGAGAAGGGTAAAAACTCTAAGTATGGACCTTTGTAAGGTGTACATGAGTAGTATAAGGACATGGAGTGTATTTATAAGTGTCATTAACTCCCTCTCATGATTTTTCATGGAAAAATAAAGACATTTTTGAGTCCAAGTGTGAGGGGTGACTAAAATAAGGAGTTTTTAGATTATAGATAGTGATTGCTTCATTCTAGGAGTTTATAAAGGAATAGGTTATCCTAAGAAATGTTTCAAAATCATCTTGGCATATCCTTTAATGGACACTCAAGAAAATAACCATCTATTTCCTTCATGACATGGTCATGGTAATCCCTAGTCTTTTCTTCCTTTGTCCTCATCCCCCTTTTTGCATTACCCTTATCCTTTTATCACTCATCCACCATTTCTACCATTCTTATCTAGGTTTTAAGGCTTGGTATTTTATTTTATAGTAAAACCTTTTGTATAGTGTACATATATATCCCAAAAAATCCCTAAAAATTTAAATATGTCAAAAACCCTAACAATCATAATATTTTAAAAAGCCAAAAATAGTCCACGGTGTCTTGTCTTATGCCTAAACCTCTAGCTGCATCCATCTCCATGCACTTCATATCATTCTTCTTTAAAAAAATATAATACACATCCCATATATCCCATTATCCATATCACCATCCTAAAAAAACATCTAATATCCATCTCCTCTTTTTCCAATCATCATCTTTGGACACTATACATTATCTTAGAACCAAATCCTAGTGGTTACCCATACACATCTTCCCCATCATCTCTTTTGATCAAGTATTATCGACATAATAAACCTTTTCAAAGAATTTAGTCTTAATCTATCACTTTCCTATCATTTCCTCTTCATACCTAGCACCCATCTAATCACTATTTTTCTAGTGTTAAAGGTATTTAATCACATCATCTCTTAATCTTCTTGCTAGATTGGAGTCTTATATGGTTTTGTATTTTGGTAACCCTTGGTCATATTAATTACCTCCTTTAGCCACTCTTATTTTTGATTCCTAGACCTAACTAGTATCCTAAATCCAAATTCTCCTCATCCTAACCCTAGTCTAGGTCCCCAAATTCATATCATCTTTGTTAGTCTATTCTACATCCCTATTCTATTCCACATCCATACCTAGTCCAAAATCTATCCTTATCTAAATCCCTATCCAATTATCATCATCATCATTAGCCATCCTATCAACATCTAAGTCTATCCTTAATCCATAATCACATCTCGATCATCCTATTCTATCCCATCATTAGACAAGTCATTGTGTCATTGGTTGTAGATATTTGTGTGTGTTACTTGTCTATTCTGTTTGCATTATTTACATGTCTTTTATCATGTAAATATTTGATCATCTTTGTCTTTTATGTCTATGTTGTATCGGGTCTATTTTTATTTTGGTTAATGAATGAGGATGCTATGAGGTCACTAAAGATACAATAATGCTTATAAATACTATCGATGATGCAGAATTCACTATTTACCCATGCACTTCAACATAATGTCCTATTAGTCATCCTTATATCATGGGGAATCTTACCAATTGCTATATTTTATTGGATTTATTAGATTATAATGATCCTTATGAAAAATATGATGGCTTGATCACTTACACTCCCATCATTTATCTAATTGTCTAATCATCCATCACTAATCTAATCCTCTTGACCCATGTAACATCCAATATTTTCTCATCTCATCATCTAAGTCACATCCTATAGTCACTTAAATCATTACTAATCATCTTCATCATCATCACACCTCTCTTTTCCCTCATCATCCCCAAGTCTTGCATCGAATCCTTGATCTATAATATCAATCATTAATCAATAAGTCTATTGATCAATCATCATCCTTGCAATCATCTCTTTATTTATTTTTTCAATTGCTCATACCTATAGATTGGGCCCAAAATCAAAATATCCATATTTTCTCTCATCATCACTAATTGGTTAATTTATCATTATTTTACATGTGCTTTTGCTTAGGGTATCATCATTACTAATCATATTGTGTCTCATGGATATGATGCAATGTCATCTATTTTTTCTCCTTTGACTTTTAGTCACTTGATCATATCTTTTATTTTTTATCATCACCTTCATCATATCATTTGAATTTGTATTTGAGCTACACACATCATTAATCTTATCAAATCATTGTCTTATCCTAGCCTATAGCTCTCACTTGCATACATCCTTATTTGAGATATGTCTAAATCTTACGACCTTTTGATCTTATCATCATCATGTTATGGTTTATTTCTCCTTGGGATGTCTTGACAACTATGAGAAAGTCATCTATACTCCCTATGAATATATATTTAATAGGGGAATCATAAATTTATATATCATTACTCAATTTGAATTCCTATTCTTCATCTTCTATCTCACATTTGACATCCCATCCCTTTGTCTATCTATCTCATACCACCCATTGTTTCTTCTTTCAAGTGGCCATCTATCTCATTCTTTCCTGCATGTCCCCTTGAGGGGGCATTATATACACTAACATCATATACTAACATTCATCTACTAACATTCATCCATAATATGGTTTTTATTTGATATACCATTACTCCTCCCACTTCACTCCACTTGAAATGCCATTTTAAATAAGGGCAAAATGTATGCATCTAAATCCACTAGTTTCATTTACTGTCACTAATATTATTATTAGTTGACACTAATTCTATCTAATATTACTTATCCCCTCTAATTTCATCTTGTTATAACCCCATTAACCTAATCCTATTCATTTATCCCCCTTCACTCCTCTTCATTTACTAACCTTAGTCCTATCCCAATTCTTCATTAATTCTCCTAAATCCCCATTATCCCATCTTGATCCCACTTATCTATTATTTATAAATTTTAAATTCTCATGGCCCACCTACTAGCCTATTCATAGGTTCTCCTACACCTCTAGTTCCTAATCACCTACATAATCTATATCTAATCCCATAATTAGTCCCTAAAAGGATTATAGAATCCTCCAATTCTAGAATCCTCTCTATTCTCACTCCTCTCTAGAAGCCTCTAAATATATAAGATTCTAAGGAATTTTTTAATTCCTTTTAATTGTCCACCCTATATCTTCATAAGCTAGCTTCGAATGTTAGTCATTGATCTTTCCCTCCACATTCTATATAAACAAGAGCTTTTCCTCCATTGGAACCAAGCATTGAATCCATAACATCCCTATGTCAATTTAATCCTTCAATCCATGTATCTAACATCCTTGATCAAGTAATCACCATGTCCAAATTTTGAGTCTAAATTAATCAATCTAATCCTTTTGTTCTTGATCTTTTAAATCATGGTTTGGAGCATTTATCTTTAGGATTATAGTGCTGATTTGAATGGTTTATTCATCTAGTTACATTTAGTCCTAATGGCTCTAGATCTTAACTAGGTAGTTTGTTATTTTGCATTTTAAATTGCATGTTTATGGAAATTTAATCCAATAGCTCAAAATTTCACTATATTGTGTGAATCATGTGAATGTTTAAATCAAGTACAATAGTGATCTATCTTGTAACTTGGAAAATATGACCTTATGCTTACTCCTTTAGTACTTCAGACTTGAAGTTAGGTTGTTCCTTTGAGTGATATTGGAAAAGGTTGAATAAGAAATATTTTATTAATTTGAGTGCTTCTCAAGTGCTTTCTTAGTCTAATTGATAAGTGTTCCCCAAGTAAGGAAAGAATGAGGGTTGATATTGTATTTATACCAATCTTATTGGGAGATATATCACATTAAATCACTTAGGTCAACCATTATAATATTTTTCATTGGAAAATTAGTTGACTTTTATGAAATTGGACACTTGCATCAGGCTAAAATAGTAATGTTAATGCTATTATCTGACCTAGACATTAGTTTCCAAGGAGAAAGAGAACATGCATAAGCTCATAACTTTTAGAGTTGTAAGATAAGTAAATTTTAATCATTCTAGGCAAGATGGGATGTTTGTGTCATAAATATAAGGTTAGTCAAACTAAGAGATAGGCCAAGGGGCACAAGATAAAGTAGTTATGAGGCTTGCATAAGCAAGGTGTGTATACAACTAATAAGATCAGTTGGGTCATGAATTTACAAAGTGTACAAGACTAAGGTGATACATAATTAAAAAAAATATCATCTATAATATGTGAGCCAAAGTAAAATACTTTATAATTAGTGATTTAGTCCTTCTTTAGGATAATTCTCATGAGAAAAAATGATATGGTTAATTTAATGCCTTATGTCTAGGTTCCTTCAAAATTTATAAAATATTAGGTAAGAATGCATTTAGAATCAAGAGTTTAACAGGTGAGGATGTCTCATTCCTTATGAATGGGTATTCCCTCAAGTAGTATTTATAAACATTTGTTGGCCTGGTGAGTTTTTGTACATATTTTTGTGTTTTTAGTGTTATATATATATATATATATATATATATATATATTTAAATAATCATTTTTAGCAGTTGGTCCATCCTCAACCCTTGAATCTCTTTTAGCTAGCCTCATGTTGAATCCTATAGTACCTTATGATATTGAAAGGAAAATTGGTTTGTTGGTAAGTAGTGCCAATTATGTTTTTTTTTAAATTATCAAGGTATTTCATGATAGAAGATCTAATTTAAGATTTTAGTTCCAAAGGTTTAGACTATTACATGTGTTTTGAATTTACTCATGTTTGGGTGAGTCTTGGTAAATCTTTTCCTCACATGAAAACACACTTTAATTATTATGGGTTTGATTAGATAGAACTATTGTAGTTCAGATATATGATGTAAAATCTAAAATTATACCTCTCATTTGCAATGGTCATTCTAAACCCAAAATTGATATGTTCAAAATAAAATAAAATATAAAAGAAATAAAAACATTATCATAAAAACTTAATTCATGGTTAATTCAAGTAACTTCTAATGGGGATATGGATTCCTAATTGGTCGTAATGTTAGGCCTTAAGTGGGAGCAATTTTTTTTTTGAGGCTATGAATGTCTAGTTAGCAGTGGAGCAATGTCCAAGTGATCATTTTAAGGTAAAATTAACAATAACTTGATGATTTGGGTTGTACTAGTTAGTCTCAATAAGTTACATGAAAGGGAATGAATGCATTTGAAAACACTATGGTCATTGTGAACATCTATTTTTTTCCCATAGCCATTCCATTATTATCCTTTTAGGAATCTATTCATTTAGTAGGGGTTATTTTAGATAGATATTCTATGTTCGTAGACACATTTATTTTATTTTAAAATTTTCATGAGTATTTTATAATAGATTCACCATTTATTTTTTTATAGCATAACATACCCTAAGTTTTTATAAATTAGGGTGCCTCCTTTTGTCTTTTGGAGTCTAATATCACTTGTTGTAGTCCTATTTATCTCCCCCTACCTAATCATTATTTAGGCATACCTCAATTTGTGTGTGGAATGGGGAATAAAAAACCATAAATGTTACATCAATTAGGTCTATGCGATAAATTTTCAAATATAACACTTAGCTTGAAAATAGACTCTGGCAAGTTTTTCATCTCCCTTTTGCTAGTTGGGATTTTTTTTTTGATTACTTCTAGGGGGAATGAGGCATTTTTGGTGCAAAATCTGATTTCTAAAGTTTTCCCATTGCAAAGACCACATTCTCATCACACATTTTCATATATAAAAATTCCCATAGAAACATACCTAGGATGATTTTTAGTCTTCTTTAATAATTACATCTAAAAATATGATTAGGTCTAAGCAAGGTGAAATGTAATTTAGCACTAATTGGGATAAAAATATTGATTAGGTATAGGTGGGCATAGTGAAAAATTTAATGTTAATCAAATTTAATTTTTATATTAGGTATATCCCATGGTTTTATTATTTTTAATGGAAGTGGGTTTGAAAACCTGACCACATATTTGGGGGGTCTATGCCACCCCGATCCTTTGTTGGTCAGGGTTTAAACCTTGACTAGGTCAAGGGATATGTTGGCCCTTAGACCATTTTAGTTAGATATAAATACTTGATTAGGTTGGTAGAGGCCTTTCAGCTCATACCCCATGGTTTTTAGACTTTGAAATCCTGATTAGGCCATGGGGAGCCCATTTGCACCCTCCCCCCCCCACACCCCCCCACCCTCCACCTTTTTTTAAATTTTATTTTAATTAAATTTTAACCAATTTAATTATTTTTAATCAAATTTTTATTAAATAATTTGATTTTAAATTAAGTTTTGTAGAAATTAATTTTTAATTAATTATATTTTTTTGAAACTAATTAATTCATTGGAGAAAATTTATTTTTTTGTCAAAAACATCAATTAAAATTATGGGCCCGTTTTGGTGTTTTTTCTCATATATTTTGTTTAGGAGTTCCTTTCTAGTGATTTTAGAGGTGCTAGAAAGTTGGTTTCATTGAATTCACATGAGTTAATCAAAGATTACTCCCAGAGCCAAAATTTGATCTCTTAGTGCATAATTCAAATGATCCTTGGGTAGACACCCTATATGAGGAAATATGTCATAACACTTACATGATGATCACTAAAAATATTTATAACTTCTCAAACTAATGGAGGTTGATTTTAATGATATCTAGAATTTAAAGTTCTATGGAAGTTTCTTGGTGATTAGTTTAGGTGATGATATATTATTGATTTTTCCACATAAATCATTATTTCCTTTCTCATACAAACTTTAGTTCAAGTGTAAAAATAATACTATCAAATATGAAGCACTATTTCTAGGATTACAAGTATCATAAAAGATGGAATTCATATCCTCAAAGTGTAAGGTGATGGATAATTGATTATCAAATAGGTAAAACATCAATTTCAAGTAAAAATGATAGACTCAAACACTATATAAACAAGGTCTGGGATTGTATTTAAGCCTTTTAAGATTTATTTATAAATATAGTCCTAATGGTAGAAAACTCTAAAGCTAGTGCCTTAGCTATATCTATTTATTTGATGATTTTTCCTCCTAAATTTGAAATTGATCGATACATCATTAAAATGGTATATATCCCCAATGTGCTAGATAAATCTGAGCATTGGAAAATATTTAACAATGATAAATAGATCATTACTTTCTTAAAACAAAAGGATTATTTTAGAAATTTATTTTTTGTTGGAAGTTTCACTGCATATAGAGAATATTCTAATCTAGAAAATAAAGAGGAACAAACTTCAAAAACACCTGAAATGAAGGATAAATAACAAGAATACAACATTATATGGTATAAAGGAAATAATATTCCTAAATGGATAGTCTCTTTAGAATAAATGTTTGAAAAATGTGAGAAGTACATCAAGAAAAAGATTCAAGTAAATCCCACATAATCCCTTGAATCTGAGAATGTAAATATTGGCACGAAAGAAGATTTGAGGTATGTAAATATCAAAAAAAAATATATATATAAGGAAGAATATATAATGTTCATTACTCTAAACTCTCTCTCTCTCTCTCTCTCTCTCTCTCTCTCTCTCTCTCTCTCTCTCTCTCTCTCTCTCTCTCTCTCTCTCTCTCTCTCTCTCTCTCTCTCTCTCTCTCTCTCTCTCTGTGTGTGTGTGTGTGTGTGTGTGTGTGTGTGTGTGTGTGTGTGTGTGTGTGTGTGTGTGTTCACTTAGTGTTACACCTATTTAAAGTCTTTTAAACTAAAAAACATGTAATAAATCATTCCATTAAAACCTAGTGTCAATATGTTTAGGTACAAGTTGAGAAACTATAATGAAAAATCTTTGGCACTATGTATGAAAAAATCAAGAAGATGTTAGATGATAGGATTATTTTCCCTATCCAACACTCAACTTGGGTGGCCAACATCGTAACTATTCAAAATAAGAATGGGGAAGTTAGGATTTATGTGGATTTTCACAATCTAAATCAAGCTTCAACTAGAGATAAACTATCCCTTTCCAATCATGGATCAATTCCTATAGGATATCATGGGATATGAAATGATGTCTATGCTATATGATTACTCAGGATATAATCAAGTCAAAATAACTATAGATGATCAATTAAAAACAACTTTCACCACTCCATTAGGAGATTTTTCCTACATAAGAATGCCTTTCATTGTCATCAATGTAGGGGAAATATTTTAAAGGGTGATGGATTTATAGTTCAAAAATATGAATTGTAAAATCATTTTGATTTACTTGGATGATTTCATATCCTTCTCAAACAAAAGACAAGAACTTTTGAACACCTAAAAAGGGTTTTCTAAAGATACCACTCTCATGGTATCTCTTTGAATCCCAAAAATTATTTATTTGTAGTGATAGAGGGAAAAAATTTAGGCCATATAGTTTATAAAAAGGGTAAAAAAATTGATCCATTAAGAATAAAAGCAATCCAATAGTTATCCCTACCAACCAACAAACTAGGCACTCACTCATTCTTCAACAAAATCAATTTCCTCAGAAGTTTTGTTCCCAAATGTTTTGAACACACTAGACATATTATACAGATGGTGAGTGGAAATAAATACTTAAAATTAAATGATGATGGAAAGAAAGGGTTTAATGATATCAAGGAAGTAATTTCCAAGGAACCAATCTTAACTTTCTTATATTTTTAGAAGGAATTTACTGCATATTACTACTCTTCTTAATAGACCTTGTCTACCATTTTGGTGAAAAATAAAGATGAGGGGATTGAATCCCCTATGGAATTCATGATTTGTGGATTAAAAGACCATGATATCAAGTATTAAATGGTAGAGAAACACACATACATCATGGTCAAATCTATAAAACATTTCATATTTTATACCTTGAATTTACATACCATTATAATGGTCCCAAATTTAGTGGTGAAATCAATCCTCACCCAATAAGATCTTGGATCAAAAAGATATGGTTGTTGTAGTAAAAATAGGTATCTTCAGTCATGGACCTTTTCAAGAACTTATCTAGTTTTCCATGTTAGATTTAGACTTGTTCCAATGTGGCACATGTAGACACGTAAAACTGGCCGTCAATAACCTCCAATCAGGTTTTTGGCTAGATTCCATTTGAATGCACAATTTGGCCTAAAAACACTAAGACACACTAAATGATGTGAAACTAACATATTCAAGTACTGATTTTGGCTAGGGTATTCTTAAATGGGGCAATATAATTTATGGGCTAGTTAACTTTGATTAATCCATTTCAAGTCAAAATGCCAAATTTACACCGACATGCTCTAGACTGCTCTTTCCTATCAAATATTTTGCACAAGACTGATGCCTCTTTTATTTTTTATAGGAAACATCCTAAATGGGAATATGCATCCAATGCATCTAGCAATGACTTTCAATTCTAATCTAGTCAAATTTAGGACCAATAATAAGGCATTCTAATCAATTTGGGTAATTTATGCACAATGTACTTAATCATGCTTGAGAGATAATTAACCCAAATCAAGGCCTAATCAAAAATTCCATGGAAACTTGTTGAATAATTTATTTTTTAAATGAATATTGAATATATATATATATATATATATATATATATATATATATATATATATATATATATATATATATATATATCATTAAGTGACCTCATTTCATGGGAAGACATCCCTAGGCCATAAATACCACAAATATCAAGATTCATGTCCTTCATGCCTCATCAATGCCTTCCATGCCTATTAATTGCCCCTTCTTCCAATGCCATGATGAGGATAATTACAAAATTAATTCCAAAAATTAAATTAATCCTCAACCACACATCTCAATCTTGAGATGGACAATTGAGGTTGATTCTGATCAAATCCAAAAATCTATAAATAGGAGGCCTCACAACAACATTTCTAAGATTAGTTAGTGCAAAGTTATAATGCAAGATTAGTTCCAAAAAGCTTCAAAAAACTAGTGTTATAATGCCAAATTAATTCCAAGCAAAACCAAGCCACAAGCCAAAGGTGCCAAGAGGAGATGAAGGTAGCCACACTCCATTGAAGAAGATCTCTTGAAGCACAAGCCAAGAAGGCCACCATTACAAAGGCATTTGGAGCATCTAAGGAAGGTGAAAGGAATTCTTGTGTTTTCATTACTTGATTTTCAGTTGTGTTTGTCATTTTATTTTTTTACCTAAGCTCTCCCTAGTGTTTAGGCCTAGAGATGTTATGATATTAGTGTGTTTATTTCACTTTGTTTCATTTTGGAACTAACACCATACTAACCATCCTCTCTTGAGTAAAATTCCTAGATCACATTATGGCACACCCGATGGGATTAGACACATCTCACACATAAATAATATAATTTTTCATCTTTAAAATATTTATTTGGACCTTTAAAACTCTTAAAAATTGATTTTTTAACTCTATTTTACCATTTTGTGTTACCACAAGTTTACACAGTAACTGATGTTAGTAGTAAATATCGACATCGATTACTTGGATAAACCAACATCAGTTAGTAGAAATGACACTGATTATATCTCAATTGGACATTCTTGACATTGATAGTATATAATCGATTTCAGTCACTGTGTTTTCCTAAAAACACAAACCTAAGAGCTATTTTAAAATGCTTGGTTTGGGGTTATATGGACTCCATTTTGGATGATTTTTTTTAAAACCACATGTTTTCTCCTAAATTTTCAAAATTTGGCATTAGTTTAGATTCAAGTTTCATAGATTTTTTACAAAATTTGGAAAATCCATTTAAAATGTTTCTAATCTAACATATTTTCTTTTGGGGTGATGCCTTAAGGGTAAACAAGTAACTAGCAGATTTCAAGTTTGATAAATCATGTTTTAGAACATATTTTGCATGATTTTAAATGAATTAAAAACATTATTTTAATGCTTAAAGTAACATTTAAGGTGCTTAAATAAGTGTTTTTATCATTAGTTTTCAAATTTACAACTAAGACCAAGGGGTCAAATGAACACCACCAAACATTTCATTTGGGTTTAAAATTGAACACACTTGTCAATTTTTGCTTACAATAGTTGTTTAGATTAATATTGTTTATAAAAAAGAGGGGTGTTACATATATGCTCTTCCATTTGTCCCCTATAAGGAACCCTTGGAATCAAAATCACCATTCCTATTGCAAATAGCCTAGTCCAAGGCTTAGAAAGAATGTCACCTAAAACACTCCCCAAAAACTCACTAAAGTTTGGGTGATATTGAAAATGATCCTAAAGTTTTTATATTTTCATGATTTCTTTATTTTTATGCAACTTGGATTATGAGGGGGACTTCATCACCTCTCGTAAGTTCTTTAGGGATGTTTTGACATGGGGTTTCATCTCCTGACATTGACTTCATTTGACTCTTTTAGAGTTGCACGTGGGATGTAGTAGTACTTTGGACATTGCACTACACTGAGAAAATAGTAGGATGTAGTGGTTATAAAAAGGACTAGGCCTTTTTACAACTATCCAATGCCACGGTCACCCAATTTTCATGCTTTTATTTTACATTGTTTGACATGAAAGTCATTATGCAATTGATTCCCCTAGATTATTTATAAACTTGTTAGAATTTAGACAAATCCCCACTTGCCACAATAGTATTATTGGTGTAAGGTGTGCCTCAAGATCCATTTCATAGTACTATCATTCGAGAGAAGGGGGAGTGTAAAAATCCTACTATATAATGCACATTTACTTTTGGTTAAACACTTAAAATCCTCTCAAATGATGTATATTGATGGATTCTAATAATACCAAACAACCTTGTTAGTTTAGGATCTAAGGGTGATTAATTAGTAGGTCTTGTCCTCTATTAAAGTCTTGTTTGGAGTCAAAACTTGGTGTAAACAAACAAATTCCAAATCCAACACATAGTCAAAATTTTAATTTGAACAAAGAAGTGTTATGCTACTTGTGTGAGAACATCCATTTGCCTTGTTCAAAGTTCATCAAAAGGTTGAGAGTCATATCATCCACTTTAGCACAGTTATACTACCCAACTAAGTCTAGACCTTTACCAAAGTTGTTTAAGTCATTCTCTTATAATTTAAATTCAAAATTACACCTTTATAAGTTCATAGGGTTGATGTTTTAAGTGGGTTCACCATTTGCATTAAACTTGAGGGAACTTAGGTGCAATTTATAATTTAGGTTGAAGGCCATTTTAGACTCAATCATTATCATCACTTGATAGACTTAAGCCATTTTTTTCTAAATAATTACACTTTAAGTCTATATACCACAACATTTCAGGTCAAGAAAGGTAGTGTTATGTTGTCAAAATTATGGAAAAATGTCTTTGCCTTAGAGAGTTTTTAAAACAAACTTTTTTGTCACACCTTTTGGGTAGTATAGCATCATTACACTATCCAAATCATTTTAAACTTTGTTTCATGAACCCTCTTACATAGAATTCCAAAAATTAGTTCCTATGTATTCCAGACTGATCCAAGTGTACTTTTGATCCTTTGTCTAAAACACAATTATATTTTTCACCTTTGTCTAGATTTTTTGTCAAAAAGAAGCAAATTTTATACCATTATTTACAAGAAAATAAGCTATTGTTAAAGTAACTTTTATTTCATACCTTATACCTAGTTGATCAATTTCATATCCAAGAGTCAAATGCCTAGTGTTTGTTAGAACTTTTTCAAATCTATTAGATTAAAAATTTCATCTATTTTCAAAGTCTAGCTTTTGACATCATTTGGCCAAGAGTCCTAGCACATGCCTTGTTTGAACTTATATTTTGATGCCACGTTTGGACAAAAGACTGAATAAATTTTAATTTCTTATATTAGACTAATTTGAAACACTTCAACCTTAGAGATTGGCATTTCAATTTTTTAGTCCATTTACTTGCTTACCTTTGTGTGAATAGTGAAATGTTAGATACTTCACTCTATCTTGTTTCCTCACAAAGCTTTGTATAAACCTTTTGATCCTTTTGACAAATCTAGACCAAGTTGAAGGCATCATTTGTTTTAGATTATGTCCTTTTTAGATTTTGTATAACTCTTTAACCTTTTATTGCTAAGCATTGACTATGGATCCAAACATGTATTTCTACACTTGTAGTGGACTCATGTACAATCTAGGGATTAGTAATGTAGTTGCATACGAAGAAATGGTTCAAGACCCCTATGTAAATAATATTTCATATGAGATAGATTATCATCCCTCTTATAATACTCAATTAGGGGCAAAAATCCAAGATCCATTGGCTAACTATTAGGTTAACAGACTACCTTACACAGAACATGATCGATAAAAAAATGTACAATACTTAACTACAATACCCATGGTGGATGAGCCAGTTCTTCAATAGTCATAATTTACCAATTTGGCTTCCACGTATGATCCATTTTTATTTGAGTGACATTTATTAGAGAATAAATATGATATTTTGGTTAGGGCCATAGAGGTAGGGGCTAAGTTTCCATTAAACTTCCCCCATGAAAATCTACCAAGTCTAGTACGAGTGCCCCACAATATCATTTACGATCAACAAGATTATTCTAGAAATCTTATGGATCCATTCCAAACAACATACCAAGACCCCAATATACCCAATCTAGGCAAAAACATCATGGAAGATCACTTTAACCAAATGCAAACAACTTACCAAACCTACCTGAATTTAGCACGTGATTTCAATCAGATGAACATGGTAAGTAAGCCTCTCATTGACCTAGTTACTTTAACAAGGGTATTAATGGAATTAATTAGATAAGAGAATATAAGTTCTAACCCATTTATACAAATTAATTTAATAGATAACTTGATACATATGTCAGTTATTGAAGACGTGTCTTTAGCTTCTACACTAAATAGTGAGCCAAAGTAGTAGACAATGTGTAAACAACATCTAATATTGATAAAAATGGTACTAATGCACAAATAACTAGTCAACAATGTGTGCTTATAGTTAATCCCATGAGCAGATCATCATACCAAGGAATAAGAGTTTTTGTACCCCAGCCTCAACTAACCATTTCCTCAAGTGTATAACCTACATGATTAGATAATCAAATAATGGCTAATGTTACACCTCAATGATAAAATGTGATGAATCCTACTCCTCAACAAGTAGCGAGTGGTATTCCATAATAGCAGACATAGTCTAGTGTATTAATGTAATAAAGGATGAGTACATTGCTACCTTAACTAGGGGAAACTAATATTCCACCTCACCAAGTAAAGACCAACATACCTCTTCAGTCGTAGAATAATATGCCAGTCTAAAACCAAGCAATAACTAGCCAATAATGTGAAAATATTGGTCAATGATATATGTCAAATATACAACATGATTTCACTTCTTCATAGGGATTCATGTAATAAAGAGGTCCCCATGTTTCTCAAATACCTACTAGACAACCGTTGGTTCAAAATGTGCCACAAATCTAGAGACAAGGTCTTGGTGCACAAGTTCCCACTCAACAACAAGGTTTGATTAGTTTGAAACATGTCCCTTTTCAACCATAATAGGCATAGTATAGTTATATCCCTTCATCCTAACTACAAAATCCTCCAAGTCAAACCTTAATTGTCAACCCAAACCAGAATATCTCATAGCCACATGCAATTTCAAGTACAACCCAATCCACGTATGTGTATTTTTGGTCCATTCCCCAACCAAGCCAATGTACCCCAACATGTGTCTCCATCATACCCTGGTAAAAGTGTCCCACTTGTGACCTCCCAACCATTTATCCAAACCAATATTCTCCCTCAAACTAATATCCCTTCAAATTTATTATCCCAAGAATTGTAATAGATGAAAGATGTCATTGTTGCCATTCAGGTGGGGAAGTAGACTAAGAAGTTAAAATTGGATGATGTGTGTTCATATCCATTCAACATGGAGTATTTGTAGATACCATTTCCTCTAGGATATGAACCACCCAAATTTGATAAGTATAAAGGGAAAAGTGACCCTAAGGCCCATTTGATCAGATTCTTTGTCGCATGTCAACCAGTGGCATATAACGACATATACCCTTTGGTATTTATTTCTAAGGAGCTTGATAGGACAAGCATTGGAGTGGTTTTTAAATTTACCCAAGAATTTAGTAACAGACTTTGATGATCTTTCTAATAAATTTGTGAAACACTTTTCCTATAATCTAGAACATGAGATTTCATTAATAGATGTGACACAAGCAAAGCAAAAATATGAGGAGAGTTTTGAGAGTTATTTAAAGTGATGGAGGTCCCTTTCAAGTTATTTCACCCATAATTTACTAGATAAATAATTAGTTGTTATGTTTACTAAAAATTTACATAGTGAGATAGCCTATCATTTGGAACTGCAATGTGCACATACATTCAAAGAGATCATTGATAAAGGTTTATTGATCGAGTGATTTCTAATCAATAAAGGGGTCATCAATCTTAATTTAACTAATAAAAATCAAGGTATCAATCACAAAAATGACCAACATCCCATCCAAGCACAAACATCACAACCAACATAGGCCAATAATCATGAAAGATCGAAGTAATTCAACTGAAATAGGAATGTTGTGGGAAATGGAGTGACCAAATATCATCATGTCTAGACTATGTAGACATCATCTACACCACCTTTTTAGATTAATCCTACCCAAAAACCTCTCCAACCAATGTTACAAGTGAAACAACCAAGACTTATATAATAAATACAATAGCCTTTACCATTACAAACCCCTCCTCCTAGGAGAACCATGCCTACACATCGTATCTTTAATGACCTAGGGGAACCTATTGAATATGTATTATGTAATATTGTTATAACTAATTTGATTAGTTGGCCCATACTAAAGCATTATCTGCAAGGCATTCCTTACCCTGATTTATACCATGAAAATGAATTTTGTGACTATCATTGGCTCAATGGGCATAATCTATGAAGATGTGTCTAAATCAAGTATTTAATCAAGAATATGTTGGAGAATGGGGAGATAAAATTGGATAATGGTTCTTCCACTTCCAATCAAACTCCTACAATCTATCAAAACCCCTTTCCCTGACATAACAATCAATAGTAGCAAAATAATCAGTAACAACAATAATGGTCAGTGTAGTAGTAAAATCAATTATATCAAAATCAAAGGCTAAACTAGTAGATCTAACAAAATAAGAAGCATAATCTATAATGACAAAACAATGGATAAAATTAAGGTCAGAATGGTAACAACCAACAAACTTACCATGTAGTTGCACATGACTACAATAGGGTTGTAGGTCATGTTGCAAGGGGTAGCATTAATACCATCTCCATTAATCCTAGACCAAGTACTAATCAACCTAGACCATTGCTAAACAACAATATTCAGCCAAAGCACATGGATAATCTTTCTTTGACCTAGGAGTGCATACAAGCAAACCAAAAAAATAGGACTTCCAATTTTGGATATTATAATGATAACTCATTATTTCCATATGACCACATACAAGTGCACCAGTAATCAAGACTTGTATTATCTAGTCCCACACCATTTCTAACATTGGTTAACAATAATGGTCTAGTATTTAATCTTGATTATGTAATCACAACTTAGAGGTCAAATGTTACTATCCTAGGCTCACCCCCATCCACCACTTTTCCTATCATCCAACCAACCATTTAGCCTCAGAATGAACCATTCACTGCTGACCAAGACAAGAAGTTTGATATAAGGGATCTATCACCTTTGTACCAGCATATGATCTAGGACCTGACCCTCTTGAAGGGAAAAAATCATCATTATATAATGATGACCAAGCTGATTATTATAAAAATGCAAAGTATCATATTCCTAATAGGATCATGGAGCATCAAAATTATGAAGGAAGAAGCCTCAGACCAAATCAGCAAGGAACCATCAAGCTGATTTCCATAACTAAGTATGAAAGACCTTATGGACTTAGATTTAATCCACCTAGTGGTAACCCACATATTTTATTAAAATTCCATCACCAAAAACTAGTGATTATGATGCTGACAATAGAGCAAAGTATGATCATAGCCTTACCTTTGATAACTTAACTAAAACCAACCTATTTGATAACAATTCCATTTTTACCCTTACCCAAGCTATTCATCGCAATCCATTACCATTATATTATCCCCAATTGATATATTGGGACCAATAAGAATCTAGTCTATCGATTGATGTGTTCTAGAATGATGAGGCATTATATGATTACTTAGGTCTTAGAGACAACGTTTCATTGGGAGATTAAAAATTAGGATTATTAATCACATTAGATCTTGTAGCCTATTTTGGAGAGCAAGTGAACACCCTTAGCCAAAAAGAATAAGTAAAACATTGAGGTCCCAAAGTGAAAACCTCTTTGAGACACTTTCTAACTAGGGAAAAAGTAAATATAAAGGCCAGTCTAGTGGTGAAAACCTATATTTGGTGTCATTAGATGGGGGTGTTCATTCTTCTTCAAATTTAGACTAGGAGACCACCAATGATGAACTTGCATGTGGATCTGAGTTTAGTTTTGAGCAATAACAAATATCTGATAAAATTATCCAAGAATTTCCACCTATTTTTGTTATATGGACAAATCTACCAATAGGAGACTCAGATTCATCATGCATAGGAGAGGTTGAAGAACAAGTCCTAATAGAGGACCTTGACATAGTCTAACAGTTTAAGTCAATGCCTACTATCCTATAAGATGGTTCAACCCTTCTATTCAAAGATACAAAAAAGGTAAACATTAAGACTCCATCAAAACTAAAATGGATAAAATTATGAGTGTCTCTCACTGAGGAGGAATGTGACATCTTTACACCTCTATTGAAAGATTTTGTAGATATATTTGCATGGGCCTATTCTGACATGCCAGGATTAGACCCCACCTTGGTTCTATACCACCTTATGGTTAATCCTGATGCCAAATTGATAAAACAAAAGATCCATAAGATACATCCTTGTATTGTTGTATTAGTAAAGAAAGAGCTGGAGAAACTCTTAGAATTAGGATGTATCTAATCCATTGACTACTCTGAATGAATCTCTAATGTTGTACCTGTTAGCAAAAATATTGAAGGAATAAAAATTTGTAATGATTTTTGGGACATCAATAAAGCTTGTCCTAAAGATGATTATCCTTTACCTAATATCAACATGATTGTCAACTTCACAATAGGTTATGAAATTCTTTCACTCATGGATGGATTTTTAGGATACAATCAGATCAGAATAACACTAGAAGATTAGCATAAAATAGTATTTACCACTCCATGGGGAACATTTTGTTATTAAGTGATGACATTTTGCCTTAAGAATGTGGGATTTACATATCAAAGAGTCTTGATTGTCATATTCCATGATATGATACATGATATTGTTAAAGACTATGTCAATGACATATTAATAAAATTCAAGACTATAGCCAACCATCCAGCAGTGTTGCGTAAGATATTTGAAAGACTATGAGAGTAAAAAGATAGACTAAGTCTAAATAAATGTGTGTTTTTTATAACTTCAAGCAAATTATTGGGCTTCATCGTGTCTCATAGAGGTATTGAAGTTGATAAAGGTAAATTCCATGTTATAACCAAGATGCTGCCACCAACCAATTTAAAGCAACTTCGTAGTTTGTAAGGTAAGATCCAGTCCATTCAATGCTTCATCTCTCAGTTAGCAGACAAGTTATATCCATTTACACATATTTTGAATAAAAGAGTTACATTTCACTATGATAATCATTGCCAAACAACTTTTCAACAACTCAAGGACTATCTTGTCAATCCACCTATTTTATTACCTCCTATGCTAGGAAAACCATTCTTCTTATACCTATCATCTATTGATTATGCTCTGGGGGAACTCTTGGCTCAACATAATTATAATGGAAAGGAACATTCTATTTAATACCTAATCCATACCTTGGTTACATATGAACATAACTATGCATCTATTGAAAAAGCTTGTCTAGCCATGGTTTTCATAGCTCAGAAACTACGTCATTATATGTTGAATAATAAAGCCGTGGTCATTTCAAAAGTAAATATGCTCAAGTATCTACTATCTAAAATATATTTTCAAGGTAGAATGGCTAAATGGATCATGCTTCTTAGTGATTTTGACATAGAGTATGTCAATCAAAACATAATCAAAGGACAAGTTCTTATAGATCAACTTGTTGAAGTACCTCTCATAGATACACAACCACTCAAGTTTCCCTTTCCTGATGAATCCATCATGACCATTATTAATACACCCCTTAAATATTATTCCTAGAAGCTATACTTTGATGGATCATTCACTGTATATGGATCAGGGGCAGCCCTATTATTTATTACACCATAGGGGGATCTAATTCCTAAATCATTTAAAATCAGCTTTCCTTATACGAACAACATGGATGAGTATGAAGCACTCATTGAAAGAATTTGAAAAGTAGTGCATTGGAATATATCTCATCTTCAATTTTATGGTGATTCTTAGTTAATCATCAATCAAGTCATAGATCATTTTTAGACCAAAGATGACAAGCTAGTTCCATATAAAGCCATGGTTAACACTCTTAAAAAGTAAATTGCCAATATTCAGTTTGAGCATATATCGAGGGCTAGTAATATAAATTCAAATTCCATGGCTACTATTGGCTATCTGATTCAACAAATAGATAAAGCTAAAGAGTATCAGTTCTTCATCAAGAATTTGTTAGCACCAACTCATGAACCTTTAATTGTTATCATGATTTGTGATATTGTTGGTCCTAATTCTATCTGGTACTCAAATATTTATAACTAGCTTCATGACCAAGTTCTACCACCTAAGCTATCTCAGAAACAAACCAAAGCCTTCACTCATCATTCTACTCATTATACTTTACTTGGATCCACCCTTTACCACCATAGTTTTGATGGAACTTTACTTCATTATTTAACTTCGGTAGAGTCTACATTAGTGTTAAGAGAATTTCATGAAAGAGTATGTGGATCCCATTCTAGCAGGGTAGTCCTATCCAAAAATTTCTTGTATAATGGTTATTATTAGCCCACAATGGACACATATGCCATTGCATATGTAAATAAATGTGACAAATGTCAACAACATGCTATTTTGATTCATGCCCCAGTAAAAACTCTAAAATTGATGTTGATACCAAGGCCATTTTCTACATGGGGACTTTACCTCATTAGGAAGATTAACCCCACTTCATCTGATGGCCATAAACATATCCTTACCACCACCAAATATTTCACTAAGTGGGTTAAAGTTATACCCCTCACTTACATGACTGAAAAGCAATTTTCTAAATTCATCTTCAACCACTTCATCTGCCCCTACAATATCCCCTTTGATGTTATATCCAATAATGGAGGATCATTCAAGAACAAAGATGTAGACCAGTTATGTATTGAATACAACATCACCCAACATTTTTTTATGATAGATTACCCTCAAGGTAATGGTCAGGTTGAGGCATCCAACAAAACCATTATCAACATTATCAAAAAGATTGTCAATGATGTCAGTCATGATTGGCACCTCCATAGATTCCCTACCCTTTGGGTATATTGTACCAATCATCATACCCCCATAGGGACCACCCCATACTCACTTATTTAGGGTACTAAAGCCAACCTTCCCATTAAGGTCAAATTGCCTTCACTATGCATCTCTTTCAAGAATGTCTTGGATGATCATGACTATTGAGTGGCTTGTCTACAAGAGTTGGACCTACTAGATGAGAAATGTACAACCACCCTCAACAATCTTTAAGCATATCAAAATTGACTCAAAGGCCACTATAATCAGTGTGTGAAGTATTAAGCATTTGAACTTGGTGATCTTGTTCTCAAAGAAAACCAAAAGAATACCATGGATGAGAAGAACCATAAAGGGAAATTCAAACCAAACTAGATAGGGCCTTTTATCATTACTATAGATTATGGATCAAGAGCATACAGTCTTTCCATACCAGAGGATGATGAAATTTTAGAGCCAATGAATATTATTCATCTCAATTGGTACTATGCTTGAATGCTAAGGTGTATTGTCTATAAGGACCATTTTATCACTATTCTTCTTTGTACACATACCATTCTTATCCATCCTCTTTGCCATATCCACTTTCCATTTCTGACCTATTGACCCAACATGTTCTAAAGCCTAGCCCATTTAACCTTGGTTTTTTTTAGTCATTACATAGTTTTAACATCAAGTTATCTGATCAATTAATTAGTTGGTTCAAGAACTTCAGATAGAGATCATATTTTGGGATAGTGTGATAGAAGTTTTGGAAGTTTCATCCTTCATTTGTTATTCTTTCCTACCACCGGTCTTGTTACTAATTATAACCACCTTTGGTAAAATTAGTACAATTAATATATGCCATTGTGTCTTAATTATAACCACCTATGGGAAAACTAAGGGAAATACTAAGCCTTGATGTACCAACTTGCCACTTCCTATGCCATATTGTGTCTTTTTACCAACTATGCCTATTTTGTTAGAATTGGTTGCTACACTAGTCAGATTCCTCCACTATAAGGGCATAACTATAATGATTGGAGGTCTTATTCCAGGACAATGTAGGCAACAATCAATAATTATTGAGGTCAGTTCAATCACCCTTTTCCCAATTCTATTTCCATTTTGTGAGCAACCTAAGACAATGCTCTCATAGTTTTACAAGCAACCTAAGCCACACTCTCACCTTTTTATGAGAAACCTAAGCCATGCTCTCTCTATTTTGTGAGAAACCTAAGTTTGAATGCTCTCACTATTTTGTGAGAAAATTAAGTATGAATGCTCTTTCCATTTTACAAGCTTAAACCATTTAGTGTCTCATCATTCTCGATTGTGTTGTGACACTCCAAAACACTTCCAAAAACATTTCAAAAAATCATTAGAAAAGGACAAAAACATTGACCACTTCTTTTCTGTAAGGATTCTAGGAACCCTTACTAAGTTACAAGAAAATCATTTATCATTTAGTTTCCCCATCCTTTTTGGATATTTTATCTCATGCACTTTCCATTTTGCAAGACCATTCCTATTCTTCTATCACATACATTATGTTTGTTTTCATTAGTTATCACATTCTTCCCATTCCCTAGGAGAACTAAATTTGGCCCAAAATTTTTTATTGGATATTACATCCATGGAAATATGGAAGTAGTGTCCACTTGCCTATTGCATATGGAGACAACTTGAACACCCCCTTCCTTTTGTTCTATTCCCTTATTTAGTTCATTTGTTAAGTTTTCACCTATTTTCTAGGGGCAATGTTTGTAGGATTTTTATTAAATTATTTGTTTGTTTATTTCTACTTATTTTATTTGTTTATCTACCTATTTGTTTACTTTCATCATTGTTGCCTTGATTTAGTTTATATGTGTTCATTGGGTGATTCCTTGCCCACACTTACACTTGAATCCATCCATCTTCATATATTTATATTTTCATCATGGTTTTTATCATTGGTGCATTGTTTTCTATTGGCTATTAGATTGTGGGAGTCAGTCCTTATGCATATTTTGGTCAAGTATTTATGGTGTTTTATCATAAAGCCTACCATCACATGCTACAACAAACCTCAACTTCAAGGATTCTATTCAACAATGTTGGCATCTCTTCAGCATTGACATCCCAATTCACTCCCAATCATATCCCAAATAGAGTAATTAACCATGAAATAATTTCAACCTTTATTAGTTCAGATGAGCATCTCCCTATTATTAGGTTATTATAATTCATTATTATCCTCTGTGTTAAATTATCATCATCCTTAGCCAAGTTTATCATGTTTTCCATAATCGGGATCCAATGATTATAACCACCTATGGGCAAATCATTGCACACCATCCCAATTACATTTCTCAATAATTATAATCGCCTTTGGGAAAATCATTGTGTTGTCACCACTTTCATTTTTTTACCTATACATGGACATGTTATTATCTTGTTTATCTATCTTAATTGGGGAAACTCCATCTTCTCAATGATTATAACCACCTTTAGGTAAATCATTGTGTTATCATACCACATTACCACTACAAGGTACAATGCTTATAACCACCTTTGGGGAAACCATTGTGCACCATCCCACTTGCATTCTTAATGATTTTGACTATTTTTTTAATATCATTATGTTTTCACCCCATCATCTTTATTTTTTTTGGTTCCCTCATTTTGCTTCTTTATTTTTGAGGGACCATTTTTTGACCTACTTGTGCCAACCATTCCCTCGAGGGGGCATCATACAATTAGTTTATCATCATTACAGTTGTAGGCATACATGACCTTTTCATTCTTTGAGAAGGTGATTTTGTGCTTATAGCTTGTAACACCTTCCCAAATAGGGGCAAATTGTAGACACCTAAAGCTGGCCATTGATAACCTCTAATTAGGCTTTTGGCTAGTTTCTACCTAAAATGCATAATTTGGCATAACAACAGTAAAACATGCTAAATGATGTGAAACTAACATATTTAAGTGCTAATTTTCACCATGGTATCCCTAAATGGGGAAATGTAATTTATGGGGCAACTAACTTTGATCAGTCTATTTTGAGTCAAAATGCCAAATTTACACCTACATGCTCTGGACTGCTCTTCCATATCAAATCTTTTGCACAAGACTCATGCCTTTATTATTTATTGTTGGCAACATCCTAAATGAGAATATGTATCCAATGCATTTGATAGTGACTTCCAATTCCAATCTAGTCAAATTTAGGACCAATAACAAAGCATTCTAATCATTTTGTGTAATTTATGCATAATGTACTTAATCATGCTTAAGAGATAATTAACCCAAATAAATGCCTAATCAAAAATTTCATGGAAACTTGTTGAATAATTTGTTTTGAAAATGAATATTGAATATTTTCATTATCAAGTGACCTCATTTCTTAGGAAGACATCCCTAGGCCATAAATGCAACAAATATTAGGATTCATGCCCTCCATGTCTCATCAATGCCTTCTATGATTCCCTCCATGCCTAATAGTTTCCCCTTCTTCCAATGCCATTATGAAGATAATTAAAAACTTAATTACAAAAATTAAATTAATCCTCAACCACACATATTAATCTTGAGATGGATGGTTGAGGTTGATTCTGATCAAATCCAAAAATCTATAAATAGGAGGCCTCACAACATCATTTCTAAGCTTGATTAATGCAAAGTTATAATGCAGGATTGGTTCCAAAAAGCTTCAATAAACTAGTGTTATAATGCCAAATTGATTCCAAACCAAGCCAAGCCACAAGCCAAAGGTGCTAAGAGGAGATGAAGGTAGCCACACTCCATTGAAGAAGACCTATTAAAGCACAAGCTGAGCAAGCCACCATTACAAAGGCATTTGGAGAATCTAAGGAAGGTGAAAGGAATTCTTGTGTTTTCATTCCTTGATTTTTAATTATGTTTGTCATTTTCTTTTGTTACCTAAGCTCTCCCTAGTGTTTAGGCCTAGAGATGTTATGCTATTAGTGTGTTCATTTCACTTTGTTTTCATTTTGGAACTAACATCATACTAACCATCCTCTCTTGAGTCAAATTGCTAGATCACAACACATGCCTTGAATAATCCTATAGTGCTCAACATTTGACACTTGACTATATTGACATCACTTCACATAAGGAGAAAACCCTATGCATTCACCCAAAGCACAATAGAGAAGGGATTAGGGTCTGTATTGGGTTATTTGTGCCATGGCATAAATTAATCCTTCAAGGATTTTGGTTACTGTTATGGCGGTGGTGCATTCACAGGTGAAATCCATCCCTAGGTGGGTAAAACAAACTATCTATCTGATACAAGTGGATATGTAACAGGTCTAAATCTTTACGAGTGAAAGCCTTTGGTTCCTTTGGCTTAATGGCATTCAATCACTAGGGTACCTATTCAAGATACTTAGGCTTAGGTTTGTGCTTAGATTCAAGTATCATTATGAGGCTTAGGTTCTTACCCATACTTAGATAATTTCCTATATTAGGTGCTAGAGTATTCATGAGCTACAGGTATGCCATAGATGATTTAGGTCAAAAGCTCATAAGAGCTCAACATACATACTATAGATTTAAGCATTCAATCCATTAAATATTTCATAGATCCATTCATCATTAAACAAAGTTTGACTATAATACAAATATATCAATAAGAATTGATCAAATGCTCATCTTAAGATATTAAAGGCCCAAAGCCTCATAGGTGAGCTTGGGCATTCTAATGGGGAAAAACAAAGGCATCCTAAACTAAAATCTAAGTTCTAATGGCAAACATAACATCTAGAACCAATCTTATCCTCCTTACTAACTGGACTCAACCCACTTTTATAGTGATTTGGAGCATCTTATTGCCATGGGGAATAGAGCAAGCCAGTTACTGAGCTAGTGTTAGATGTACTCATTTTATCAGCTCCACTACCCTACCTCTAATGAGCCATGACTATCCCATGTGTCTACTTCCCAATGATGATTGAGATAGAAATGAGATAGTTAGCCATCTGCTAACTGGTGCCACAAGATTAAAAAACAAAAATCATGACAAACAATTGGATCTCACCCAAGTGTCTACTATGTTGGCATGGATCATATACTTAGATGGATTTGAGGCCAAACATTACCCTATACAAAATTGTTAGTCTACCCTCAGACTAATCTTTTAGCACCTTAGGTGCACAAAACTTAGGTGCATGCTCCTTTAGTTCTATGTTGAATTCCTTGAAACCCTAGATTATGAGCTTGATTTCTTCTATAGTGCCATCTATTTTTGTGGAGGTAGTACTGAGGTAAGGCATGCCAATTTTATTCAACTCTTTCCTAAAGGATTGTAACCTTTCCTTTGCCTTTGTTATACCTCTTTTGAGGATCACTCCTTGCTCATAGGCCTTTATTTGTAACATGTAAAATAACTCTTCTAAACCATGCTATTGGGTCTTATTTTGGGTGCTCAAAGTGTTGACCTACACCATTATTTGAGCATGCTCAGCCTAGTTGTTAGGAATAAGTGATTAATTATGTAATAAATTATAACATGGAATTCATTTCTTGAGATCACATTAGCAAAGACATATGAAATAAAATTTAAATCTAAGCAAATAAACACATAACACTGATATAATATGGTTCACCCAATATGGGCTAAGTCTTCCAAGAAGCTCTCAATAATATTATAAACAAGAGTACAAGACAACTCTCAACAAGAACCTCTTATAGAGCTGACTTTCTCCAACTTAAATTCACACCAAAATTCTTAAGATGCTAAGCCACACCTCAAACTTGATCACACCAACCGAAGAGAGAATTATATAGCTTAAGATGAGATGAAAAAAATTCAATGAATAATGTGTTACCCCTCACCCCTATTTATACTTTTCAAAATCTCTTGAAAAATGTGCCATAACCATAGAGATAACCATATCTCCACAAAATAAGGTAAAAAATAAGGGATGTTTCAACCACATAATCCCTTAATTTTCTCAACACCTTTAAATCATACCCACTTCCCAGAAAACATGCCAAAAATAGGGGAAGTGGTTAAAATTTGTCCTACCATTATAAAAAATATATATTTCATGTTAAATATGTCTTATTAACTTTATTTTTACCTTAGGGTTGACACGGACTCCATATTCAATAATATCCCACTTGGAGTTCATTTCCCCTTGAACAAAATTTAACACTCCTCCATGATCTTCATGAAGACCAACCAAAGATAAACATAACCTCAAATTATATAATGTGATTACTTTGGTCATCATATCTACAAGATTCTAGCTTATATGTATCTTCTCTAGCTTCACCATGTTTTTCTCTAAAGCTGTCCTAATGAAATGATACTGAAATTGTATGTGGTTTGTCCTTGAGTAGAAAGCAAAGTTATTGGCTAAATGCACATCACTCTAAATATCACTATGTAATCCCCCAACTTCCTGATTATGGCCCAAATCCTTAAGTAACTATTTTAACCAAATCATTTCCTTGTTAGCTTTTATAGTAGTAACATACTCAGCCTCTATGGTTGATAAAGCCACAACATTTTGTATTCAAGAAATCCAACTAACTAATATTTCCCTAATAGTAAATACATAAATTATTGTGCTCCTCTTGATATAAACATCCCTAGCCATATCCAATTCCATATAACTATGAAACTATGTACTCTTTTTATTCTTGTTCCTACAACTGATTCTTATGCATGAATAAAAAGAGTACCATTCATAATATCATCCAAATCTGTGTACTCTTTTTATTCTTGTTCCTAAAGCTGATCCTTATACATGAATTTTTATTTAAAAACAACATACCTAGACCAAAATATTTTATTATCTCTAAGACTCTAAACCCAAAAACCAAAGTCATCCTTACCATAACTAATAAAGGTACATCTCTCAGACTTAGCCTCTAACTTGGTCTTATATTTCTTGGGAACATGAACTAATGCCTCACATCCAAAGACCCTAAGAAAATAATAATTAACTTTCTTACCAAACCAAGCTTCCTTAAGTATGCCTCCATCTAAAGGCACTGAAGGTCATCTATTAATCAAATATACCACTATGTTAACTAATTCTACCTAAAACATTAGGGGTAGCCATGCATGCAACTTCATACTCCTAGCATGTTCTGTGATTATCCTATTCATCCTATATAACAATCCATTCTCCTATGGTGTCCTTAGAACCATCCTTTGTCTATGAATTCTAGTATATGAACAATAATCATCAAACACTTTGCTATAATACTCACCTTCATTGTCTAACATGAGACATTTCAGCTTGAGACCTATTTCAATCTCAACTAAAGATTTTCATCTCTTAAATGTTTCAAATACATTAGATTTATTATTAATTAAATAAACCTAAAATTTCCTAGTTACATCATCAATAAATGTAACATAATAATTTGAACCACCAATAGAAGATACCTGAGTTGTCTCCCATACATCCAAGTGAACCAACTCCAACTTATTTTCCTTCTTCATAGGTCCAACCCTTAAGAACTTAAATTGATTTTTTTTCCCATACACACAATCATCATAGAAGTCCAAATCAACCTATTTCAATCCAAGCATCTTGTCTTTCAATATCTCCATGCCCTTTCAGTTCATATGATTGAGCCTGTAGTGCCACAAAGTTACATCTTCATCTATAACAACTAAATTATAGTGATCAACACTACTATTCAAATACAAAGTGCAAATTTTATTGCCTCTCACAACCACAAGAGCACCCTTGGTAACTTTCCAAGAGTTTTTTGTAAAAAACACCAAACAACCCTCGCTATCCAACTGCCTCACTAATATTAAATTTTACCTTAACTTTGGAACATGTCTGACATCCTTTAGTAGCCATGTGTTCCCATTCTACATAATCACCTAAACACAACCATTCCCTACTATATTTCATGGTTCATCATCACCAAGATAAACATGTCTAAAATATCCTTAAACATAATAAATAAAATTATGACTATGTGGGGTGGCATGAAAAGAAGCCCCTGAATCTAATACCCAAGATTCATAAACATTAACCAAGGAAAGAATTAAAGCATCCTGACTAATAGTACCTATTTTCATATTTACCTCCTTAGTCTCCTCATGTTTGGTCTTTTTATCCTAAAGTTCCCAACATTCCTTCTTTATGGGTCCACTTTTCTCGTAGTGCTAGCATACCATCTTAGATCTAGATTTAGATCATTCTTGACCTTTTGACTTTCCATAATTTCCTTTGATTCTATATTTTTTTCTTCTTCTAGTCTCTACCATCAAAGCATTCCCTGAAGATGATTCCCCAGTTCTCTTCCTTCACATTTCCTCACTAAGAATCACATCTATAACATCCTCAAACTTTAAAATTCCCTTAGCAGGGATGACATTACTCAAAACCATAACCAAGCTATCCAAACTATCTAGTCAAGAGCACAAAATCAATAAAGCCTTAACTTCATCTTCAAATTTTATACCAATAGAAGTTAACAACTCAAAATGGTAGTAAAATCATTCAAATGATCATTTATAGAACCTTTTCAGACATTTTCATATTAAATAACCTTTTCATCAAAAATATTTTATTAGAGATAAAGTGTTTTTCATATAACTCTCATTATTTTTCATCAGACCAAATGTGGTCATCTCCTCTAAAATATTGAAGGAAACCAAACATGCAAGGCACAATAGTATGACTCTTAGTGCTTTAATATCAAGAAAATTCCATTTTACCTAATCCATACCTAAAGGTTAGCATACTTTCCTCATAAAAGGGTGACGAAGATCCTTTTGTAACAATTAATCTTCCATCTACATCTTTCACAATTTGAAATTATACCCATTGAATTTTTCAACTCTAGATCTGCCATAGCTCCCACTCAAGATAATATCTTTCCCTATGATTCACCACTTTAGCAAAACCACTAAAGCTAACTATGATACTAGTTTTTAGTAATAAGTGATTAATTATTCAATAAAATATAACATAAAATTCATTCCTCAAAATCACAGTAGCAGAGATATATGAAAAAAATTAGATCTAAGCAAATAAACACATAACACCGATATAATGTGGTTCACCCAATGTGGGCTACATCCACCAAGAAGATATCAATAATATTATAAAAAGAGTATAATAAAACTTTCAACAAGAACCTCTTATAGAGATAACTTTCTCCAACCCAAATTCACACCAAAATTCCCAAGATGTTAAGCCACACCTCAAACCTGATCACACCAATCGAATAAAGAACTACAATGCTCAAGATGAGATGCAAAAAATGAAAATAAAAATGTCTTACCCCTCACCCCTATTATAATTTTCAAAGTGATTTGAAAAATGTGTCATAACCATAGAGATAACCATATCTCCACAAAATAAGGCAAAAAATAAGGGAGGTTACAACCACATAAACCCTCGATTCTCTATACACCTTTAAATCATATCCACTTCCCCAAAAACATACCACAAATAGGGGAAGTGGTTAAAATTCATCCCACCATTGTAAAAGGTAAATATTTAATGTTAAAAATGACCTAATAACTTTATTTTTACCTTAGGGTTGAAAAAAACTCCATATTCAACACCAACTCACAGTGTATTCATGTGTCATTAGTGTGTCCTTCTCCCCTTTTCCCCTTTTGAGGAACTCATTGATGATTGATTCCTAGGTAGAGAAGTTAAAACATATTACATTGATCACTTGTATGCCCTCTTTAATATTTGTGAAGAGGTCTTTCACCTCTTCAAGTTTCATGACAATCTCTTATTTTATGGTGGCACAAGGTTCCTCCTCTTCTTCTGGTGTTGATTTTGCCTTCAATATTGGGAGCATTTGCTCCATTAGTGAACACACCTTATCGACCTCCAAAAAAATTAAGGTGTCAACACCATCAAAAGGGATGGATCAGATTCCTCTATGTGCTTGGCTAGTTGTTGTAACTAAAATTTTATGGCCTTGTTCTTTTCTTCTTCTTCTAACATGATCTTCTTCTAGATTAAGGCTCTAACATCATTAATGATGTTCTTTAGTGATACCATAGAGGAAATTTAGAGGAGGACATTAGCTGACCTTACTATATTCATTATGGGGGGTTGATAAAAAGTGAATCCTACCCTTTCTCTAGTTGGTATGTGTTAAGGATTACCTTCTATAGTACCTCAAATTGAGGTTCATCCATATAACTATCAAAGGCAAAGGATAGTTGCTAGTGCATCAGTGTTGTGGAGGTTCTAGGGGGCATGTAAACCATCATATAATAATCTTATTTTGTGAACCCCTTATTCACCTTCTCTTGTAGGCTAAAATCAACTTCCTTTCCCTGAATGGCTAGATCCATCTACTCCATCTCTTTTTTTATCAAAACTAGCACCTTATTCAATGCTTTCTTTTGATGTGTCTTATTTCTCTAGTAGGGGTTATTCCGAAGACTTGTTCCCTTCATCCACTTTTTCCTTCTCTCTAGCATCAAGTTTTCCCTCCTAAGTCTATTGGTTTTCAACTATACTCTCTATTTTCTTTTTAAGGTGTCAGTGTTGTCTTTCTTATTTCCAGGTACCCCTTCACCATTTGGGCATGCTTGTGGTGTGGTTTTCTCCATTGTGCTAGTGGGGGTGCTAGGTGCCTCTACCACTTCCTCCTTTATGGGTTTTGTGCTTTCAAAAACCCTCTTTTCTTCTTTTTCTCTCCTAGCCTTTTCCTTTTGGGCCATCTTTATCTCCACCTTCCTCTTCTTTACTATCGTATCTATATTTTCCTCTTTGGCCCTTATATCCTTAGCCTTATCTTTATCAATATCTACCTAGGTCATGCCCTTGGCCTTCATGGCCTCCATTTTTTGATATAACTCTAGCACTACCTCTATATGGTCCTTATTGAGGCCCATCTCCATCCATAGGTACCTCTTTTCCTCCTCATTTTTTGGAGGTTACATCATGAGTTCTGAGGTTGGGGTATTTGATGGTTTTTATGCTTCTCCAAGCATAGAAGTAGTACCACCTTGGAGAGCCTTATGAAATTATGTAGTGCTAGGTTCTTCCTCTATTTCTTCTTTTTGGACAATGTACACCTTCATCCCTCCATCTTTCTCTTTTTCTTCCTCTTATTATGCCCCATGTGATTCTACTTCCTCTTGCACCTCCATATCTACCAAGGTTATCATGGGCATCACCACTGTCCCCTTGTAATTATTTTTTTCTTATCCCTTGGCTTGGGTGATGTAATTCTTATTGTGAATACCACACTTCTTCTTTGGTGTAAATGGGGTATCTTCATTACCAGAGGTAATATTTAACCAAAGGTACTCTTGTATTTCCTCCAGGGTTTCTCCCTATTTATTTTGAGGGGATTTTATTAGTTCTACTAGCACCAACTCTCCTTCTTCATTAAACTGAAGGGGGAGTTCATCATATTTTCCCACACTAATGCCCTTCTTCCTTGGCTTCATCTCATAGAAGAACATGTAGATGTGCCCAAAAATGACTTCTATTTCAAGGAGATAGATTTTGGTGTCATCCAAATTATCCTCCTCATCTTTGGTTGCTTTCCCCCACAAATGCATGTATTAGTGCCTCAACATACATATTTATGCATCCACAATATTCACTAGGCCATCCACTTGCTATTCATTGTGGATTCTTCATAGCACCTCTTTGAAGTACTTGGTTGAAAATGCATAAGGTAGTTTTATCCAAATAAAATGATTCTCATATATGAGTACCAAGTGAATGACACATAAGTGTTTCATAATGACAAAAGTCAACATTTCAAAAAAAAATTGGGGGAGTTTCTTAGGGATGCACCATTCTTCTTTGAATGCTTCAATATACTTTGCACACCATCCCATTACTCAAGATTTATACTTTGGGGTTAAGGAAGGGGGAAAGTGCAGTTATATTATTTTAGTGTTGGGGAGTCATTATGCACTCGGAAGACCAACAGGTTGTCATCATCACCATCAGACATGTCAATATCCTCCATCATAATCAATATCAATGTGGACTCCCATTAAAAGGTCTCTTGCATCATATGAAATTTGAGTACATTATTGATTATCTTCTATGATGAACTTAGAAATGTTAAATTTCACCCCTACACCTTGTGGTAGGAGATACATAGGTAGGTATTTATTACATCTTCCCATTGACTGTCAAGACATAGTTTTGAACTCACCAAGTGCATATATGCCCTCATCCCAATATTATTAATGTCCTTTATTTAGAATATGAAGCCTCCTTTATAGTAACCTATGAGTTTACCAACCTTTTTAACTTTAGCATCATCTACCATCATCTAGTGGATGTCTATCCTAGAGCTTGAGAGTTTAGTGATTCGACCAATAAGGTTTTTAGGTAGCCTCATGTGTCTCATTATAATGTATAACTTATCCTTGTGGACACACGAGAGGAAGAACTATATAATTTCCTCTAGGTTCTTAAAACTTAGAAACTCTTAGAGTTTAATCATGCTGGTGGTCACCAATTTGTTCCAAATTGAGACATAGAATAGTGATATGCCTTCTAGAGTCTTTACCCTTGTGTCTATCACCTAATCTTATGTTAGGTCTTGCATATTTCTTGACATATGGTGGTTATATTATTTTAGGTGGTAGTTATGCATGAATGATGCCTAATTTTTTCCCATTAGGACCTCTTTAGGAAATTGAATGTCTTAGTATAACATCTTATCAAGTTCTTATGGATTGACTTTGGTGATGCTTACTCTTTCTACCAATAGTGCTACTATTTTCATGGTGACAAATTTTGCATCTAATTATGCTTTCTTGTCATCTTTTTATGCTTGTTATGGGCCAAAAATCATCCAAATTTTCCCCATTCTAAACCTATTGGTGTTAAACCATAGTCTATTTATCTTGTTAAATCCTTCAATCTTTGTTGGTACTTACATAGTTACAAGGTCTACGACTGTATGTTCGACTCTTAAGTTTATTATGCCATAAATGGTGGCCTCAACATCACTTTAGTTTTTTACTAACTATTTATCACATAATTTATACCCCTTACTTTCTACCTAATCTCATAGGGAATGAAACTCATTTCTTTATATAGTCATTCTCTTTTAGCATCTAAGGGTGCTCAGGGTCTCATTGTAGTAGGGTCTCCTTTCTTTATCTCTTTGTTTCATTATTTTTTCTCTAATTTTATATTCAAAATTAAAATTAATACAAAGTTTGTAATTAGATGAAGTCAAATTTTTATTGCTTTATACCTCTTCTCTTATCTTTTGCCTTAATTTTAGTTTCTTAATGGCATGACGGTGCTTACACTCTTTAGGATTTACTATGACCCATGAAATCCAAAAAAATATACTATTATTTGTGTATTTAATGTAGATATTTGTGCCTTCACTATCAACATATTAACTTCTTATAAAGACTTTTTGATGAAATGAAATGTAGTTTAAATGGTCACTTCCCACCTCACTTTGGGTGGATGCTAGCTTATCCTGATGATCTTCTCTTATGATTTATTCACTTGGCATGACCTTCACCTTCAATATGGTAACATGGGTGTAGTGCTTCACATGAATGCATGATATGAAACTTATAAGTTTTAATTGACATATATTTCAATAACATGAAAATAACAGAGTAACAATGATTTCTCTGAGAAGAGATGTTTTATTACTCAAGATTGCAAATACAACCATATGCTTATCTCTGGGAAGAGATGTCTGATTTCCATTTTGGGTTACATATTCATTTATACACATTTTTAAGGTAGGAAGAGGATGTGTAAGGTCACCAATATTGAGGTATATTAAGTGGTTTGACTTCCATAATTTATAATAATATAGAATTCAAGGATTTACTATTTTTAGAAACTTACTATTTTTAGACTACACTATTAAAATTAAATTTTGGGGCACTTCCATTAGGTTTTTGGGGTTGAAAACCCACTAAATAGATATCCATGTCATCTCACCATGTTTTCCTCATTCTTATATTTCCAACGGTTCAAATGGGGAGTCAATCGAAGCTATGGTGCAAAAGTTATGGCTCCTAAAAGTTTTGTCATCAATTGCAGTAGAACCGTCACTCGAATTGTTACCTGAATTATTGCCTGGATCAATGAAATTTAATCTCCTTGGTCTCATTTCATTTTCCTACTACACTTATATTTCATGCACAATTATCTATCTTGGTCAATTTCACTATGCTTTCATCTTCTTGCCTTGGCCTTTTCTACCCCATATAAATCCCTTGTGTTGGTCCTCTAGCATGACATTCTCATATGATCTCTTATGCATGATCATGTTGTGCATCTTCAATATATATTTTACGTACTTGTATTTTTTGTGACTCTCTTATTTAACACATGCTCTAAGTCTGGTGAGTTTCATGCACCCAAAAATTTAAGACTGGCATTATGCATGGAAGCATCGAACTAGCCCTTTTACAGGCCTAATAGTGCCTCACTTTTTGAATCTTGCACATGAAGATATGATGTGCATTGTGTCTAACTCTAGAAAATTTCATGTGCCTATAGCTTAGGTGTCTAGCCTCAGGTGATTGGAGAGTGGCCATTCTTAAGTCACCTAGATGGAATAATGCATGAAAGTGCTAGAAACATTTTTTTGGTAGCCTCAAAGTGCCATTTATTCACTTGCCACATCAAAATTTCAACTAACACACATAAAAAAGAACTTTTTTATCTTGTGCCAAAATTTAATTTGGTCACTCAATATAGATAACTCATGACTAGGAAGTCAGTGTTTGATGGAAAAAGTGCCACCTTATTACTGATATAGCTTTAATCAATTGCCATTGAAATGCCTAGGGAGTATTTCACTTGATAACATGCATAACTTGCATGCGCTAGTATCTAGGATGTTGTGGATGACACATGAGCCCATACACCTTATCTATAGCTTGATTGGGTGCTTGATATACTTGCAGGCATAGATAAAAACTAATTCCCCTTGTGTTAGTACCTTGTGCTTTATATGCTTGTCATGCCATAGCTTCTAGTGCACCTTCTCTATCTACTAGCTCGACCTTGCTTAGACATGCACCTCTTATAAATTATCTAAGTCCTCTAGCCTTGAATTCAGTGATTCTTGGTCATCTAAATGACCAATGCATGTGATGCATAATGATGGCACTAATAAATCCATTGGTAGGATCACCTCAACATCAAACACTAGTTGAAATGGTGTAACCTTGTTTAGGCACTTGTAGGTTGTGTAATATGCCCATAACATTGTCGACACTCAATGATCCCAATATTTGTGATCAACATCACATATTTTTTTAAGGAACATCCCTAATATCCTATTGAATGCGTCAATTGTGAAATTCACTTAGGGATGTTAAGACATTGTCTTGTGGTGTGCCACCATGTATTCTATTAGTAAGATCTACATAGTTTTATTAATGAAGTGTGTTCCCCTATCACTAGTCAAACTAAGTGGGCATCCATAATGGATTATGATGTTTTCAAATATGAATATTATGGTTTTGGTGGGTATGTAGTTTTTTGTTAGCACGACCTCAACCCACTTGGTGAAATAGTTAATGGCCACTACAATGTACTTCATGCATGTACGCCATGTTATGGGGGTAATTAGTCTAAACAATTTAATGGCCCATTTATAAAATGGAACTTAGGTAAGAATGGGGATGAGAGGCATCACATCTTAGTGGTTGGGATTCCTTATGTGTTGGCATATGTTGCATGCCATGGCATAAACTTTGGCATCTTGAAATAGACTTGGCCACTGCAAGCCTGACTCTAACACCTTATATGTCATTACATCTCCTATGCAATTGCATTTTTCTATACCCTAATACAACTTATCTAGGATGGATTCCATTGCATGCTCCAAGACACATTGGCATAACATGTCATCCCAACCCAATTTGTATAGTTCCCCATGAATGAGCTAAAAAGGGGCAACATGAACTATGAGCTATTTATTTTCTTTGGTTATCAATGTTTGGAGTGAAAATCTAGATGTTAGAAAGGTGGATATCTTTACTAAGTCCTTAGGGGTGAAATAGATTATAAAAAATTGTACATTTAACATATCATCCTCAATTGGCACTGCTACATCACCTAAGTCTATATAGGATAAATGGTTTAGGGCTAACTTTTATTTTCTAGGCTTGATGATAACAAAGAAATGGAATTATTGAAATAGAATGATCCATCTAAAAATGCACCCATGGATGATAGGCTTATTCATGAGGTACTTAAGCTCCTCATAGTATGTGAAAAAGATGAATGGGGTTGCCAATAAATATTGTCTAAATTTTTGTAGGGCATAAAGCATGGAGAGCACCTCACACTCAATTATAGTATAGCTCTATTCTGACTTTATTAATTTTTTGCTATCATAAGAGATGGGGTGATCCTTTTTTCCTTTACCAAGATATGTTAGGATTGTGTTAATCCTAGATATAGAAGCATTGACATAGATGTGGAATGGGCTCATCTAGTCAGAAAATTGCAATATAGGTGTGATAGCAAATCTAAGCTTTAGGTCTCAAAGGCATCCTCTTACACTTCACCCCAATATAATGGGCCATTATTTTGCAAGAGCTCTTCTAGAAGTACCAAAATCTTAAAATATCTCCTTATAAACCTTATATAATACCCATAGTGGCCAAGAAAGGCATGAACATATTTTTGTGTTGAAGGAGTTTGCAAATGAAAGATGATCATATTTTTCACTAGATTAATGAGCAAACCATCCTTACAAATGATGTGCCTGAGTAGGGTTCCAAATAATGTTATGAATATATACTTATTTAAGTTTAGAGATGTCTAAAGCTATTTATACCTCTCAAACATTGGCATAGGTTATCATAATGGTCCTTGATGAGACCATACACTATCTAGTCATGTAGGTAAACTTGAAGTCTTTAAACACGGTGATCACCACTCTAGAGAAAATGGATAACACATTATTTATTCCAAAAGGCATCATGTTATAAGAAAAATAGTCCCATTTGGTTACAAATGTTGTTTTAGGCTTGTCTTCTTCCTCAATCTAGACTTGGTGGTATCTAGAGAACCCATCAATGAATGTGTATATTTCACAATTTATGATGCCTTATAGGAATTCATCAGTGAATGGAGTTGAGAAGGGGTCATTGATGTGGTGGCATTCAACAATATATAATCTATGTAAATGTAAATGTACCCATCATTATTGATGCTTATTACCATCAAGATCACCTACTTAGACTCTTACATAGGGTAAATGACCCCTTTAGCTATCATTGCATCAATCTCTATTTTAACCTTGGCATAGAGGTTGGAATTCATTCTATAGGTGTTATTTTTTACCAGTCTTACACCGTTGATTAGCTTTATGCTCATATTCCTAAGAAATGGGTGGGTTCCCTTCATATCTTGATAAATCCTAAGGAACAAGTCTTATAATTCCTTCAAGAGGTATATGATGCATTCCAATACCGTGTCAGACCAATTGGTGCTCAGAGTAGCCATTTTTAGCTCTCCTTCTACATTGATGTCCACTTTGATGGTATTTAGTGGTGTATGATATGGTTCATTATTTTCTTGGTGTGAGTCCTTGACTTGCCAAGTTCCCTCAGTTATCTCTATGTGAAGATGAGTGGGTTTTTCTTTATTGGGAGTGATATCATCTACTTGGCATACAAGATTTCTTTTGATAGCCAACATTTTATAGTAGTGTTCTTTCCAAGTTTCATCATCTTCTTTGCTTGAGTCACTATTGATAATTTGTTCCTCAAATAAAGTTTGGAACACAAACCCTTTCTCCCCTAACATATCTTTCAGGTACTTTTTGAGGATGACAGTATCCTCAAACACTATCCTCTAAATTACTTATAGTGGCTTGACTAATTCCAAGTTATATGAGGAAAATTAGGTGCATACAAACTTCTCCTTAAGGTCATCCCTATTGGTTGTCTCTCATCACGTCTCATTCACCACATACTATGCTCATTCCCATGTCTTCATAGTTCTATAAAAGGTGTGCACCCATAATTTTTCTAGGGTGGTCATGCTTTAGTCAGTCCATGTCTCTTTGCATAGGCACACATGCACCTTGAGATCCAAGTTGCCAGAGTACTATAATATATCCAAGTCTTTGTTACTCCTCTCGAATCTAGTGTATATGGCCACTTTCACCTCTGGCCAAGTTGGGAAGTTAGACTTTTTCACTATCCACCAATGCATGGCAGTGCTTCTCAAGGTATACACTAGTATGCCCATTCTATATATTTCTTTGGGGACACATGATTTAATATCATTGACATAATTTTCCATTAGGTTACTTCCTTGAAATTTTGGGAGCACTGCAAGCTTTCCCTTGCTTAGGTGGAGTACCTTCTTTCCTTTCTCCCCATGGCATAGGACCCATTATTTTTGGTTGTGATCAATCTGGACCTAGCTATTCCTCATAGGATTTGATGCCTTTACACACACCAAGAAACATCTATGACTAGTGGCTTCATAAACCTCTTCAACCCATCAGTAGAAATCAAAATTGGTGGTGCTTGAGGTTGATTTCCCATCCTAATAAGAGAGCAATCCTTGATCATAAGGGTTGAGATTTTTAGCACTTTATGCTATGATGTTATATATAGGGTTGATCTCATATTCTAGATCAATGCTCTCCACATAGGGGGTCCTTGGTCACTTGAGAGGGGAATAACTACGATTTCTTTTCCATTTTTGAAGATAATAAACTACTTATTGAAGTGAATATAAACATTATTTGTGTAGAACCATGGCCTTCCAAAGAGTGTTGGATAGTTATCCTATTCAACCAGTTTAATTACCTAAAATCTAGTAGGAAATTCAATGTCCATAATATCTAAAATGGCACCCTTCAAAATTATGATAAACTATGCTCAAGTCTTGTTGGACATGAAGAGTACATGGGGAGAAGACCTCAAGGATGGCCTACCCATATTTCCCATGGATTCTCAATTAAGTAATGACCTTAGCACCTATGTCAATAAGGACCTCATAAATGGACCATCCATGGATGGTGACATTCACCATGAGTTCTTGGTCATACTTTATATTTTATGTATGACTAAACTCTCACACCCTTTCCATGATGGTATGACAAATTCAACTAACTACTATCCTACATGGTCTAGAAGAAAGTTATTTAATAGGGGTAACATTCCTTCTATTTATATTAGGTGTAAGATCTACATTAGATCTTGTACTTTAGCCTCATAGCCATCCTACTTTTTGTGAGAGGTAGTAGCCTACACTTCTAGGTCTCATTCTATTTGAAGCTCTCCTTATAGGTTATGGATCACACTCATAGCTTGATATAATACATCTTTTTGGTGTGGTTAGGATAAGGCACAACTTTGGGTTTCAACTACGTAATGTGCTCAGTACAACTTGACACCCCATATTCTTGGTGTAACTCTAGTATTGGCATAATTGGAGATTGAGTGGTGAGTCCACTTCGATTAGTTGCCTACACTTTGATTGACTCTATATAGGTTGGTTTCACCTTTAGAGTCCATTTCACCTCTTTAGACTCATACCTAATCATCCCTATGCCCTTGTCAACTCTTAATATACCTTAAGTCAATTTTTATATAATTCAATGCATTCCTTGACTTTGTGTGTTCCTTGATAATACCTACATTTTGGATGCTTGTGGTAGTCACACTAATAGTGCTTGATTGAACTACACTTGTAACATGATCATGGTGGGAAAATTCCTCCACTACATCTGTAGACACCGAAATCGTGTCGACTCCCCTGGTCATTCCCCGTCTTATTCTTCTTCGCCTATTGAACCCTTGCCGATCACTTGTTTCACCAACCTTCACCCTGGCAGCATGTAAAAAGGAGCACAGAGCAAAAGGTAGACTCTATCCCCATTATGCATCTGCCGACGTCGGTCTTTACCCGACCGATGTTGCCGACGTCGGTCACCTATCGGCCGACGTCGGCACTCCTGCCGACGTCGGTCACCTTCCCCTTGTCCGTTATTAGTTACCATTCGGTTTCCCAAAACGGTTGACGAACCGTCTCTGGAACCATCCCCGTCCCCCGCCTTCATCAACCTCTGCCAGCCATTCGAGCCAGGACCCTGAACGCTATTCGAAAAGCTGAGCAACCAACCTGCAAATTCCTCCACCAACCTGCGAACCCTGAGCAATCATCAACACTACGACATCAACTAATCTGCACACCATGGCTTTCATCGCGTCTTCTGCCAGGTAAGTATTATTCCGTTTATTTCATTTCTTTCTTAGTTATTATTTATTAGTTCTGTTATCCCTGCCTCTGTCTTGACTCCCCCAGACTCTGTTCAGACCTCGTCCCGACCTTGCCCAGACCCTGTCCCGACTCTGTCCAAAACCCTACCCTAACCTTATCAGACCCTGTCCCGACTCTCCCAGACCCTGTCCCGACTGTTCAAACCCCCCAGACTCTCTCTGAACCTGTCCCAACTCTCTCAGACCCTGTCCCGAACCTTTTCCCAGAACCTGCCCCTACCGACGCCAGTCACTACCCCGACCGACGACGGCACCTTAACCGACGTCGGCACCTTCCCTAACCGATGCCGGCACCTTCCCTAACCGACGCCGGCACCACAGAGACCGACGCCGATGACTGTGCAGAACAGTGCTGCATATCAGGTACGCTCTTTATTTTTCTGTCATTTATTTCTGTCATTATCATCTACTTTCATCCAATATTCTACTCTTTTTTATCAGTGGGTTGATATCCTTCTAGGGAGTCTTCGTACTTCCAGGATCGGGCGTTCGCCTGACAGCCCACCATATCTCTTACTAACATTTTTCTGTGTTTTTAGCCTTTTCTTCGCAGGTGTCATTCCTCCACAGCAAAAGAGGAGAATCTTCCAACGTCTGATTTCGGTGCGCACGACTATATCAGGTACTTCTAGCCTTAACCATCTTTTAGTTTCTTATTTCTTCTTTGAATGTAGAAAGCAATTTTGCATTAGAAACATTCTGGCACGCCCGGTGGGACCCTAGGTCCTCCTTGGGTTCTTTCTTTCTTTCGTTCATTTAGGTGCATTAGGTTTCTTTCTTTTCGCCTCCTTTCGTCTCTTCTTAAACGACATCATAAGCAGAACTAAAACGAACATTTCTTTCTTTCTTGCATTTCTAGACTAGCTAAAACTCATATTCTTCAACTCTTTCTCCATTCGTCTTCATACGAACAAACATTTCGACTTGGACATTAAAACACTTTGCATTCATTTCTATTTGCCTGCATCTTTTAGACCACACATAGTAATTAAACCGCATATTGAATTAATCTAGATCACTTGATGTTACACGACCAAACCACCTGCACAAAACAAACATAAAACTTACCTGAGACAAGGCCCGACTGGGATTTCATCCCCCAGCGGATACCTTACCCGTCCCGGTGACCCTACTTGGATTTCATCACCAAGGGGGAAGCCCACTCCGTTCTCTGGCGGAGGATAAACTCTAGTGGAAGTATATTTTGGCTAAGCGAAACCAGCTAACCACTAGAATCGTGAAGTGAGGGGAGCTTGCTCCTTAGCACCAGGCCTGTACGGAAGCTAACACAGATTTCTTGAGCACCATAACAAAACCCGAAACCATCCATAGACTGCTTCTTCTAGGACCCGACTCACAAAGCCAATCTTCCTCTACACACACATTCTAAGGCATAAGCCACTATAATCCTAATAATTTACTTCTAGGGTTTTAGGATCTGTTTGTGTCTTCATCTTTTGGTTCTTATCTGCTTGTTTGAGCTTGTGAGGACGTTCTTCCTTGCCTTGAATGGTTCTGACTCGTAGCCAAGCCAAGGCTCTAGTCGATCACGCGAGGCATCATCCTCTTCCATCTACCCCGCCTACAACCAGCCCTATAATGGAGTTCAACGCGGAAACTGAAAGAACTCCTACCAGACCATCTCCGACCCAAACGCCTATTATTCTAGAAGGGGACCAAGACTTCGCACGATTCTTGGACCTCAATACCAAATCCCTGCAACACTATCTCGCGAATAGCCAAACGCGAGACCCCTTTGGCAATCCAATTTATGGAATGCCGACTTCTCTCCTCGTAACTGCGGTCGTATCAACAACGTCCGTAGTCCAACCCTTAGACACCCAGGCTGTTGCCTCAACCAATGACCAACCTTTCACCAACCATCCAAGTGTGGCCTCTCCTTCCGTCGTTGGGCCCACTTTCACCAGGGTTTCGGCCCCCAATCAATCTCAGTCCACTCAACCACTTTCTACCCCCTTTCAAAACTTGGTCGTCTCTATTCCGCCCACTCTTACTCCTATCAACACTAGGGTGGCTACCCATCCGTTAGCCCATGTTACCTCTAACCAACCTCCCATGACAACATCAAACCTAGCCATGCCTTCCATCCAACCATCTTTAGTCACTTCTTCTGTCCCTACGACTAGTCATCCGTACGTTGCTCCCTTATTGGTACAACCGACTACGTCGTATACCTCTTCTAGTCTCTTTCAAGCGCCTCACAATCTAGGAGGTGCTCCACCCACCAATCCGTCATTAGATATTATCAAGATGCTGATGGATAAAATGTCCAACCTAGAGACCTCCATTACCGGCTCACGCAACACTCTCTCGTACGAACAAATCTGTAACGAGCCCATCCATCCTTCCGTCCCCATCAGACCATATCCCAGCCAGTGGGAACTTCCTAAGTTTTCTCGTTTCCAGAGTAAGGAAGACCCACAACAACATTTACGGGCATTCAGACATGCCTGTTACCTTATCGCCCACGACAATGCGTTGCTCTTACACACATTTCCCATGTCCCTCTCGGGTGCTGCACTTGACTGGTACAGCTCTCTTCCCAGCCATTCCATCCTCACATTCACTCAGTTGGCCCAGCTCTTCCTTGATCATTTCTCCATCAATATCACCAAGAAGGTCTCTATCACAGACCTCTATTCTATTCGCCAGTTCGAGGATGAATCTATTGCTGATTTCGTCGCTCGGTGGAGGAGCCTTATCAATCAACTTTCATTTTCTTTACCTTAGCCTGAGCTTATTGAACTTTTCTCTCAAGCCTGTGCTAAACATATTTCTTCTACCTTGAGGGTTCAAACCTTCCGCACTTTTGACGAAGCCTTCACGATGGCTCGTAAACTTGAGTTACGTGCCGTTGAGGAGAATAAAGTCAAGTTGCGGAGTAAGAATCCCAACTCCAAAACCAATGACCCTTCTTCTAAGCCCTCCTCGTCCAATCCTAAATCTAAAGCTTCAGCAAATGCTGTGGTTGTTAGATCTTCCTCTTCTTCGCCTTCAACTAATCAACCTGAACCATCCACATCCATGAGCGCCACTCACCAATTTCAGCAGAGATACATACAGTGACAGTTTACTCCACTTGGAGAATCATACACATCTGTGCTGGAAAAACTCGTCAAAAAAGGGGCCATCAATCTCCCTCAGATCCGACCTCCACCACAATTTGATCCCTCACGCGCCATCCCTGCGTGGTATAGGGAGAATGACTTCTGCCACTACCACCGTGTTAAAGGTCATGACACGGGCAACTGTAAAACCCTTAAAAACATAGTTCAAGACATGTTGGAAAAGGGTGACCTCATCCTCGACAATCCTAACGCCCCTCCTAATCAGGGTATCGATATCTTCAAACAACCATTCCCTAATCATCCACCAACCCAAAACAATGTCCAGACCTTGACTGACAATACCCATGAACATAATATTCGAACAGTCAATACGGTCTCGCCCCTCATTTCTAACCAACCCCAAGAGGTGAGTTCATCCATCAGTCCATCACAAGTGGACGAACCTCTTTCTCCGGCTAGTTCTCCCTCAACTTCTCTAATTTTGGAGGATGCCTCGACCTTACCAGCACCGCCAGTTTCACCATCTTCCTTCTTGCTGCCCATGGAGGACCCAACCTTTCCTACTCCTCGGCCACAAGTGGAGGGCACTATCATCCCTGCCCTTTACCCGCTGGAGGAGCTTCATTCACCAGTTTCTTCTCCACCCAGAGAAGAACCTATCTCTCCTTCATCTCCAACCGAACATGAACCTGTCATAACTTCACCATGCTTTGGACCCGAGACTACTACATCCGTCTCACCTTCAGTCCCACAACCATTGGCATCTTCTCAAGAGCCTAAACCTCATCCCGCATCTTCTCAGCCATTTTCCCGACTAGTGGAGAAACTCAAACTTCTCCCTTCTAGGAAAGTGGAACATCAGGGATTGTGGGACCGTCTCACAGCTCTTCAACAAGCCCGGGCCCTCTCATCTCATACCGCTAATCCACCCATGGCGGAACCTCCTAAGACTATCAACAAAAATCAGATCTCCACTTCCAAACCGTCTACATCTTCATCAACTTCATCAAAACCAAAACCCTCATCTACTTCGCCTAAACCTATCAAATCACTTGGCGTTCGCCCCGTCTCCAACCTCACTCATCCACAAGTGAAGGTGGACTTAACCCAAACTTCAACCAATACTAGTCTTCAACCCAAATCTCAAAAGACTGCCAAACCACAGAGGCGAATGCCTCCTCTTCCATCACCATTGCCCTCCATTTTGGGCCCGCATCCTTCAACCTTAACCAGAGTCCTTCCTGCTTCAACCTCTAACCAAAACCGGTTGCCTCCTTTGCTTCCTTTACCTACCGCTAGCCTACCCTCTCCCAAAAGGGCGATACCTCTCACGAAGAGTGTACCGTCTCCGCCTATCATTGCACCATCAACCCAGAAGGTGGTACGAAAACCTCCTCCCATTTCGCCCAAGCAAAAGTCACCGACATTGCATACATCGATGAGCATTGACCCTTTAGTGGGCTCATACTCTTTGATCTTGCAACTACTTTTGCAAACTTCTAGCATAACTCTTCCACCCATCAAGCTCTTTCAACCTCTCGGGTCTAAACCCTCCTGGTTCGACGACACGAAGATTTGTTTATATCATCGTACACCAGGACATGACACCGAGACTTGCTGTGCCCTCAAGGCTGTCATTCGCCGTTATCTGGAGAAAGACACTCTTCTCTTTGAGGATACTTTCGACCGCCCCTCGACTCCTTCTCACAACCCTTCAACCTCTTCAAACCCATCCACATCTCATCAACCGGTTACAATCCCTTTATCATCTTCACCTCCCATCTTTGAAATCAATGCCATTCATATCACCACTAGGTCACAAAAGGATAAGGCGAAAGAAAAAGCTGCCATTCCTTGGACCTACCCTTTTGTCAATCCACCTCAACTGCCTAAGCCTAAGATTTCTATCCTTGGCGCGCCTCAACCCTCTTCTTCTTCTTCTTCCTCTTCTGGACCAATCCACGACTCCATGTTGAAACAGCTTCACCAGACGCCTGTGAAGATGTCCCTCTACGATCTCGTCCAAACCTCACCCCAACATTGTCAGGCCCTCATCCAAGCCCTGCAGGCAGCGGAGGTCCAACCTGAGGATCCCCAGCCACTTGCTGCCCTTGTCCACTCCTTAGCCCCTGTTGCCTCCATAACATTCAACGATTCTGAGATTCCTACATCCAACACGGAAGATCAGGATGCCGCCCTCTTCATCACTGCCTACATCGATCGGACACGCATTAAACGCGTTATGATCGACGGGGGCGCTAGCATCAACATCATCTCCACTCATGCCTTTGATCAGTTGGCTCTTCCCAAGAATTGTGTCTCCAAAACTGACGCGATCTTACGCTCTTTCAACGACACTACTGCCACGACCATTGGCACAGTCATCTTTCATATCCGCGTTGGTCCACGCACAGTCCCGGAGCTCTTCTACATCATCGAAGGAGAGTTCCAATACAACATCTTGCTGGGCCGACCCTGGATCCGCGCTATGGCCTGTGTCCCCTCCACCCTGCACCGTTGTGTGAAGTTTGAGCATGACGGACAAGTCCACACCATTCCCGCTGACCCTTCGCCTTTCAAAACATGCAATACCACCTACCGTCCAAACGATGTCCTCATTCCTATCAAGCCATCAACCTCGGCACCGCCTCCATCTGCGGAAGCTTCAACCAGTTCACAACAGGCGGTCGCCCTTACACCTCCCCTTCAAGCGACAACTACAGACTCCATGGAAGACGTCTTCCAAAGACTTTCATTGGGAGAGTATCGCTTGCTGGCTTTAGACATGTTCCAAACTCTGCAAGAGTATGGACGCCTTCATCATAGCCCCAGCTACGACCATCGGATCGGGATGATCATACCTTATGGTCCCCCTCACCTCCGCACCAACCTCGTCTATGGAGGGCTTAATCAAGCTCCTACTGACGGTAATCCTCTTTCTTCACCCCAACCTTTCACATCAGATTTTTCATTTCTTGGCAACCCCGCCTTTGCACATACTTATCTTTACAGGTGTGCATGGAAGGGTTTTGGTTTCGGACGCTATGAGCAGGGCTCCCATCAGCCTATCCAACCGCTCAATGATGACGACGCCAAGAAACGGTATGGTCTGGGATATCACGACCCCACTCAAGACCCTGTAGACCTTTATCCTAAACCAATCCTTGATCAATCTCCTCCACACCCGCCTATTTCGCCACCTTCACCTACGGAGTCAGTGGTTTCCATTCCTCCTAGCTTTTTTTTTCCATAAACACCATCCGCCTGGACCCCTTGACTTATCAGCTCAATGGGGTATCCAAGTCTCTCCCTCTCATTCTTCTCACCATGATCAAAGATGAGTCGGCAACCATTCACACTATTCACTGCGTTGACGATGACGCCATTCTTTCCTACATGGGCGCTGATGATTCTTTCATCCAGCGCTCCCTTCCTTCTGAGACCCAGGTTATGTTAAATGAGTCAACCATTGACATCAACCTTCCTTCTTCCGATGTTCCTCATGTCTTAAAGATCAGCCAATCTTTAGACGCTCAGGAGCAGCTTGACTATACCCAGTTCCTCTCCGACCATAGCAAGGCCTTTGCCTGGACTTACAGTGATATGACTGGCATCGACCCAACCATCGTTACCCATAACATTGTCACCAAACCAGAGGCTAAGCCTGTCAGGCAAAAGCTTCGAAAGATGCATCCTCGCATTGCCCTCCTTGTCAAGGAGGAGCTTCAGCGTCTCCTTTCTGTCTCCTTCATCCAGCCCATCGATTATCCACAGTGGGTCTCTAACATCATCCCAGTCACCAAGGCAACTGGGGGGATTCGGATCTGCACAGACTATCGTGACCTTAATCTAGCCTGTCCTAAAGACAACTTTCCTCTTCCTAACATTGACCAGCTCGTTGATCTTACGGCCGGCCATGAGATGCTATCCCTTATGGATGGGTTTTCAGGATACAATCAAATCCTGATTGCTCCAGAAGATCAGCACAAGACTACTTTCATCACCCCATGGGGGACTTTTTGCTATCGAGTCATGCCTTTCGGCTTGAAGAACGTAGGCACCACTTATCAGCGTGCCATGACCTACATTTTCCACGATCTCCTCCACAAAATCATGGAGGACTATGTGGATGACCTTCTCGGCAAATCCAAATTTTGCCGTGACCATCTGACCATTCTCAACATCATCTTTTCTCGTCTTCTTCAGTACAATGTCCATCTTAACCCCAAGAAATGTGTCTTTGGGGTCCTCTCTGGCAAGCTTCTCGGCTTCATAGTTTCCTTTCGTGGCATCGAGATAGATCCCGCCAAGATTCGCGCTATTCTTGAAATGCCTCCCCCAACCAATCTCAAGCAGCATCGCAGTTTGCAAGGCAAGCTCCAGTCCATTCACCGCTTCATCTCGCAGCTTTCTGACCGCTGCCAACCTTTTCATCATCTCCTTAAGAAGGATGTCATTTTTACATGGGATAAGGACTGTCAAGAGGCTTTTGAAGCCTTAAAATGCTATCTGGTCTCTCCACCAGTTCTCATTCCACCTAAAGACGACCAACCTTTCTACCTTTATATCTGAGCCACTCACCATTCGTTAGGTGCCATGATCGCGCACCGAGACGAGCATCACCATGAGCAAGCCGTTTATTATATCAGCCGAACACTGGTCGACTATGAAACTCGGTATACCCATATCGAGAAACTCTGTTTGGCGTTAGTCTTTGCTGCTACTAAGCTTCGCCACTATCTTCTCAGTCACAAAACCTTTGTCATCACCCACACCGACCCTCTCAAATATATGCACTCCAAGCCATATCAGAATCAATGTATGGCTCGGTGGCTCATGCTGCTTGCTGAGTTCGATCTCGAATTCATCCAGCAGAAATCTATCAAGGGGCAAACCATCGCTGATCAACTAGCAGATGCCCCTCTTCCTGACACTCAACCTTCGCAGTGTGAATTCCCTGACGAGTCTATCGCCGCGCTTTCCTCCGACGACACCACCTATCAGATGACTATGTTCTTTGACGGATCCAAATGTCAACTAGGTGGAGGTGCTGGGGTCATTCTCTAACCACTCGAAGGGGAGCCCATGCCTTTGTCTTTTAAACTCGACTTTGATTGTACCAATAATATGGCCGAATACGAGGCCTTAATTTTGGGACTTCAGACCGCCCTCTCTCTCAGCATCAAGTCCATCAACATCTTCGGTGACTCGCAGCTCGTCGTCAATCAGGTCAACGGTTCATACCTCTGTAAAAATGAAATTTTGCAAAGGTATAAAAATCGTGCTGACATTCTCCTTGCATCTTTCGACCATTTCCTCTTGCAGACTATTCCTCGAACCACGAACAAGTTTGCTGACACTATGGCTTCTCTCGCTTCCCATATCCCATCTTCCTCATCTGCATCCAGACTTTTTGTCACGGTGCGTCGTGTGCCGTTGCCTTCGTATATCTCTCCTCACATTCATCATGTCAACACTATAGACCCAAGCCCACAAGATGCTTGGTATAAGCAACTTGTGGACTTCTTATCTCTCTCTATCATTCCTTCCAACCTCTCTAGTAATGCACGATGAGCTTTTATCAAGCGTACTGCTCGCTATACCATGCTAGGGGGTCTTCTCTATAAGCGAGGCTTCGACGGCCTCCTTCTTCATTGTCTCACCTCCACTGAAGCATCTCATGCCATCCAGCAAGTCCATGACGGGATTTGTGGCGGACATTTCAGTGGAAATTTGGTTGCCAAGCGCATCCTTCGTCTGGGCTATTATTGGCCTACCCTTCATCAAGATTGTAGTGATTATGTTCAGCATTGCATCAAGTGTCAGCAGCACTCTAACTTGCTTCATCTCCCCAGTCACGCCTTACAAGTTGCTCGGTATTTCTGGCCTTTCTCTCAGTGGGGTTTAGATCTCATCGGTGAGATTAACCCTCATTCGTCTCTTCGTCATCAATCTATCATCACAGCCACTGAATATTTCACCAAGTGGGTGGAAGCCATTCCTCTCGTCTCCACAAAAGCCGACAAGATCGTCGACTTCATCAACACCCACATCATCTGTCGTTTCGGTGTCCCTTATAAAATCATCACTGATAACGGCAAGTCCTTCAAAAACAAAACTGTCCAAAAGCTATGCGACTCCTTCGGCATCAAACTCAGTTTCTCTTCGCCTTACTACCCACAAGCAAATGGGCAGGCCGAGGCTTCCAACAAAATTCTCACCAAAATTCTCATGAAAGTGGTTAGTGACATAGGCAAGGATTGGCACATTCACATTCCCTTCGCTTTGTGGGCTTACCGCACCAGCATCTGAACCTCTACGGGTGCTACCCCTTTTTCTCTCGTGTATGGAACAGAGGCTGTTTTACCTCTCGAAGTACAGATCCCGTCTCTCCGCATTTCTCTACATGATATCCTTTCCAACGATGACTTTCGTCAAGATCGCTTAGCTCAACTTGAGTTACTTGACGAACACCATCTTGCTGCCCTTAATCATCTCCATGTCTATCAACATCGCATCAAGCGCACCTATGACAAAAATCTGCGAGAACGAGATTTCAACATCAGAGACCTCGTCCTCAAAGAGAATCAACACATGACCAATATGGAGTGAAGTAAACGAGGCAAGTTTGCTCCTAATTGGCTCGGACCTTTTATTATCATGCACAAGTATGGATCAGGGACTTACTGTCTGTCTTCTCTTGATGGACGCCCAGAACCTGAGCCTCTTAATGCGTTGCATCTGCGACCGTTCTACTGCTAGTCGAGTATTCATCCACTTGACACTTAACTTGAGCTCGTCCCTTGAGCAATCCCCATCCTCTTCATCCTACTTCCTTTCAACCCTATTCCTCTTAACAATTCCTATAACCCTTTTATACTGTATGGATGCTTTGTCCTAATAAAAGGGAGCCCTTGACCTTCTACAATCTTGTCCATGACTCACACTTCTATTAAAACAAATCAAGATGTCAAAACATATCCATGGTCACTATATCAATATCAAAATCAAAAAAAAAAAAAAAACAGACTGCTCCCTCGAAGGACAGCTGTACTATCATTGCTGTAATAAATAGACTGCTCCCTCGAAGGACAGCTATTCAAAAGCCTTTATATTAAATAAAAATCTAGACCACTCCCTCGAAGGATGGCTATGACTACTCTGGCAATAAACAGCATTATTTTAGAAGCTTCCCGCATTGATCAGCTTCACAACCTGACCACCAAGCAAATGACATCTCTATGCAGGCTTCCCGCATCGATCAGTCTGCCTCTCAAAAAAAAAAAAAAAAAAAAAAAAAAAAAAAAAAAAAAAGAGTCACGGACTTGACTTGTAGTTGTCTCAGGGTCTCCTATAAAAAGGGGCAAAGTTATCTCTGCTCTTAAAATGGGTTACCCTCTTCCCTCCTCCTATTATCTGCTCAAGGGACTTCGAGCTCACTTTAATGTCTAAGTGATTCGATTACCGCTCTAACATAACTATGGTCAACGACGTCACGCATGAATGGGGCTCTTGGTTCTCATAACCCCTATCTATGCTATCTTTTTGGTCCTTGTCAATGAAAGAGCAATATGCTTTTCACTTCTTCTGCACTTTGGTCACATTCACCCTCATCACTTGTCGATCAACTTCGCTCAACTCTCTTTTCAGACCATCAACATGACCTTGCCTATTCACCCTAGTTTCTATGGACACCAATACACATGGAAACTATCGACTCGCCCCAATTTATGTTCAGCATAAACCAATACTTGCTGAAGCATAAATAGACCTCAATTCATTTTTAGCATACATCCATCACGCCTATGGGATATTGCTAGAGATGAAAAACCCCTCAACCAATGTTGCAGAATACACCATTTGGAAAAGGCTGCAACATCTTTTTTTCCTCACCATCCCTTTGACCCTTCCTCCCTTCTAGGGAGAACTACATCGGCCTGAGGCCCTATCACCAGGGCTATGTAGGCAGCACTCAGTTGACATGGGGTCTTCTGGGGTTAGCTCGGCCGCATCCTTGCATCCTTTCATCCATTCATCCATCCATCGCCTACCAATCATTGGAGATCATGCCTATCTCCTCTGACCTCGACCACTTCCAAGACGTTGTTGCCTTGGTTGTTTTTGCATGTATGCTACCTCATGACTGGTTAGCAGAATTGTGCGCAGACCTTTTTGGACCCTCACAAGTATAGGATCGCACACCGGTTGATCCGTACTACTTGTGACTTTTTTGTGTTTCTAGGAGCACTTCCTGAGCCCGGGATACCTGGAACGCGACGACCCATTTGGAGCTTCAGCTTAGATTGAGTGACCCGATCAGCAGACGACTAAATGCTGGGGCCCGGTTACTTCAATTTTGGCACTCCTTGACCCTTGACCTGCGACACTTTGGCCTGACCATCTCGTGCAGTGGTATGCGCGCAATCACGACCTTTGCAGCGTTCACCCTCACCCTTTTTTCATCCGCTCTTTATCAAATCAGCACCTGATTCCCGGTTCCCTTCCCTCGACTCCTGCTTTGAGGGGGAATACTCGAGGCATTTCGCTTCCTATTTTTGTCTTGTAGTTCATTCGAACAACCAACAAGACGAAATCAACCTTATCCCTCACCTGGGGCAATCCCTCCTGTTTTTGTCTTGCAGTTCGTCCAGAACAACCAACAAGACAAAAAGGGGCAAATGTAGACACCAAAATCGTGTCGACTCCCCTGGTCATTCCCCGTCTTATTCTTCTTCACCTATTGAACCCTTGCCGATCACTTGTTTCACCAACCTTGACCCTGGCAGCATGTAAAAAGGAGCACAGAGCAAAAGGTAGACTCTATCCCCATTATGCATCTGCCGACATCGGTCTTTACCCGACCGATGTCGCCGACATCGGTCACCTATCGGCCGACGTCGGCACTCCTATCGACGTCGGTCACCTTCCCCTTGTCCGTTATCAGTTACCATTCGATTTCCCGAAACGGTTGACAAACCGTCTCTGGAACCGTCCCCGTCCCCCGCCTTCATCAACCTCCGCCAGCCATTCGAGCCAGGACCCCGAACGCTATTCGAAAAGCTGAGCAACCAACCTACAAATTCCTCCACCAACCTGCGAACCCTGAGCAATCATCAACACTATGACATCAACTAATCTGCACACCATGGTTTTCATCGCGTCTTCTGCCAGGTAAGTATTATTCCGTTTATTTCATTTCTTTCTTAGTTATTATTTATTAGTTCTGTTATCCCTGCCTCTGTCCCGACTCCCCCAGACTCTGTTCAGACCTCATCCCGACCTTGCCCAGACCCTGTCCCGACTCTGTCCAAAACCCCCCAGACTCTCTCAGAACCTGTCTCGACTCTGTCCAAAACCCTACCCTGACCTTATCAGACCCTGTCCCGACTCTCCCAGACCCTGTCCCGACTGTTCAAACCCCCCAGACTCTCTCTGAACTTGTCCCAACTCTCTCAGACCCTGTCCCGAACCTTTTCCCAAAACCTGCCCCTACCGACGCTGGTCACTACCCCGACCGACGACGGCACCTTAACCGACGTCGGCACCTTCCCTAACCGACGCCGGCACCATAGAGACCGACGCCGGCAACTGTGCAGAACAGTGCTGCATATCAGGTACGCTCTTTATTTTTCTGTCATTATCATCTACTTTCGTCCAATATTCTGCTCTTTTTTATCAGTGGGTTGATATCCTTCTAGGGATTCTTCGTACTTCCGGGATCGGGCGTTCGCCTGACAGCCCACCATATCTCTTACTAACATTTTTCCATGTTTTTAGCCTTTTCTTCGCAGGTGTCATTCCTCCACAGCAAAAGAGGAGAATCTTCCAACGTCTGATTTCGGTGCGCACGACTATATCAGGTACTTCTAGCCTTAACCATCTTTTAGTTTCTTATTTCTTCTTTGAATGTAGAAAGCAATTTTGCATTAGAAACAACATCCACCACCTTACCCTCTAGTACCTATTTTCATCCCATAGCCTATATTTTGTTGAGCATAACCCTAATTTATTTGGGTTCCTTTCCCTCCTACTACTATCATTACACATTGTGTGCCTCTCCCCATGTTCTCATCCATCTCATCAATTACATGGTAATAAACTATGGTATGGGTATAGACATCACATAATTGGTAGTAGGTAGTTATGTTAACTTGATTGGTACATTGCAGTAAAGGGTAGTTAAAAACATAATGCACCTCATGGAAAAATTTATAGCTAAGGATAAATGTCTACATATTCCTTTGAGGGTAGTTGTTCCTATTATGGCCTTCCATCTCATAATTGGTGCACCAAAACCAACTTTGAGAATTTTTCAATGAACTAGTAGTCAGATTGTGTAGTTAGGAGGCCATAGATATAATCTAAACCTCCATAAAAGGGATAATTATTATATTTTCACTCCCAACCACCTTGGCTTTGAGTGTGTCTTCAAGAACTCTTGAGGGTCTATGAATGTTTTCATGGATAGTGACCTTCTGAATGGTACTAGCAATCCTCTAATGAACCATTTCACATACTGGGAGGGGTGAATATATTAAGGAAAATTATAAAGGAGAGTCTCAAATCTAGCATTATATAAGCACACGCTCTCTGATAATCCCTAGTTGATCTCCTTGAGCATGATGATACTCTACTACTCAAACATAGGTATATTGAAATATTTCAAGAAGGCTTCCTTTAGGGTGTTGTAATCAACCATAGCCTATTTAGGATCAAAATTCCTATACCAAGTATGGGCACAATCAATCAAGCTCATCACAAACTAGGTTGCCTTACACTTAGACTAGGTTATTCCCCAAACATGTCATTATAATTAACACTTGAGCACATACTCTATGACATTCTCCACACCTTGATACTTGGGAAGATGCATGCCACTCTCATAATAAATCTAGGCTAGGGGAATAACCAGTGTTTAAGATGCTTATCCATTTATACTTGTCCTAATATTGGTATTATAAGGCCTCAAACCACTAGGCTAGGTGTTAGTCCTATGGTTACTACTAGCACAATAGAAGATGATGGTTTTGTACTACCAAATAGTGACATGGGGCCACTTCCTTTAGGTTATTACTTAGGTTACATAGCTAACATTGGATAGGATATGGTGATTGTACTCACATTATATCTATTCAAGCTAGCACCTTGAGGTTTATAGGTATCTTCAATTATCTCCTCGTAAGGAAAAACTTATTTAATCAAAAAATTCTAGTCTAAATCTGTAAAATGATCAAAGTCTAAGTTGAAAATGGGGTCAGTTATCAATCTTACATCTTCTTATGAGGATCTAACACATGATCGTACACCATAGGTTTAAAGGGGGTAGGTGTATTCGACACATATCCAATGGTCAATTTCTGTAGGGACCTTGAACATTCACCTATCAACTATAGAGCTTGTTCTATGGATTTAAGGGTTCCTTCCTCTGGGTGCAACTACCATTTAATATATCCTTACCCATGCCCTTCCAACTCACTATAGGTCCTCTCGACATTTCTAAGTTTTATATCTTCCATCAACCCATGCCTCCTCTTGTTATAAGCCTATCTCTTGAGTTTTTAGGTGTCAATCTACTCATCCCCTTCTTTCCTGGTGCACTAATCATATGTAACATGACTTTAGCCTTCCATACTTAGTTTCATAACCATAATCCACTATTAGTTTCTTGGGTTCAGTGCTAAATTATTTTAAAAATGTGTCTTTGGGTTCACACAAGAACTGATATTTTTCTTCTTTAGGGTAGGAGTACGTTAATACTATAGACTCAATTACATAGCTATTTAGTGCCCCTTTCCACCTTTTATCTATGGCTCTATTATAAGAGGAATCTAAGTTCTCAAGCCTTTCTAGGTGCTCTTTTATCCACTTGAGGCATTGTCCATAGCTTTGCATTTTATGTGTCGCATAAGTAGCCAACAATCAATACACTTCCTTTGGTAGTTTTCAAAATAAAACCTCATATAGGATATCATATAAGTAGTTCTAGACCCACTTCCTTGGTTTCTATCCTCTATAAGTTGGATGCCATAGTGCAAAGAGATCTTCCACTTATTCCAGCTAGTGTTTGATGTTCTCAAAGGAGAGTCAGAGCATTATCTTGGTGTATAATTATAGCTACAAAATTTAATATGTCTTAGTAACAAAACCAAAATGTTATAGAAAAGTAGGTATCTTCAGTCATGGACCTTTTTAGGCACTTATCTAGCTATCTAGGTCATATTTAGACTTGTTCCAATGTGGTGTAGGCCTTGACTAATCCTATATCACTCAACATTTTACACTCAACTATGATGGCATCACTTCACATAAAGCTCAAGCCTTATGCATTCACCTAAAGTGTAGCACATAAGGGACTAGGGTCTATGTTGGGATAGTTGTGCCATGGTGCAAATCTATCCTTTAAGGATTTTGGTTAGTGCAATGGTGGTGGTGTATGCATGGGTACAAACCATCCTAGGGTGGGGAAAATTGATTGTATATCAACACAAGTAGAAATGAATTAGGTCTAAAGCTTCACAGGTGCAAGCCTTTGGTTCCCTTGGCTTAATGACATTAAGATGCTTGAGGGGTCATTAGGATACTTAATTGAGGTACTTAAGCTTAGGTTCATGTTTAGACATAGGTATCATTTTAAGGTATAGGGTCTTACCCATACTTAGAACATTTCCTATATCAGGTGCTAGAGTCCTCATGAACTATAAGTATGCCATAGATGAGTTAGGTTAAAATATCATAAGAGATCAACATCATAGTATATATTTAACCATTCAATACATTTCACAAAGCCATTCATCCTTAAACAAAGTTTGACTATAATAGAAATATATAAATAAGAACTGAGTAAATGCTCATCTTAAGTTATTAAAGGCCTAGAGGCTCATAGGTGAGCTTAGGTATTATAATATGGAGCAATAAAGGAATCCTGAACTAAAATATAATTTCTATAGGTGAACCTAGCATTTAGAACTAATCTATTAGGGCTTTGTTAATCTAGTCTTCTCCTCCTCACTAATTGAAATTATCCCACTTTTATAGTGATCTCGATCATCTTAGTACCATAGAGAATAGAGCATGATAATTGTTGAGATAGAAATGGATGAATTCATTATATTGACCCCACTACCCTACCTCTAATGAGTTATGACTATCCCATGCACCCACTTCCTAATGATGATTAAGCTAGAGAGGAGTTAGTTAGTTGTCTGCCAGCTGGCACCACAAGATGATAAAATAATAGTCATGATAAGTGATTACTTCATGCCTAAATATCTATTATGTTGGCATATATCCTATACTTAGATGAATTTGGGGCCCAATATTTGTATCATTAAGGTGCAAGAATATGATTTGGATATCAAACCCTCAAAATTGGCAAGAGGACAAAGCCTTTTCCAATTGATTGTTAAAGGTGTTTATTTTCAAAGGGAAGGAAAGGAAGAATTACCATTGGTGCTCTTGGTTCATTCTCTTGATGAATGTTATTCTAATATATCAATATTCTTCTCATATAGAGAATGCTATAATTATCTAAGACCGAAACAAAAATGAACTCTCAATCTAAATGAAACTAGATATGGGATTTGGGACAATACCTTATTCAAGAAGTCTTTAGATGGAACCTTATTGATATGTGTAAATAAAGAAAAATAAAAGAAGATATTGGAATCATATCATGACAAAGCTTATGGAGGAAATTTATCATTTTCAAGCAAAGCATTCAAAAGATATCAAGCTCAGTACTATTAACCTTTGTTTTTTAAGAATGCATAAGAATAAGTTTCTAAATGTGAAGCTTGTTAATATTTTGTTGGTAGACCTAAGCTCATATAATTAACTCTCTAACTTATCATCATTAAGGAACCATTTAAATAATGTGGATTAGAATTCATTAAGAATATAAGTCTTCATTCTAGTTTTAGACACACCCATGTATTGAAAACCATAAATTACTTCACGAAGTGGATAAAAGCCATTCTAGTAAAATCCACCCCTTTTGAAGTTGTGTGTAATTTCATAACGGAGAATATTTTGGCTAGGTTTGGTGCCCCTCAAAATATTATGATGGACAAGGATTCTAACTTATCCTCTACTATGTTGATTTGTTTTTTCTATGGGTATAATATCTTAGTTACTTTATAAAGTCAATTTGCACCCTTAGATATGGTTCTTCAGGCTCTCTCCAACTAATCTTATAAAATGGGGATAACCCTAGGTTGTGGGTAACCTATGGTGGGGATAAACCTTTAGATTAGGTTAGCTTCCTCTTTGATGCTCACCTAAAATAAAAACTAAGTCTAATACTTCACAATAAAAGGGTTAGAGAGAGAATAAGGGATCCTAAGAAAGTTAACTAGGTCATGTACCAAAATTAAGAGGAAAAATCCCATAAACTCAAACCCACACTAGATCAAAAGAGAACAATACTAGATTACACAACCTTAAGATCAAGCTAATTTTCATAAGTATTGCATAGAAGAGGTTCAAAATAGAACACTAATTGTAGACATCAAAAATCTACACATGATAATTTTGAATATCACAATTCCCTTGGACTGCCTCAAAACCCTTTTGGGTCCAGCCTTGAACATTCAACCCCAAACCTACCTAACACTAGTTAATTTGACCTAATGAATTAAAACACCTTTTAACTCAACTTAACCTTAGCCCTTGATGTAATGAACCACTACACCAAAACCTTGAGGTGTTAGTGAAATCCACCCATCAAGATCATAACATCCTGGCATGATTTTGAAGCCTAGACTCTAGGTTAGATTTATGCCTATACCACTAGGATACCTACATGTATGAGCTCCAAATGAACACTACCATGTTGACATAGCCACCCACTCTGTGACTTGAACCCAAGTAGGGGCATGGTGGGATATTATGATCTTAATGGGTGGATTTCACTAACACCTCAAGGTTTTGGTGTAGTAGTTCATTACATGTGGTATCAGATCCTCCACCCAAGTTCAATTCATGGAGTAGGTGGCCACACTAGCATAGTAGTGTTTATCTAGAGCTCATACATGTAGGGATGTTAGTGGTATGGGCATAAATCTAGCCTAAATTTTGGGCTTCAGAAGCATGGTGGGATGTTATGATCCTAATAGGAATATTTTACTAACAACTTGAGGTTTTGGTGTATCAATTTGTTACACTAGACTGATGATGGTCACCCTAACCATTGATAGTCACCCTTGCCATCGATGGTTAGGTTCTACCATCTAAACTAGCTCAATTGACCCTTCACTATGACTTATATTTCTATAATTAAAATGTCTAATTCACACGTTATCCCATGTATGTCAAAGTTAATATTAGACAATAAGTTAGACCCATTGTTAACATCTTGTTACATCTCTCCTTCCTTGCCTATAAGAAGAGAGGAGTAGGAGGTGAAAAAAATGTCCATGACTTCAAGAGATTTTACATCCAAAGTTTCTTTATAGGTCACTTCTTCTAACAATCCATTGATCCAACCATCACATTAGAGAGCTAACTTTCTACCAACCCTCAACCAACAACCAAGTAACGTTTCTCTGCTAGAATTGCACCAAACTCCAATAATGAGCTAATCACCTCAAACATTAATTTGATCAACCTTCAATAAGTGAAGTATTTGTTTTTAGTCTATCAATTACTTTGTTTCCATTTCATAATCAACCTAGCACAAACTAATCTCCCATAATCACCTTCCAATATCCCATCAATCTAACCTTTTCTCACCTAGACCCAATACACAGTAACTGTTGATGGTCATCCTGACCATCGATGATCTATCCAATCACCAATGGTTACCTCAACTATTGATGGCCACCTCAACCACTGATGGTCACACCAACCATTGATGATCATTATGATACAAAATAATAGCAAGTTATTTTCATATATATACCCTAAAAAAATCTATATTTCTTTTTATTTACCTATTTACAGACCTCCAACCTATTTTATGAACCACAACTAGACTATTTAGCATTAATATTGACCTACTTATTTATATATTAGTCATTTTAGTCTATTTATTTTTCAAATATTGTTGGTATTTTATTTTAGTACCTTTTGATTATTGATGCAAGTAATTGATCTTCTATTTCATAAACTTAATTATTTAAAACATGTGGATTGATAGCTCCTGAGGAAGCTCTTGATTCTAAGATCTAGCTAACACTAGACAATCCACCCAACTATCTATCTAACCAACCATTTGATTTAGTGCTATTTTATTTGTAGGTCATCCTCCTAAGCCAAAGAGGATCTCTTCACAATCATCTAATTCAATACACACACAACCAAATAGGTTTTTTATTGATACCCATATCTAGTTTCTTTCTTCTTTCTCTCTCAAAACATAAGTTGAAATTTTTTGAAACATTCTGGCATGCCTGGTGGGACCGTCGAGTCTCTACTTGGGTTTCATTTATTTACATCTATATTATTTTCTCTCTATTCTATGCTCATAAATGAAATCAAAATTTATTTTGGGTTAAAAATCAACTGCATACATTGGTTGCTTGAAATTTTGGCTCACTTAGTTAAATTAAAGCAAAGTAATTTAATTGTAGACTCATTTTTGTTGAACAAACTAAACCAAACCACCTACATCAATCAAACATATAAACAACTTAACATAGTTCTTGACTATGATTTCATCAGATAGTAGATCACCTTACCCTTTCCTAATGATCCTACTTCGAGGTCATTACCAAGGGGACAACCAACTCAACTCTCTGGTTGAGTATAAACTCTATAAATTGATATATATTGGCTAAGCACCTGACACCCTTATTTTTGTAGTACTTGAAGTGAGGGGGTAGACCCCAACACTAAGCCATGTATTAATTTCCAATATAGATCTTTTTGAGAGCCTAAACACAACCTCAAACCAACCATAGACTTCTTTTTTAGTACTTGCTCTACAAGCTAATTTCAGTCACATGGTTCTTAAACTTAAGGATTAATCCAAAATAAAGACTAAACATAAATTTAGGACTTAACTTACTTTTTAATGTGTGTTTTATTTTTTTGATCATTTATTGTCTTCTCTTTGTTTGATTGGTGAGATTATTTTTTATATTCTCTCTCCCTTATCTTGTATGGTCTTAACTCACTAGCAATAAAAGAATCTAGTAGAACAAAACCCATCACTGGGCCAATCAGCTTGTTCTACCTCTTCACCCATGAAGTATGTCTCTAAACTAAAAGACTTTCTTTACCCTTTAAGAATCCTTTCTTTCCCTTGAGTAGTTTCTTGATGAGATAAAAACTTTCCCACCTTCTTAGATAACAATCTTATGGCCCTTCAATATTATCTCAGTACCATACCTCACCATACTTCTATTTTAGTTCCACCTGTGGACCCACCTTATGTCATGCCTTCCCACCTTATGAGGAATACTTATATTACCATAGTCACCAACCAACCATTGAATACTCAAGCATCCTCATCTACCAATATTCCATTTGATAATACTTTTGAAAACCAACCTGCCCAACAAACCAACACCCTTATGCCTTCCACCCCTACCAATAACTCCTCTACCTTAGGAAAAACCCAACCATTAACCACATATACTCCCCTCACCATAGGATCACTTACTACTAACATTGCTAACCTTGATTTAGCTACCCCCAATCCACTAGTCACTACTCCACTTCAAAATCTTGTGGTGTCTATACCTTCTACCTTACCATCAATCAGTATAAAGGTCACCATCTTTCCTTTAGTTTCAAACCTAACCACAAATCCTACCTAACTTACCTTAACCTTTCAATAAGTGACCATCATGCCCAACCTAAGTTAAATACCTAACCCATAAGGGCATGTACCTCTACCCACTACCTAACCACCTACATCCACCTACCCCTATATAGAATCTACCCAACCACTTATGTCTACATATCAATATGTTTCAGATCCTCAACCTCCTACTAGTTATCAATATGTCACCCAACCATAACAATAATATGCACCTCACAAATTTATAGGCACATAACCCCATATGGATTTAATGAAAATGATCATGGATAAAATGACTACCTTATGGTGCTCACAACATCTTATCATATGACTAGATCTGTAATGAACCTATTCACCCATCTTTCCTTATCAGACCATATCCTCCTTAGTGGGAACTTCCAAAGTTTTTCTATATTTCAAATTAAGGATTATCCCCAACAACACCTTAAGTCATATCTGCATGCATGTTATTTGATTGCCTATGATGATGCCCTCCTTTTTCATACCTTCCCCATGTTCCTATCCAATCCAACATTAGACCAGTATAGTTTCATAACCAAACACTCTCTCTTCTCCTTCACCTGGTGGGCCTAAACTTTCTTGGATCACTTTTCAATAAACATCTCCAAGAAAGTCTCCATCACTGACCTTTACTCTATCTAGCAATTTTATGATGAATCTATTATTGATTTTATACCTCATTGGAGGAGCCTAATCAAACAACTTTCCTTCTCTTTACTCCAAATTAAGCTAATAGAACATTTTACTTGGGCATGTGCCAAGCACATTTATTCTACATTGCATGTTCAAATATTTAAAACCTTTGATGAAGATTTTACCATGGCACATAAGCTATAAAATAGATCCATCAAGGAAGGAAAGTTAAAGTTGAAAAACAAAAACTCTACCCATAAAAATAATGATGCCTCTTACTCTAAACCAAGAGACCAAACCAAAACCAATGCCAAAAGCAAGGGAACTATGATTATGGTTGTCCTTAATACCACTCTACCACCATCTATCAATCAAACAAACTCTTCTAACTCCTCAAAGCAAAACAAAAGAAACCAAAACTAAAATAATTGGAAGCAATTTAATGCACTCGGGGAATCTTATGATTCAGTTTTGGAGAAGTTGCTAAATCCAATATCATACAAATTCCTCCTATCAAACCCACTCAATAATTTGATTCTTTTCATCTTACACCTATTTGGTACATCAAGAATGACCTATGTGCTATTCATCAAGTAGTTGGGCATGGCGTTAGTAGGTGTAATACCTTTCAAAAATGTTGTCCAAACCCTCATTGACAAGGGAGATCTTATGTTAGACAACCTTAATGCATCTTTGAACCAAGACCTCCACATTTTTAGACAACCTTTTCCAAATCATGCACCTATCAAAAATGAGAGAAACAAAACTGAGTATTCTCATGATGCCCATACAGTCAATGTGGTTCTTGATACACTCATTGATGAAGAACCTCCTACCCAATCTACCTATTCTTCACCATCTCCACTTATTAAGGTAGTGGAGTCACCTTCTCTTCCTTTAGAGACCCAAATTAAGGAAGTAACATTTTCCTCTCCTCTACTTATTGAGGTAGTGGAGTCATCAAATCCTACTTCAATTGATATACCCGAGCAACCAACCATCACCACTTTATCTCCTCCCTCAAATACCAAATAATTTACTTCCCTTTTGGAGAGCATTCTCAAGGAATAGATCACCATAACTACACCTCTTATAGATAAACCATCCATCCAAACCTTTCATCCTTTGATTGAGTAAAAGGATGAGGTTACCATTCCCCTTTCTCAATCTATAGGTTTATATTTTGAGCCCACTATTTAGGGAATAAAACTAGTCTATAAACCATTCTCTTGATTAATTCAGAGATTAGAATTTGTCTCTAAACTAGACATGGACTGAGTCACCTTTTGGAAACAAGTGGGGATCCCTTACATCACCAAATAGGAACCTCCAACCACCACTTTTATGAACCAACCCACCACTTCTATGATCCAACCCCTAGCTTATCAACCAAACCAATAAAAACCTCTACCAATCTAACCATTTCTCAACCATCCAAAGGAACCAAATCCTAAATAACCAAGTTATCCTTTATCACTTTAACTAAACTAACTAAAAATCTTGGTGTCTTCCCTACGCAGAGCCTTAATCACCCATCCTTGAAACTAGAGCTAACCTCACCAGACCCACCAACCAAACACCAAATCAAATCAAGAAAGGACATAAAACTAGTAAAAGGCTTAAAGGTAAGGGTTTCACCCCCCTCAAACTTTCCCTCTATATTGGGGCCTCACCCTTCTACTTTGATTAGGAATCCAACTATTTCAACCAAATCCTAACCACCACTTTTGGTTACCCCATCACTCTAGATTTATGACATGCCCATCTTTATTGAGACATCAATAACAAAAATACATACCCTAAAACCTCCTACCTTTAACTTATCAAATTTAAAATTACCAAAATAACCCCATCAATTAAGAACACCACCTTACCCAAAACCTTATATCACCAAGCCCTTTTCTAAAAAGACTTCCATCTCACCAACCAAGGCCAAACCCTCTAGACCCTCTCCACCTTTATTTGAGTCTTACTCAACTATTTTCCAAAGGTTACTGCAAGCTTCTTACCTCCTATTAGATCATTTGACCCTCTAGGTCCAAAACCCATCTTGTATAATGAATGCCAAGTATGCCCCTATCGTAGGACACCTAGGCATGACACAAAGAACTTAAAGCTCTTCAAACCATAATTCATCAATTCTATGATGAGGATAATCTATTAAAAGACAAACCTCCCATGACCCACTACCAATCCAATAAATAAAATCATTACCCAATGCATAAGTACTCCCCTACCCTCACTTTAGAGTGATGGGGAACCAAACCAATCTCCTACCCCAACTCTTCCCTCCATTCATACTATCCATGTGGTCACACGATCACATGCTCAACAAAAAGATAAGGAGAAGGCTAAAAATTCCATCCCATGGACATATCCATCTTATACCTCCTAACCAAGTCAAAATTAGGCACCTTCACCTTCAACCATACCCAAGGTATATATCTTGGGTACCTCTCAATCTAACCCCTCTAATTCAATTAGGAGAGTGGTGCTCAAATAGCTTCACCAAACCCTAACAAAGATGAGCCTTTATGAATTGGTTTCTACCTCACCTCATCATTTCCAAGCAATGATAGAGGCATTATAATTAATATAGGTCTAAATTGAAGACCCTCAACTACTAACAGCCTTTGTTGGTGCTCTCTAAATTTCTAACCGTGTCACCTTCAAGGATTCAAATATACCTTCTATCCATCCTGATGACCTAGATCCCCCTCTTTTCATCACTACCTACATCAAATCGACTTGCATAAAATGGGTCGTGATTGATGGGGGAGCCAATAATAATATCATCTCCTTCCATGCCTATGAAAAACTTAAACTACCAAACAATATCATGTCTAAAACCTCAATCATCCTTTAATCCTTCAATGACACCATAACCACTACTATAAGAAAATTTGTCCTTCATATCTATTTGGGACCTTACACACTCCTCAAACTCTTTTATGTAATAAAAGGCAAATTACATTATAATGTTTTAATGGGATGACCTTGGATCTACTCCAATGTTTGTGTACCCTCTACCCTCCATCATTGCATCAAATTTCAGCACAAAGGTTAGGTTGTCATGATATAATATGACCCAAGTCCATTTTTATCATGAAACATGAATTATTAACCCAATGATGTTCTCCTACCTCCATCTAGCACACCCTCACTAGCCAAAGATAAACCCTCAACCATGAAGGATTAGTCCATATCTTATTCTATCAATGAGGCATCTACTAGCTCATCAACCCCATCAGATCAAATACCTACCATATATGCCTTGGAGTCCACATTCTAATGTATTTCATTAGGGGAATACCACCTCTTAACCCTTAATTATTTTGCTACACCCCATGAATATGGACAACTTAGAAACCAATCCAAGTATGACCCCAATATCTAAGCCATTGTTCCCTTTGAACCTTTAAATTTTCAATACTATTTCATCTATGGGGTACTTGACAAACCACTTGACACTTCTACCACCTCATTTTAGCATCGACGATTCACCTCTAGCTTCTCTTATTTGGACAACCTAGACTTTGCCAAGACATATCTCCATAGGTGTGCTTGCAAAGGATTTGGTCTTGAATGATATGAACATGGCCAACATGAGTTGATTTCAATTGAGATTAGAAAACCTCATGAGAAACATGACCTCAATTTCACTCTTCCCAACCAGAAGAACACCAAACCACCTACTACCTCCATTATTGATGAAGGCATCCCTTCCTCACTAACCTCTTCTCCACTTGAGTGTGAGGATGATGACATCATCCCCCTAAAAAAATTTTATCAACATGATCAACCTTAGACCCCTAACTTACCAAAAGGAAGGGGAAATTGTAAGCATCCCTTTGACCCATCCTAAGATGATAGGATATGACTCTCCTACCATTAATACCATTCAATGTTAGGATGATGATTACATTCTCACCTATCTTTGTGTCCCAAATTCTTCCATCCACAAATCTCTTCCTCTTGAGACTTTGACCATGTCAAATGAATCTACCATGGATATCAACTTGGGCACTCCGCATAACCCAAGCATTATCAAAATTGGCCAATCATTGAATCCCAAGGAACTTCAAGACTTCCCTTATTTCCTCCAAGATCATATCATAGAATTTACTTGGTCTTATAGTGATATGCCAGGAATTGACCCCTCTATAGCCACTTAAAACATAGTCACCAACCATGATGCCAAACCCATCAATAATAAACTTTTATGAATACACCCTTGCATATCCTTTCTCATCAAAGAAGAGTTTCAACATCTCCTATCTATCAATTTCATTTAACTCATTGATTACCCATAATGGATCTCGAATTTCATACCTATCACCAAATCCATAAGGGGTCTACACATCTATGTGGAATTTCATGACCTCAATCTTGATTTACCTAAAAATGACTTCCCTCTACCAATCATTGACCAACTAAATGATATTACAACTAGCCATGAGATTTTATCCCTCATGGATAGGTTTTCAAGCTAGAATCAAATCCTAATTGGCCCTGAAGATCAGTGCAAAACCACCTTTATCATCCCATGGGGGACCTTATACTATAGGGTCATGCCTTTCAAACTAAAGAATGTTAGTATAACCTACCAATGTGCCATGACTTATATCTTCCATGACCTTATCCAAAAAGTCATCAAGGACTATGTGGATTACCTCCTTGGGAATCAAAATATCCTAAGGATCATTTGGCCCTTCTCAAAATTATCTTTGAGTGACTCATACATCACTATGTCCACCTTAACACCATGAAGTACATTTTTGGGGTCTTATCAAGAAAGCTCCTTGGATTTATCATTTCTTTTTTGGGAATTAAATTTTAACCTACTAAAATTAAAGTAATCCTTGACATGCTTCCTCTAATCAACCTAAATCAACTCCATATTTTGCAAGGGAATCTCTAATCCATTTATTGCTTTATCTCTCAGCTCTCAGACTGATTCCAACCCTTCCATCATCTTCTAAAGAAGGATGTATCTTTTAAGTGGAAAAGTGACTAACAAAAGGCCTTTGATTCACTCAAAGAGTAAATTTTGTCTCCACTTATGCTCACCACTCCCAAGGATAACCAACCTTTCTACCTTTATATCTCCATCACTAACCACTCCCTAGGAGCAATGCTTGCTCATCAAGATGACCAACATAAAGATCAATCTATGTACTACATCAACTATAAGCTTGTATAATATGAAACTTAGTACACATATATGAATAAACTTTACCTATCCCTTTTATTCATGGCCACCAAAATTTGACATTACCTTCTTAACCACAAAACCTATGTCATAACCAATACTGATCCACTCAAGTATATGTACTCTAAACCATACCAAAACTAATGTATGGCCAAGTGGCTCATGATTTTAGCTGAGTTTGACTTTTAATTTCTTCAACATATGTTAATTAAATGGAAATTAATTATCAACCAATTATCCAAAGCACATTTAGCAAACAACCAACCTCTTCCTCTTGAGTATTTAGATGAGTCCATCATGACCCTCTCTCAGGCAAACTTCACCTATCAAGTGACCATGTTTTTTTGATAGATCAAGGTGTCAACTTAGTGGGGGAGATGACATTATCCTTATTCCCCTTCATGGAAAACCTCTTCCTTTATAATTCAATCTAGATTTTGAATGTACCAACAATATGGTTGAGTACAAAGCCCTTGTAATAGGTCTTCAAAATGCCTTAGCCTTGGGAGTCAAAATGATCGACATCTTTAGTGAATCTCAACATGTGTCTAATAAATTCAATGGCTTTTACCAGTGTAAGAATGATGTTTTTCAATAGTACAAACAAGTATTTGACAAATTCTTAACATCATTTGAACACTATCCTATCCAATCCACCCCATGATCTACCAACAAGTTTACTGACAACATGGCTTCCCTTGCTTCTCAAATCCCATCTAAACCCTCTGAATCTAAGATATCTATCATTATACATAGACTTATCAAACCTTCCTATGTAAAACTAGACACTCCCACCATCTTCAATGTAGGGGAGACCCAATCTAATCTTTGGTATCAACAAACCTTCAACTATCTTAACCTTGCCATCATTCTTTCTAGTCCTTCTAGGAATGCTCAAAGAACATTTATCTAGAGTACCTCACATTATACCATTATGGGGGGATTATTTATAAATGTATCTTTGATGGTCTCCTATTTCATTACTTATACATGTAGACATTGCAAAATTTCACAGTATGGTTCTAGATGTCAAAATACCCTTGGATGCCCAAATTACCATTTGCAACCAATTTTTGATCATAAACCTAAGTCAAAACACTCTTTGTCCAACTCACCTTCTAACCCACCATGACCAAACTTAACCTCTTGACCAAACATGACCATTTCACCTTTTCAACCAAACTTAACCTTCAAATTCCAATGGTTAGCACTTTAACTACTAATGATCAACACTTTAACCACCAAAGGTTAACATAGTAACTGTGGATGGTCAGCACAGTAACCACTGATGGTCAGCATAGAACCACCAATAATTATCACTCTAATTACCAATGGTTAGCACTCTAATTATTGATGGTAAACATAGTAACCATTGATGGTCAACACTCAAATTATTGATGATTAGCACTCTAACTGCGTATGATCACTCTAACTATTAATGGTTAGATCCTCACTTGATTTAAAGCATCAACAATTGTGTACAAGATGGGAAACTTCCTCTTAAATAGAAACTTGATTTAAAACCATTACCAATCATTATAATTAGTAGCTTTATCCACCTATATAATTATCAACTTCATCCTCCTATCCTCCATCTCCTCTTGCCTATAAAAAAAGAGAGTAGGGCCAAGAAAGGGACTACTTCATCTTGATCTTCTTAGATATTAGAGTTTTCTTTACATGTTTCCAATAGGTTAGTTTATTATTTTAGGTTAGTTATGACTCTCAAAAAATTGGGATAAACATTTGAGGTTAGTTTTACCATTTTACCCTAGATAAATACTTTACATCATGAGCCACTTATGCTCCTAACTTTACCTAAAATCAATTAAATCTCACCTACAACCAACCAACAACCTATCAACAACCACTTGATCATCATCATACCCAATAAACAAACTATCAACATCTATCATATCAATCACACCAACCTCATCAAACTCTAGGATACCTACCAAAACTAATATATCAAGCACCCCAACCATCATATCAATTACCTCAACCTACCTTATCAAACTTACCAAACCTATCAACTCAACCCAACCTATCAACCTAACCAACCTTATCAACCTTACCTAACCTCATCAACAACAAACCCAGCCTCAGCCATAATCAATCAAACCTTACCTATAACTATTCAAACCTCAACTAAGACCAACAAAAAATATCAACTGCCACCTAATCTGGTTAAGATGTTAATGGACCAGATAATCAAAGTAGAGTCATCTATCTCTGGTACCCATGACCAATCAACCCTCACCTAAAACCAACCAAATCTCAACTACAACCAACCAAAAACCTATCAATGACTATTTAACCATCATCATACCTAGCCAAAAATTCATTAACACCAGCTTAACAATTATCATAACTAACCCTAACTTCAATCTATCCAACCTCATCAACCGTTGGGTCACCTACCCCAACCCGCTTTGAGACAACCTTATTTTTAACAACATCGATATTTGGTTTATCCTCTTTTCAATTTGAAAAAAAACTATCAAACAAAATTATCAACCTTACTTAACCTATCAAACCAACCCACCTTATCAACCTTACCCAAGCAATCAAACCCACCAAACCTATCCATTCAACCAAACCTATCAAACCAACTAACCTCATCAAAATAATTGATTAGCTCACAAACTCAAGTGCCATCCATAATTGAACCTCTTTTTGCACCCATTATTATGCACACCAATAACCAAAGCCCTCAACATAATGAGGTCCATTCATTTGATTTGGTTGTTAGTCAACCTATAACTAAGGAAACCATAATCTAACCTTTAACCAAGTAGAACCTTCTCAACTTTCATTCAAAATTTTAATCAAAAAAACTTACTTTTTCCACTCACCCATGTGGAACCAACCAACTGACCTCTTCCAATTACCCATATGAAACCAACCAGTCAATCTCTTCTAGTTACCCATATGGAATCAACCAACCAACCTCTTCCACCTACCCATGTGGAACTAACCAACCAAAATTTTCCATTTACCTATGTGGACCCAACCAACCAACCTCTTCCACCTACCTATGTGGAACCAATTAACCTACCTTTTCCACTTACTTATGTGGAACTAATCAACCTACTTCTTCCACTTACATATGTGAAACCAACCAACCAAATTTTTTCACTTACCCATGTGGAACCAACCAACTGACCTCTTCCACTTACCAATTTTATGGAACCTACCATCAACCAAACCAAACCTACCACTAACCAAACCAAACTTACCATTGACCTAACCTTACCTATAACCATCCACCCAACCATACCTCACCAACCAAATAAAATAATCAAACCAACCCAACCAAAAAACTAACTCAACCATTTATCTTACCTCTCTCAACCAATCAAACCAACCTCTACACTAAATAAATCAACCATAATCAACACACTTTTTAACTCAACAATTACTAACGTATCTAACAACCCAAACTAATATCAACCCATCAAACCAACCAAACCTACCCTAACCTATCAAAATCAAGCCCAACCACATTTTTCTAGCCTTAGTGCAATAGATGAAATCCCACATAAACCACCACCAATAACTTGAACTAACTAACCACTAACCACTAACAACTAAAAACCCCTTTTTAGAGGTAGATGAAGTCATTTTCACCCCTCCTAAACCCTCTTATTAACCAACACTTTCACTTTGAAATTTTTTTCCCACCTCAATCATCCATAGAAAAATCAAACTAGGAAAACTTTCTCTCTATAAAGCTTTGACCATTTATCAACTCAAACCATACCTTAACAATTAACCAAACTAACCTTTGACTTTTTTGTCTCAACCTATCAACTAACCAACCCTAAAATATTAGAGATTACCTTTTTCCTTCAACCAATCAAACTTATTGGAGAGTCACCTTCTCCACTAACATCCTTAACCTTTGGAGATTACCCATCTCCACTTTACCAACCATTCTTTCTTTCTCATGATCACATTTTACCTTAGATATCCAAGAACTAACCAACCAACTAAATTGCTTTAACTTTAGTCATTTTAGGCCACTATTTTCATATTTTTTATGATTACCAACCATTTAAGAGTCGCCTTCTCCCCCAAATATTTTGAGAGTACCTTATCCATCAACCCAAACTCAACCAAGTGGTATACTATATTGGGGCATCCAATTTGGATACCACCTAACCAATTTGGGAGTCACCTTCTTCCCCCAAACTTTAGAGATTACCCTTGTCCACCAAACTATCACATAACCAACCTCACATTTTTGTCAATTCAATTTTTTTTCACGTCTAATCAAGTGTTAAAAAGTAATTGGGGGACATCTACTCTCTTGATTGACATCAACCATTTACACAAGTAGGGATATATGGCATATCAAAACATCAACCTCCTCCAATGTTTTTGCATTTGTGCACATGTTCTTTAGTTAAACCAAGTTTATTGTCATATTTTGTCTAACTTAAGCTCATCCCTTATTTTCAATCACTTTTATCTCCTTATCTTTAAGGACAACTAGTTGAAATAAGATCATGTGATTATCCATCACAAAGTTAGCCTAATCTTAAGCATGGATACCATGAATCTACCCATGACATGATCCTCATGGTACTTTCTAACATTTTTAATAAATTCACATGGTCATTGTCACTTAAACCACCTCTTTTACCCATCATTAACCTCCTTGTGTGATGGATTTGCCTCCATAAAAGAAAACCTTATGCTTATATAGACAATCCATGTCTAATCTAACATGTAAATAATTTGAGATATAAAACTATCACTTCAGTCAATATTTATAACATGTAGACTACTCCTTTAAAGGAGAAATTCACCAAAAAATTAAAAAATATAAATTTCTTAAAAAGGTAGACTTGTCACTTGAAGGGCAGCTATCAAATATGAACAAATCCAAACTTAGACCACTCCCTTGAAGGATGTCTAAGTCAACTTTGTCAAAAGCAATCATTTAAAGATTTTCACATCGATCAACTTTTCAAACCTATAAAATAGAGCAATAATAGACCCTATATCAAAAAAATAATCAATCTTAAGAAAGCTACAATTAACTTTCACAATAGCATCAGTAGACTTTTCACATCGATCAGTCTACACCTAGCATAGGATATGGACTTATCTATCATAGTTTCTAGGTCACCTAAAAAAGGGGTAAGCCATCCCCATAACAAGGTTACCCTACTTATCATAAATTTTTCCCTTTGTCTTCCACAAATCAAGGGATTTTTGAGCTTACTTGGCACCATGTGATTAAGCTACTTTTTTTTAACCATCGAACTAACAACAAAGCAAAAGCATGATATGGGTTTATGTTCATAAGCCCACCCATCTTGCCATCATGGTCTTTGTCAATCAGAGTGTTTATCCTCTTCCTTATAATTTGATGACCACTTATGAAGATGCATCTTCCCCCATTTAAACACCACTAATCAACTTTCATAGAGAACTTATCCTCTACAAAACAACTAGTGAACCTATTTTGGAGTCCTTTTTTTACCAACAAATTAAAACCATTAACCATTAGAGAGCACCTTCTCTACCAAACTAAACCCAACCTTTGGGAGATTACCCTTCTCTAACCTATACTTACCTTAACCATGACCCATTAGAGAACACCTTCTCCATCAACCCCAACCATTGGAGATTATCCTTCTTCACCAAACCTTCAACCAAACCAAGCTAAGTGTTACACTAAATTCAGGCAACCCATTTGAATACCACTAACCAACCTTCACAAAGCACCTATATTCTACAAACCAACAATGAAACATTAGATAATACCCTCTCTAACCAACCAACCATCTAACCACATCCACCTTGATGTTGGTCATTTTTGACATAAACTATTCACATATTTTTCAATGACCTTACTTTGGTCCTTTTGACCACACTAAATACCTTGCCATGTTTTTCATTTGAATTTTCACCACCTTGTATAAAACCAATAATTTTGTGTCTTCCTAAGAGCACTTCCTATCTTGGATACCTACAAGACACTGACCTTGTCTAGGAGACTTGATAGGAATAACCCAATTAGTTATGACCAATGTTATGGCCTAGTTCATTGTCACCAATCATTCTAAAACTGACCTTATTTTTTCCAACATTGGTAACTTAGTTTATGCATAATATTGAATATAGTTCTTAGTTGAATTTTATGCACATGTTTGCATCTCAAATGCCAAACCTCACTAAACATCCTTATCACCTACCTTTTCACCCACATAACCACTCATCAATCCCAACCCTAATTATGCTTCACCTCCTCCCATATTCGAGGCAATCAAACCTTTCACCCACAATCCATTTTGTTTACAGCTTGTTAATACAAAGTACATAATAAAAAGGGGAAAAATATAGACACTAAAAAACTACACAATATGGTTCTAGATGACAAAATATCCCTGAATGCCCAACCTACCATCCATACCCCCCCTTTCCACCATAAACCTAAGTCAAAGCACTCTTTGACCAACTCACCTTTTAACCCACCATGACCAAACTTAACCATTTAACATTTTCAACCAAAATTAACCTTAAATTACCGATGATCCACACTTTAACCATCGATGATCAACACTCTAACCACTGATGGTCAACATAGTAACCTCTAATGGTTAACACTCTAACTACTAATGGTCATCACTCTAACTACTAATGGTCAACATAGTAACCACCAACGGTGAACACTCTAACCACCGATGGTCACACTAACCAATAATGGATAGATCCTCACTAAATTTAAAGCATCAACAACTATGTATGAGATATACAACTTCCTCCTAAATATCAACTTGATTTAGAACCATTACCAAGCATTATAATTAGTAACTTTATCCTCATATACTCCATCTCTTCTTGCCTATAAAAGAAAGAGAATATGACTAAGAAAGGGGCTTCTTCATCTTGATCTACCTGATATTCTTAGATATTAGAGTTTTATATGCAATTTTACAACAAATTTGAAGGTGCAATAAAGACTTGAACCTCTACCAAAATCACTCTAGGCTTCACAAATTAAATAGTTATTACTCTATCAAAATTGTTTTAGACCTCAAAAATCAAGCTAAGTATCTATCTCTTATAGGGATCAATAATTAGTTTCTTCATTTATTCATTTACCTTGCTCCTATTTTAATAATTACCTTTGACCTCTGACCATTTACCTAACCTCTAGCCATCTACTAAACCCATCAAATAAAGTTGTAGCCCAACATTTTACTTTAACCAGACCTATCAATAGTAACTACTAACAATCGACTATCTAACCACCAATGATCACCCTGACCACCAATGATCAACTATCAAATTATTGTCAGTCATCTAACTGCCAATGGTTAATATAAATACTAATAGTCATCCTAACCACTGATGGTTACTATGTGAACCATTTTTACCCCAAACTAGCAACTTTCAACCACTAACCAAACCTTATTTTCTTAGCCCTTGTTACCTCTCAGATCAAAAATGGCAACCTGACCCTAATCTAAACCATTGTTTGACAACTTAGCATTTACCTTAATGTTTCTTTGTTAGAACATTAGCATTTATTTGAATAATATTTACTTCTTTACATTTAATACTTTTATTTATGCAATATTTCTTAATCAACCTTTCTATTTTCAACATTAACTTGTCTTAAAAGGTGGATTAACAATCTCCTAGATAGTTCATGCTTCTTGGATCTATCTTGATAGGAAATCCATCCAACCTACCTAACTAACCAGCCTTTTTCTAGTTCTCTTATTATAGGTCATCTTCCTAAGCCAAATAAAATTATCTATAATTGTTTGGATTATGAAGCAAACACCACATCCAAGTTATACCAACCTCTACCCCTCTTTCAATTTTAACTTTTTTGTATAATAAATAAAAAGTGAAAATTGGAGTAAAACATTCTAGTGGCATAGCTAACCTAATTTTTGAGATCCATAACTAACTTAAAACCAACCATAGACTTCTTTTCTAGTACCTTCTCTACAATCTAAGTCTTTCAAAATTCTTTCTAACTGAAGGCATAAGCCAAAAGAGAGACTAAAAATAACCCTAGAAGGTAAAATACTTTAGTGGGTGTTTTTCCTTTTTGACTTTTTCTTGTCTACTCTTTATTTTGAGTTGTGAGAAACCTACCTTTCAACATCTTACCTCCATTGCCTCATCCAATGTGGAACTAACCTATATTTTCTCTTGGAGATCCTAACTTTTCTAGAATTTTGGATAAAAACATCTCACTTTAGAGTGGTACCTTTCATCACAAGCCACTTATGCTCCTAACCTTACCTATAATCAATCAAATCTCACCTACAACCAATCAACAACCTATCAACAACTATTTTATCATCATCATACTCAAACAAAAAACTATCAAAAACTATCATATAAATCACCCCAACCTCATCAAAATCTAGGCTACCTACCACAACCAACAGATCAAGCACCTAACTATCATATCAATTACTTCAACCTACTTTATCAACCTTACCAAACCTATCACTTCAACCCAACCTATTAACTTGACCAACTTTATCAACCTTAACTAAAATCATCAACAACCAACCCAACCTCACCCAAAATCAATCAAACCTTACCTATAACCAATCAAACCTCAAATATAACTAATAAAAAACTATCAACTACCACCTGAGCTAGTTAAGATATTAATGGATCAGATAATTAAATTAGAGTCATATATCTTTGGTACTTATAACCAATCAACCCTTACCTATAACCAATCAAATCTCAATTATAACCAACCAAAAACCTATCAATGACCATTTAACCATCATCATACCCAACCAATAACCCATCAATATCAACTTAACAATTATCATAACCAACCCCAACTTCAACTTATCCAACCTTATTAACCATTAGGTCACCTACCCTAATCATCATATCAACTACCCTAACCCACTTTGAGGTAGCCCTATTTTTATCAACATCAAAATTTGGTCTATGCTCTTTACCATCTGACCAAAAACTATCATACCAACTTATCAACCTTATCTAACCTATCAAACTAACCCACCTAATCAACCTTATCCAAACAATCAAATCCACCCAACCTATCAACTCAATCAAATCTATCAAACCAACTAACCTCATCAATCTAATTGATTAGCTCACAAACTCAAAAAAAATCCATCATTGAACTTTTTTTTTCACCCATTATTTTGCACATCAATAACCAAATCCCTCAACATAATGAGGTCCATCCATTAGATTTAGTTCTTAGTCAATCTATAACAAAGAAAACCATAATCTAAACCTTAACTAAACCACTTTTTAACCAAGTAGAACCTTCTCAAATTTCATTCAAACTCTCAATCAAGAAAACCAACCTATATTTTCCACTTACCCATGTGGAACCAACCAACCTACATCTTCCACTTAGCCATGTGGAATCAACCAACCAATCTCTTCCACCTACTCATGTAGAACCAACTAAATAACATTTTTCACTTACCCATGTAGAACTAACAAATAAACCTCTTCCACCTATACATGTGGAACAAACCAACCTACTTTTTCTAATTATCTATGTAGAACCAATTAACCTGCTTCTTTCACTTACCCATGTGGAACCAACCAACCTACCTCTTCCACTTACCAATTATTTGGAACCTACTATCAACCAAAACAAAACTACCATTAACCCAACCAAACTTACCATCAACCTAACATTACCTATAACCATCCACCCAACCTTACCTCACCAACCAAACTAAACAATCAAACTAACCCAACCAACAAACTAGCTCAACCATTTATCTTACCTTTTTCAACCAATCAAACCAACCTCTACACCAAATCAATCAAACACAATCAACACACCTTTTAAATCAACCATTACAAACATATCTAACAATATAAATAAATATCAACCCATAAAACTAACCAAACCTACCCTAACCTACCAAAATCAAGCCCAACAACATTTTTTTAGTTTTGATGTAATAGAAGAAATCCCACCTGAACCACCACCTATAATTTGAATTAACTAAAAACTAACAACTAACAACTAACAAACCATTTTGAGAGGTGGATGAAGTCATATTTACTCCTCCCAAACCCTCTTGTTAACCAAAACCTTCACTTTGAGATCTTTTTCCCACCTCAAGCATCCATGGAAAAAACATACTGAGAAAACTTTCCTTCCTTAAGGCTTTGACCATTTATCAACCCAAACCATACCTTAATAATTAATCAAACTAATCTTTTGCATTTTTACCTCAACCTATCAACCAAGCCTATCAACCAACCAACCCTAAACTATTTGAGATTACCTTTCTCCATCATCCAACCAAACTTATTGGAGAATCACCTTCTCTTCCTACCTAGTGGAGTCCTCTTGTCCACTAACATCCCTAACCTTTGGAGATTACCCTTCTCCACTTTACTAACTATTTTTGTTTTCTCAAGATCACATCCTATTTTAAATATAGAGAATTGACTAACCAACCAAATAATTTTAACTTTAGTCATTTTGGGGCACCTTTTTTATGTTTTTAATGATCACCAACCATTTAGAAGTCACCTTCTCCCCTAAACTTTTTGAGAGTACCTTCTCCATCTACCCAACCTCAACCAAGTGGTATACTAAATTGGAAAAACTTATTTGGATACCACCCAACCTATTTGGGAGTCACCTTCTTCCCCCAACCCTTAGAGATTACCCTTCTCCACCAAACTACCACCTAACTAACCTTACTTTGTTATCAATCTAATTTTTTTTCATGTCTAATCAAGTGTTGGAAATTAATTGGGGCACATCTATTATCTTGATTGATAACAACCATTTATGCAAGTAGGGATTTAAGGTATATCAAAACCTCAACCTCCTCCAATGATTTTGAATTTGTGCACCTATTATTTGGTTACATAAATTTTTTTGTCGTATTGTGTCTAACTTAAGCTTATCCATTATTTTTAATCGCCTTCATTTCCTTATCTTTAAAGACAAGTAGTTGAAATAAGATCATGTGATTATCTATCACAAACTTATCCTAATCCTAAGTATAGATGCCATGACTCTACCTATGACATGATCTTCATGGTACTTTATAACATTTTTAATAGATTTCTATGGTCATTTTCACTTAAACCACCTCTTCTACCCATCATTAACCTCATTATGATATGGATTTGCCTCCATAAAGGAAAACTTTAGGCCTTTATAGACAATGCATGTCTAATCTGGCATGTAAATAATTTAGGATACCAAACTATCACTTGGGTCAACATTTTTAGCATGCAGACTACTTTCTTGAAAGAAAGCTTCCCTAAAAAAATAATTTAAATTAATTAAAAATATATACTATTACCTTGAAGGATAGCTATCAAACATGAACAAATCCAAACTTAGACCACTCCCTTGAAGGATGGCTAAGTCAAATTTGTCAAAATCAATTATTTTAAGCTTCTTACATTGATTAGATTCCCAAACCTATCAAATAGAGAAATAATAGACCTTATATATATATCTCAAGAAATCTATAATCATCTTTCACAATAGCATCAGTAGACTTCCCACATCAATCAGTCTACACCTAACATAGAACATGGACTTGTCTATCATGATTTCTAGGTCACTTAAATAATGGGCAATCCATCCCCACAATAAATTTTTCATATATATCATCTATTTCCCCTGTTTTCTCTATAAATCAAGGGATTTTTGAGCTTTCTGTTGGGGATCAACCAACAATAGATTACACTTGTGAAAGTAATAAACGCGAAAATAAATTAGATAGACAAGTAACTAAATGAGAAATAACAAGAACAAGAGATACAAGAAACCACCTTGAAAACTTGTATTAACAAACTCTTTACAAAAGGAATACAATTGAAGAAACTTCTTTCTTCCACACCTCTCCTAGATGTATAGATCTCTCACTAGATCTCTATTCCTCAAGAGCTCTCTCTCTCAAGAACAATCAACTCCAAAAAATATGGATTGATTCAATTTTGTACTGTTCTTCACATACAATGAATTACTCCAATAATCCACAACAACTACTACAATAAGCTAAGAAGATCTAATTCTACATATAGAATTAGGAGACTTAAGCATGGACTTCCAACAAATAGTTAAGCCACTTGAACAAGGGCTCTAAAAATAGTATTGCTAATAATAGAGACGCGAGCTTGAGACTAAAACTCAAACTCATCATGCAAACACTTGCTTCTGTCCTCAGAAATAGCTTTCTAGATGCACAGGTAACCGACATCAGTTCCTGCTGCTTGACTGTGACTGCCGTCGGCTGACCCACTACCGACGTCGGCACCTCTACAACTACACCTTGCCGACGTCGGTCACTCCTAACCGACGTCGGTGTCTGTGTAGACCCGAAACTGATAATGTATGCTCTTTGGTGAAGCTTTTAGCTCCACACCCTAACAATCTCCCACTTGGAGATAAACAGCTGCACCAGTACCTGTACAACAACATCTTCTAGCTCCTCCATCTTCAACTCAATCATGAAGACCAACAGAGGTTGAATGAAGATTTAACTTCTCCTTTGTAACCAGCTTGGTTAACATATCAACAAAATTCTTATCTATATGAATCTTCTCCAGCTTCAACTCACCATCTTCCAATACATGTCGTATGAAGTGATACCTTAGCTATATGTGCTTTGTTCTTGAATGAAAGGCTGAATTCTTAGCTAAATGGATTGCACTCTGACTGTCACTATACAATCTGCAACTCTCATGCTCCCTACCAAGCTCATCCATGAACCGTGTCATCCATATCATCTCTTTGCTAGCCTCTGTGGCTGCAATATACTCTGCTTTTGTAGTTGACAAGGCAACAACCTTCTGCAACTTAGATATCCAGCTAACCGCCATTCCACCTACAGTGAAAACATAACCTGTAGTGTTCCTCCTACCATCCAAATCACCTGCCATATCTGAATCTACATAACCATGTAGAGAAGTATCTGAACCTCCATAGCACAAGTGCCTACTGCTGGTTCCTCTCAGATATCTAAAGATCCACTGAACTGCTTTCCAATGTTCCCTACCTGGATTGGCCATATACTTACTTACCACTCCCACTGCTTGGGCAATATCTAGTCTAGTACACACCATTGCATACATCAAACTCCCTACTACAGAAGAATATGGAACCTTACTCATGTACTCTACCTCATCATATGAATTAAGACATTGTTCTTTACTCAACTTAAAATGTCCAGCCAAAGGTGTGCTTACCGATTTAGCATCCTGCATATTGAACCGTTTCAACACCTTGTCCACATAATCTTCTTGAGACAATATCAACTTGTGATTTTTTCTTTCTCTCTTAATGCTCATGCCAAGGATTTTCTTTGCTACTCCCAAATCCTTCATAGCAAATGTTTGAGCTAATTTCACCTTAAGCTCAGAGATATCCTATATGTGTGATCCTGCAACCAGCATATCATCTACATACAACAATAGAATAATATATCTACTATTATCAACTCTCTTGAAATACACGCAATGGTCAGATTGACACCTATTGTAGCCATGCTCAGTCATAAACCTATCAAATTTTAAGTACCATTGCCTAGGAGCTTGCTTGAGGCCATATAAGCTTTTCTTCAATCTGCACACAAACTTCTCCTTACCTTTGACCTCAAATCCTTCTAGTTGTTCCATATATATTTTCTCATCCAAGTCTCCATGAAGAAACGATGTCTTAACATCTAGCTACTCAAGATGCAAATCCTCAAAAGCAACCAAAGACAATACAACCCTTATAGAAGTCATTTTAACAACAGGAGAAAAAATCTCACCAAAGTCGATACTTGGCTTTTGTGCAAATCCTTTTACCACCAATCTGGCCTTATATCTCATCTATCCATTCTCACCTTCTTTCAACCTGTAGGTCCATCTGTTCTTGAGTGTTCTCTTACCAGCTAGAAATTCAACCAAATCCTATGTTTGGTTCTCTCTTAAGGACTCCAACTCCTTAACCATGCCACACTCCCACTGACTCTTGGACTCCACCTGTATTGCTTCTTCAAAACTTTCTGGCTCTCCACCATCAGTTAGCAATAAATAAAATAATGAAGGAGAATATCTAATTGGAGGCTTACTCACCCTTTCTGACCTCATGATGGGTGTCTGAGACTCGTTCACAACACGCTGTCCACCCAAATTCTCTGATAGTGACCAACCTCGATCACCTCCAGACCTGTTACTGACTGACGTCGGTTCTGCCTGACTGACCTCGGTGCCTATCCTGTCGACGTCGATCTCTATATGGCTGACGCTGGTTTTTGTACTGCCAACGTCAATTTTTAACCTGTTAATGTCGGTCTCTGTGTTTTCCTGCAAGTGATTATTTCTTTTTCCCGCGAGCTCATCTTGGACTTTCACCTCGTCCAATTCAGCATTGCTCTACTCAGATTGATTCAGCTTCCTTAGCTGATCACAATACATCACTCTTTTGTTGAAAACAACATCATGGCTCCTGATTACCTTGTTAGTTTCTAGATTCCACAATCTGTAACCAAAATCATCTAAGCTATAGCCAATAAATGTGCACCTCATAGACTTAGCATCAAGCTTCTTTCTATTTTTTTTATCTATGTGCACAAAAGCTTCACAACCAAAAACTTTGAGATATGAGAGATCAACCTTTTTACCTGTCTATGCCTCTTCTAGAATATCACCATCTAGAGCTGTAGAGGGTCCTTTGTTAATCAGATATACCGCAGTGTCAACAGCTTGTGCCCAAAACTGTAAGGGCAAACTGGCATGCAATCTCATACATCTTGCACGCTCCATTATTGTCCTGTTCATCCTTTCAGCAATACCATTTTGCTGAGGTGTCCTTGGAACCGTCCTTTGCCTGCAAATTCCATGCATATAACAATAATCTCTAAACTTATGACTGCAGAACTCACTGCCATTGTCTGATCTCAGGCACTTTAATCTTTTACCTATTTCATTCTCAACCATAGCTTTTCAAACTTTAAAAGTCTCAAATACATTAGATTTTCTTCTAATACAATAGATCCATACCTTCCTTGTAGTATCATCTATGAAAGATACATAGTACTGTGATCCTCCAATGGAGGCAACTTGAGCCGGTCCCCACACGTCTGTGTGAACAAGCTCCAACTTGTGCCTCTTCTTAGTAGATCTAGTTTTGAGAAAACTAACCCTTTTCTATTTTCTAAATACACAGTGCTCACAAAACTCTAGATCTATGCTTTTTAAATCTGAAAGCATACCTTTGGACTTAAGAATTGACATCCCCTTCTCACTCATGTGGCCAAGCCTTGAGTGCCACAGTTTAGCATCCATATCTGAAGTAGATAATACAGAAGGAGATTTGTTAGTAACACAATTACACAAATAGAGAGTACCTTCTCTCTTACCTCTGGCCATAACAAGTGCACCCTTGGTCACCTTCCAAGATTCTGCTGTGAGAGTTACTGTACAACCTTCATCCCCTAATTTTCCTACAGAAATTAAATTTCTCTTCAAGCTAGGAACATGCATCACATCTCTCAACACCCATGCATTGCTATTCTGCATCTTCAGCTGCACTTTGCCTTTGCCAATTATTTTACAGGGCTCATCATCCCCTAGATACACTATTCTAAAATCTCCATGGATATAGTCACTAAAATATTCCCTGTTAGGGGTAGCATGAAAAGATGCACCAGAATCTAACACCCAAGATTCTATATTATTATGCAGAGAGAAAATTAAAGCATCTTGTGCAATACCTGCAACCTTGGCTTCTTCCTTTCCTTCGTGTTGATTGTCCTCTTTAGGTTTTGACCAACAATCTCTGCTTATGTGCCCCATCTTTCCACAATTCCAGCATTGTGGCCTTCTGCCATTTCTGGATTTAGATCTGCCTTTCCCCTTAGGTTTGGATCTTGATCTGCCTTTCTTGCTCTTCTCTTTCTGCCTTCCCCTGCTCTCAAAACTTAAAGCATTCCCAAATGTCTCTTCTGTGCTTTTCTTACAAATTTCTTCATTCAAGATAACACTAACATCCTCTACTTTCAAAATATTTGATACAGATGCAGTATTACTTACTGCCATTACTAAGCCATGCCAAATTTCAGGCAAAGAACATAATATTAAAAGGGCTTTTATTTCATCATCAAACACTATATTCACTGAACTTAATTGATTCACAATTCCATTGAAATCATTCAGATGAGTAGAAACAGATCCACCTTCATTCATATGTAAATTAAATAACTGCTTCATAAGATATACCTTATTAGAAGCTGAGGGTTTTTCATACAAATTTGCTAACGTAGTCATCAACTCTACCGTAGACTTTGCCTGTGATAAATTGGATATCACAGTGGATGCTAGACTCAGTCTTATAGACCCCATAGCTTTTCTGTCAAGAACTTCTCATTCTTCATCCTCCATGTCTTTGGGCTTCTTTACAACCCAACCTAACGGTAAGTAGAGATCTTTCTGATACAGATAATCCTCTATTTGCATTCTCCAGTGTTGGTAATTTTTGCCATTGAACTTTTCCATTCTCAATTTACTTTCATCTGCCATTGCTTCTCCCACTCAAATAGAAATCCCTGTAGAAACCCCTGTGAGAACCTGTAATCAATACACACTACATAGATTTGAACCACCTATTAGTGCACCTAAGCTCTGATACCACTTGTTAGATATCAAGCTCTGAACCTGCAACCTAGGCTCTGATACCACTTGTTGGGGATCAACCAACAATAGATTACACTTGTGAAAGCAATAAACATGGAAATAAATCAGATAGACAAGTAACTGAATGAGAAATAGCAAGAACAAGAGATACAAGAAACCACCCTGAAAACTTGTATTAACAAACTCTTTACAAAAGGAATACAATTGAAGAAACTTCTTTCTTCCACACCTCTCCTAGATGTATAGATCTCTCACTAGATCTCTATTCCTCAAGAGCTCTCTCTCTCAGGAACAATCAACTCCAACAAACATGGATTGATTCAATTATGTACTGTTCTTCACATTCAATGAATTACTCCAATAATCGACAACAACTACTACAATAAGCTAGGAAGATCTAATTCTACATATAGAATTAGGAGACTTGAGCATGCACTTCCAACAAATAGTTAAGCCACTTGAATAAGGGCTCTAAAAATAGTATTGCTAATAATAGAGATGTGAGCTTGAGACTACAACTAAAACTCATCATGCAAACACTCACTTCTGTCCTCAAAAATAGCTTTCTGGACGCACAGGTAACCGACGTCGGTTCCTGCTGCTTGACTGTGACCGCCGTCGGTCGACCCACTGCCGACGTCGGCACCTCTGTAACTGCACCTTGTCGATGTCGATCACTTCTGACCGACGCTGGTGTCTGTGTAGACCTAAAACTGATAATGTATGTTCCTTGGTGAAGCTTTTAGCTCCACACCCTAACACTTTCTTGGCACCATATCATCAAGCTACCTTTTCTAAACCATCAAATTAATAACAATACAAAAGCATGATAGGGGTTTATGTTCATAATCTCACCCATCTTACCATCATGGTCTTTATTAATCATATTGTTTATCCTCCTCCTTATAATTTCATGACTACTTCGGAAGATGCATCTTCCCTTATTTGAACACCACTAACCAACCTTTAGAGAGCACCCATCCTCCACAAACCAACTAGTGAGCTTATTTTGGAATCACCTTCTCCACCGAACAATTAAACTAACCATGAACCATTGGAAAGCATATTCTCTACCAAACCAAACCTAACTTTTGGGATATTATCCTTCTCCAACCTACCCTTACCTTAACCATAATCCATTAGAAAGCACCTTCTCTATCAACCCCAACCATTGGAGATTACCCTTCTCCACCAAACCTTCAATTAAATAAGACCAAGTGGTACACCAAATTGAGACAACTCATTTGAACACTAATAAACAAATTTAAAAGAACACATATCCTCTACAAACCAACCATTAACTATTGGATAATACCCTCTCCAACCAACCAACCATCCGACCACATCCACCTCAATGTTGGCCATTTTTGACCCAAACTATTCATATATTTTATGATGACCTTACTTTGGTAATTTTTACTTCACTAATTACCTTTCCATGTTGTTCATTTGAATTTTCATCACCTCATGCACAACTAATAATTTTGTGTCTTCCTAGGAGCACTTCCTACCTTGGATACCTATAAGACATTGACCTTATATAAGAGACTTGATAGGAATAAGTTGATCAAATATGACCAATGTTGTGGCCTAAATACCTTGTCACCATTCCTTCTATAATTGACTTAATTTTTACCAAAATTAGAAACTTAGTTTATGCACAATATTAACTATCATACTTAGTCACATTTTGTGCACATGTTTTCATCTCAATGCCCAAACTCACCAACCATCATTATCACCTATATTTTCACCTATATAACTACTCATCAAAACTAAACCCAATTCTACTTCACCTCATTAATTATAAATTTGAGGGAAAACACCTCTTCCCATATTCAATGAAATTTAACCTTTCACCCATAATCCATTTTTATTTATAGCTTGTTGATATAAACTATATAACAAAAAGAAGTAAAATATAGACATTAGAAAACTGCACACTATGGTTCTAGATGTCAAAATAACCTTGGATGCCCAACCTACCATCCACACCCCCATTTCAATCATAAAATTGAGTCAAAAAACTCTTTGACTAACTAAACTTATAACCCACTATGACCAAATTTAACCTCTTGACCAAACTTGACCACTTCACCTTTTCAACCAAACTTAACCTTCAAATACTGACAGTCATCACTTTAACCATTGATGGTTAGCATAGTAACTACTAACAGTCAACACTCTAACTATCAATGATCAGCATAGTAACCATTGATGGTTAGCACTCTAACTATCGATGGTCAGCATAATAACCACTAATATTTAGCACTCTAACTACCAATGGCTAGCACAGTAACCACCAATGGTCAATATTATAATCACTGATGGTTAGCACTCTAACTATTAATGATCACTTTGACCACTAAAAGTTATATCCTCACTTGATTTAAAGCATCAAATATTGTGTACGAGATGGGAAACTTCCTCTTAAATAACAACTTGATTTAAAACCATTACCAAGCATCATAATTAACAACTTTATCCTTCTATTTAATTAACAACTTCATCCTCTTATCCTCCATTTCCTATTGCTTATAAAATAAAGACAGTAGGGCCAAGAAAGGGGATTATTAATCTTGATCTTCCTAATATTCTTAGATATTAGAATTTTTGTTGTAGGTTTCTAGCAAATTTGTAGGTTTAACAAAGACTTGAACCTCTACCAAAATCACTATAGGCTCCACCAATCAACTAGCTTTTACTTTGTCAAAATTATTCCAGACCTCAATAAGCAAGATAAGTATCTATCTCTTATTGGGATCAATAATTAGTTTCTTCATTTTTTCATTTACATTTTTTTTATTTTAGTAATTACCTCTAACCTCTGACTATTTACCCAACCTCCTACCTTTTGCTAAATCCATCAACCAAACCCATAACCCAACCTTTTACTTTAACTATACATGTCAATAGTAACTATTAACAGTCAACTGTCTAATCACCGATGGTCACCTTGACTATTGGTGATCGACTATCAAACTATTTTCAATCACCTTGACCACTGACGGCCAACTATCAAAGCACTATTAGTCACCCTAACCACTGATGATGAGCTATTAAATTGTTATCAATCACCCAACTATTGATGCTTACTCTAACTACCGATGATCAGCTTGATCACTGATGGTCACTATGTGAACCCTTTTTACCAAGAAAAAAAACCTTAAACCACTAACCAAACCCTATTTTCTTAGCCCTTGTTACCTCCCAGCCTAGAAATTACAACTTGACCCTAACCTGAACCATTGTTTGACAGCTTAGCATTTACTTTAATGTTACTTTGTTAGAATATTATCATTTATTTGAATAGTATTTATCTCTTTATATTTAATACTTTAATTTATGCAATATTTCTTACCAACATTTCTATTTTCAACATTAACTTGTCTTAAAATATGGATTGACAGCCTCTTAGATAGCTCACGCTTCTTGGATCTATCTTTCTAGGCAATCTACCTAATCTACCTAACTAACCAACCCTTTTCTAGTTCTCTCTTATTTCAGATCATCTTTCCATGCTAAAGAATGGTATATACAACTATATTGATTATAGAGTACACACCACATCTATGTTATACCAACCTCTACCCCTTTTTTACTTTTATGTTTCTTCTATAATAGATAAAAAGTAAAAATTTGAGTAAAACAATAAAGTCATGAATCCTTTCATGCTATCAAGGAAACACATGATGGGATCTATGAGAGACACTTCAATGGCCTTGGCATGGATAAATGCATCCTTCACCTTGTCTATTAATGGCCTACCCTTAACAAAGACTTATGTGATTATGTGAAAAAGTGTGTTAAGTGTCAACAACACACCATTTTACATCACACACCTAGCCATAGTCTTCATGTATCCACTGATTTATAACCCTTCTCATAATTGGGTCTAGACCTTATTGTTGAAATTAACCCCCATTCTTCATAGTAACACCATTGTATCATCACTGTGACTGAATATTTTACCAAATGGGTAGAGGATATTCCTTTAGTCTCAACCAAAGTAGAAAAGATTGTCAACTTTATCAATCATCAAATCATCTATTGTTTTAGTGTTCCTTATAAAATCATCATTGATAATGGAAAATATTTTAAAAATAAGCAAGTCCAGGGTCTTTGTGATGAATTATAATTAATTTAAATTTTGCATCACCCTATCACTCTCAAGTGAATGGATAGGCAGAAGCCTCTAACAAAACTCTTAACAACATGCTCACTAAAATGGTCAATACATCTAGTCAAGATTGGTATTTTCACATCCCCTTTGCTTTATGGGCATATCATACTAGCATCTAAACCCCTATGAGTACTACCCCATTCTCTCTTATGTTTGGAGAAGAGGCTCTCTTACCTATCAGAGTCCAAATTCCTTTGATTCACATATCCCTGTAGGATCTCATTTATAAAGATGATTATCATCCAAACCATTTAGTCCAACTTGAGATAATTGATGAGTGTCATTTATCTACCCTCACCCATATTCATGTCTATCAAGAACACATCAAACATGATTATAGAAAACACCTTAAAGTGTTAGAATTCAACATCAGAGACCTCATCCTAAAAGAAAACCAACATGTTACCAATATAGAGAAAAGTTAATGGGCTAAGTTTCCTTTCAATTGGATTGGACCTTATGTCATAACCCACATGTATGGATCAAGAGCTTATCGATTGTCCTCTCTTGAAGGAAATCCAAAACTTGAGCCCCTCAATGCTTTGCATTTGCATCCTTTCTTTCTTTTAAAGGATCAAACTCACCTTTTGTCTAATTTAATCTCATACCTTGTTTTTAAACCAAATTCAACTCCTTATTTTAGGTAAAACTAACTAAAACTGAATCATGTGATTATCCATCACAATCATAGCATACTCTTGAATAATTGATACCATAGCTCTGCTCATGGCATGATTCTCATAGTAATCTTTACCTCTTTTATAGGATGGATTCCCATGGTAATTACCACCCAAACCTCTTTACACCTAATCAGCCTTCTTGTGATTTTAGTTTTGCCTTCATAAAGGTGTACCCTTAAGCCTATGTAAGCAAGTATATGTCAAATAAAATCAAAACCAATAGTAATCATGGGTCATTCCTAACATTTATAGGCTATTCCCTTAAAGGATAGCTACCAAAAACATATCAAAATTTCTATAAGTAATGTGGACTACTTCCTTGAAGGACATATATCAAAAATCATTCAATAAAGCACACAAAATTAGACCACTCCCTTGAAGGATGGCAAATAAAGCATTTATCAAAGCCTAGAAATTTATTGGAATCTTTCCACATCAATAAACTTTCCCAACCCTCCCAAGAAATATCATAATAATCAAAAGACCCATATCAAGCAAAGGAAACAACAATTTTTTTTAAAGCTGTAATTGGCTGTCATAAGCAATAATTTTGAAATCTGTAATCGGCTCTCATGAGTAGACTTCATGCATCGATTAGTCTACACTTTGTATGATATTGACTTATCTAAATAGGAATGCTAGTCTGAAATGAAGGTTCCATTTTTATCCATCTCCCCTTTATACACTATAATGCAAGCAATTTTAAGCTCACTTGACATAATGTGACTAAGACACCATTTAACCAACTAAAAAATGATAATGTGAAACATTTGAAGGGTTTATGTTCCTTAAGCCAAACTAACTTTGGTCTTATTTTAGTCCTTTCCAAGGAATAAGCATCATGCCCTCTTCTTATCCTATCATAACTGGTTAATATATTCACTAAGACATTTTCTCTTGATTATATTATTTTCCTCACATCTAGTATTATTATTTAACTTAATCCATTTTTACCTTAAGAAAGATAACCATAATCATAACCATCAACATCATATCAACATCACACTATCTATGAATAATTAATCAATAAAACCATTTTCACTACATGTCTATATCTAAATAAAGAAACATATACAGATTGAAATTTATCAAGTCATAGCATCATCATAACCATACATGTCATAAACATCATCACAAACATAAAACAAAATGAATCTCATCACATGCCTAGTTAGGTGAGTCAACATTAGCATCCATATCCATAACATAATCATAATCAATATACCATCATTAATATGAGCATCAAATCCTAAACATTAGCATAAACCATGAATGATAAGTAATAAATGAGAATCAAATCTATAAATTGTAAGTCTATCATCAATAACATCATAATGTATACAACAATATACATGTCTCTCTCTCAAAATTCATATCTCACCACATCATCTAATAGGTTGATATAAAAATGATATACAACAACATATAATATATCATAAAATATGTCATAACTATGCCCCTAGGGCACCACTATCTTTTGGGGCACCATTTCCTCCTGGTGCCTATCCTCCTGAGGTCCTTACCTATCCACCTATAGAAGAAACCCACTAATGTGGTATCACCATGATATCTCCACCTATCAAACTAGCTCTATATTCACCCCATTAAGGATCATTAAGACAATGTCTTAGGACTATGGCCTCATAGTAGTATAGTTCTTCTACTATGGCTAGAGATTGAGACATAGGGATAGTGCTCGGTGGTCCTGTAGCTGCTAAAAAACCTCCTCCACTCTAACTCAAGGAGTCTTGATGGGTGTCATCATCCCCTTCATTTAATCAACTTCTATTGATGTCATATTTAAACAGGGCTATGTCTAAAGCTATATGCAACAAGAGGAATCGTAGCAATTTAGTAATTGAATGGAGGTATATATATATATATATATATATATATATGTATATATATATATATATATATATATATGTATATATATATATTTGTTATTTTTTTGGGGGATTTTAATGTCTTAAGGATTTTTTGGTTAAAATATTATTAGAATCAAACTATGCAAATTTGTTAGAAATAAACACACCTTGCAGAAATGAAATAGATTACTAAAAATAAACACACGTTGTAGAAATAAAATTGATTGCTGAAAATAAACACATGTTGTAGAAATAAAATCGATTGTTGGAAACAAACACACGTTGCAAAAATAAAAATATATTGCTGGAAATAAACACACGTTGCAGAAAGGAAATTGATTTTTGGAAACAAACACACGTTGCAAAAATAAAATAGATTGCTAAAAAATAATTGCAAAGAAATGAGAATTTAATCTAAAATGCCTGCAGGAACAAATTTACAACAAATCTTAACTATAAGGAGTTGGAAGCACTTATAAATTTAACATAATTACCTATTTACTTTTGCGAATAGAAATATAAATAATGACAAAAATGAAGATCTTAGTTCTTCGGAGGAGTGGGCCCTTGCTCCGCCTAGAAACATGATTTAATAATTTAATTTGCTTTTAAAATAGAAATGGTTATTTCATTGATAAAATGTTCTGTATTATAAAATGTACTAATCTATCCTTATCTCTCTATTCTTAAATGATTTTCTATACACTTTTCTAAGTTCCCAAGTCTGTATATATATTCTTTTACTTGTGGCACATTGATTGTTGTAACTACTTCATAGATATGATAGAACTGAATCGTACCCAGAATAGATGCTGAATCAAGATGTGGCTAGATGTCCAACTGTGTGATACATGTCTTGATTCTACAAGTTTGTAAAATTAGGAATCTGTTCCTAATTTAATGTGATCATTGATCTAACAGATCACTACTGTTTGAAATTGATCCTCATCAGTTCCATATCTATTCACAAAAGTTCTAGAGCTTATCTATAAGAGTACCAAAGATAAATATAGAGTTCCAGAGCTAAGTCCAAAAATGTGACAACTTGAAATAGTATGGTGGAGTTTTAGAACTAACTGTGATAGTTCTAGAAATAGATTCTGCTAGTTTTAGGACTAACTATGATGATTCTAGAATAGATTCTATAGGTTCCAAAACTAATCTGAATTGAGTCCGATGCTTCTAAAACATGCAATCCACTTCACATTTGTTCTTTAGCCTAATGATGACCTATTTTATTACAAAACTAGAATTTTATAACACACTTGTTAGGAATTACAAGTCTTTTAAAATGTTAGCATCATAATCAACAAAAGATGGATAATCACATCCTAACTCATCTCAGATCAAAATAAAAGTTACAAAATGCAATCAAACTTAATAGAAAGAGAGAGTAAGATGAGGTCATTTATTATACAATTATTAGACATATCCTAGCCTCATCACTTACCCCATACTTACTTGTTTGTAAGTCCCTTTACCAACTTCATTATTCAAATTTGAGATTGTATATCCTGCATTCCATTTGATTACTTAGATCAAATGGTTGAAACTGAATATCCCAATGCTTTGACTCATAAGTACTATACCCAGCTCCTACTTCTACTTTTCTTTTCCATTCCTCAAATTGAGTGGGATGTTGAGGTTCTATGTTTTTCCAAGGAGATATGGGGGTGAGAAGTAGAGGTGGCCTTGTTCGTATCCATATCCATATGTTTAGGGTATTTTCATTGATCCAAGGAATTATTGTACATAAATCTTTTGCTCTTTCTAAACTCTAGATCAAATTTGAAGGGGATATTACTTCCCTTCTTTTTAATGCCACTGGGAGAAATTCCCATCTTTTAAAACATGCATCATAGATATTATCAAAATTTGCCTTTTCATAATAGGTGAAGACATCCATGCTTTGTTGTAAACTGAAAAGATAAGGTCCCTTGAATTTATCATTAAATGCATGGGATTGGAAATATGTAGCAAAGGTGGATGGATTACCATAATGAATTCACGTAAAGAAACTGAATGAACTAGTCTTTGACCAATGTTCTAACTCCCTTTCTTTCCATGCAATCTGATTTTGAAGAACATAGACAAATACGTTAAGCTGGCTTTTTCCTACATATAAATTGATCATAAAACCTATATTTTTTTCTAGCATAAAATTGCAGAGGTAGAATTCATAGAGAATATTTTTTTGTTCTGTATTATCTAAGGAGTAAGTGATCGAGAAATTAGCTTCATCTTTTATTTCATGTGGAAGGATACATGCTATCCTTGCCAACTACCAGTGAATAAATTGGTCCTCTAAAAACATGCTATAAATAGGAGAAGGTCTTCTACATGCAAGCAGTTTCTCACTCATCATACAAACTATTTATATTTTCACAAGACATTTATACTTATCATTTTTCTCCTTGTAAAATTTGTCTTCCCATTCCTTCCTTGTTTTCTCTTCTTTCACCAGTTTACCTTTCAAGTCTGTATTGGATGATTTAATTTCATTGAGTTCTCTGCATGTGTCATCCCATAAATATTTGAGTGGTATATAAGTTAATATAGTATGTGCAGAGACTATTGATGCAGAGGTCTGCATTGTACATTTTTCCTCATTTTCCATTAGTTGCCTTTTAGTTTCTTCTAATTCCTCATTCTTGGTTGTGAACTAGTTTGTTAATTCTCCAAGGAGCATTTCCTTTTGTTCTAACTTGAGATTGAGGAAGTTCAATTCCTCATCCTTTTCCTTGATAATGAGTTCTACTCTAGAAAAAAATAGAGCCTATTTAATCTATTGGTTTTGTTCTTTTTTTGAAAGTTCTTGGGGAGTTAAGCATTCCTCTTCCACCATAGGGGATTTCCATTTCCTTCTCCAAGATACCTATTCATCTTCTGCATGTGATGGTGCTGTTGTCTCTTCTATTTCTTAGAAAGTTGGCTCCTCAAATCTTTCATCTTATTTTTTCTTTTTTGCTTGGCTTGGTTAAGGGGGGAGTCATGGCCATGCTACCCAAAATATTAGCAGCTTCAGTTTCTAGCCTTTCTTATTCTTCTAGCTCCTCTAAATTTTCTTTAGACTTTTTATGATGTTTTATTTCTTAAGGAGCCTCAAAATGTGAAAACATAGGTCTTCTGTTGAAATTCTAGTTTCTACCTTTTGCTCAGGCCTAGGTGAACTGTCAATGTCAGAGATAGGTACCAGTTCTTCTATAGCCTCAGTAGAAGAAGAAATGGCTTGAGAAAGTACAGTAGGGTCTACAACTTTAATTTTTCTTCTAGATTTTCTTCTTGTTGGTATTTCATCTTCCCCTAATCTTTTCTTTTCCTCAGTAATGGTACCTATTTTCAATTGAACTAAAGGGGTAGGAGTAGTTTCTATTGTTCTTCTGGGAATACCAAGGTTTTATCCAAATTTGCCAAGAAATTTGTCTCACATTTCTTCCCCATTTTTCTTTGAAAGGAAATGGTGTTGGCATACTAAATGCACTAACTCATGATGTCTAATTGTTCCTACACCCCAACAATACCTCTAAGCCATGGTATGGATGGAGTCAAAAATAAATCCTAGAAGGTTTACTCTATATTCCAGTTTTTCAGCTCCATATCTAAGGTGTATAAGGATTTTTAGGACTTCTTTTCTTATTGTCCCAAACTGTCCATCACAAGTTAAATATTTGACTATCCAGAATGCTACTCTGTCAAAGGATTTGGGCAAGCTAGCCCTCTTAACTCCTTTGATGATTTTTTTTGTATTATAAATATATTAGGGTTCAGCTTCCCCTTCTGTCAACAAGGTTTCAGCCAGGTCTTTCAATGTCCCTTTGACAAGGTTTGGGACATGCATTATCGGTATTCTAGACATCTCACTTATGATATTCACAGAAAAAGGAATGAAAACCTTCCTAATATTTATTCTTGTTTGTTCTAAATTGATAATAAATTCTCTTACTAGTTCATCATTTTATTTGGTAAATTTCTTCAAAAACTCCAGCCATCTTCCCTGTTGAAAGATATTTACTATTTCTTCATCTTCAAGGAGTTGGGTATCATTGTCTGGTTCTAACTTCTTTTTAATTCCCATGATTCATTCTTATTTTGAATCTTTCACAGGTTAGCTAAAAATTGCTTCTCATTTTGGTGGAATTGATTATTTTGACTATAGAACTAGTAGATCCAGTTGTTGATTTGGCAAATTTGGTTGTGAAATTACTATACTCAATTATGGAACTTATCAATTTCAGCTATAGAACTACTGTACTCAGCTGTGGAACATATCAATTTCAGCTATGGAATTAGCAAATTTAGTTTCTTTAATCATAAGAATGATTCTTTATGGTTATCTACCAACTCATTCCATCATCAATATTCTTCTCATGATTTTGCAGATTTAACCATGATGTATAATAGATGACTCATCATACTAATCTTTCTAAATCAAGTCTAATCACACATGAAAACTTTCATTAAACCTTTAACAAGTTAAAAACATAATTACCATCCTTGATGATGTAATCCCTCCATCATGATGACTCATCATTCCTGAAAAATAGTAAGAAAATAGTTAGAATTCAAAAAAAAGTTTTTATTTGAATTAGCTATTTAAGATCAACCGCCATCACTAGTTTTCAATTGATTCTTTTTTTTTTGGAAGAGAACACCATTTAGTGGCTTTCATCCTCTTCCCTTTATTTTTGATCTTTTTATCTAATTATGTGATCATTTTGGAAGAACTGGGTTCTTCCATATGATCAAATTCTTTATTTTCTTCAATCTGCTTCAAGAATTCATCCTTAGTAGGAGGCTTCCTATAAAGTTTTAACATGTGTCCATTGACCAAGAGTATTCTTCTGCTGCCATCAATGGGAAGTAACTAGATAGAACCATTGTCAAATATCTGTTTGATATGGTAAGGTCCCAACCATCTGGTTCTTAATTTACCTTTGAATTGTTGGTACTTAGAGTCAAACAGCAATGCCTAGTCTCCTACTTTGAATTGTCTTTCCTTGATATGTGAATCATGCCATTGCTTCCTTTAACCATATATTATCTCTATCTGGTGAAGTGCTTCCCTTTTGAATTCATCTAATTCATTGAGTTGAAGGATTCACTCCTTTTGAGCTACATCCAATTCAATTTCCACCTTAGTTGTTGTCCTCAATGTCTGTAGTTCAAACTCAATGGGCAACAAGGGCTTTTTCCCATAGACTAACTCATATGGTGAAAACCCTATTATGGTTTTCCAAGTTGTATTGTAAGCCTCGACAGCTTCAAGTAGTCTTTTTACCCAATATCTTCTTTTAGCTTCAACTATTTTAGTGAGGATGTTTTCTAATTTTATATTTGTTACTTCAACTTGTCCATTTGCTTGCAGGTGATAGGGAGATGACTTCCTATGATTAATCTAATAATACATTATGAAAGCTTGGATCATATTGGACATAAATTGTGGTCCCTTATCTAAAACTAAGCTTCTTGGTGCTCCAAACTTTACCATAATTCTGTGCCAAAGGAAATCAGCAATTGTTTCTTTAGTAGCATTTGTTAAAGCCTGCACTTCTACCCATTTTGTTACATAATCAGTACACATAAGAATGTGATATTTTCTTGTGAAGGAGGATTAAAAGGTCTAACAAAATCCAATCCCCATCTTTCAAATGGTTCAATCACTACTTGTGGTTGTAGAGGCATTTCATTGGTAATGGTTGGCTATCTCATCCTTTAACAAAGATCACACCGCTTGATATATCTCTTCACATCTTTGTACAGAGATGGCCAATATTAACCAATGCCAAGTATCTTGTGAGATGTTATTTTCACTAAATAGTGTCCTCCACTTGATTCATCATGACATGCCCGAACGATGTCAAAAATTTCATCTTCTCTTACACAACTGCGTAAAACTAAATCAGGACCACATTTAAATAGCATTCCATTTAACCACTTGAACTGTGCACTGGTTTTGATTAATTTTCTATTTATTTTCTAGTGAAAGGAGGAAACTTCCCTATTGCAAGATAATTTTCCATGTCACCAAACCATTGTGTGTTAGCTAAAATAACAAACAATTGTTCATCTGAAAAGTTATCCTTGACTGGATCATGCTCCCCTATACTAGTCAATCTTGACAAGAAATCAGCCACCACATTAGATTTGCCTAGATTATCCACAATGGTAATATCAAATTCTTGTAGAAGTAATAACCATCTAATTATTGTACCTCCAACCACTAGTTTGTTTATTAAATATTTAATTGTTGAGTGATCTATATGTATAAATATTTTATACCCTGTAATGTAATGTCTGAATTTATTGATTGCATAAAACACAGCCAAAAATTCTTTTTCAATGGTAGTGTAATTTCTTTCAGTGGGAGTAAGATTTTTACTGAGATAGTAAATAGCATATATTCTTCCTTCTTCATCTTTCTATCCCAAAACTATACCAATTGAGGTATTTGAGGTATTAGTTTAGATGTGAAAAGGTTTCTCCCAATTAGGTCCTTACAATATTGGGGTAGTTACTAATTTCTTCAAAATCATGTTGACACTGTTCATCCCAAAGAAATTCATAGTCCTTGGTAAGCAATTTAAACATGGGCGCAGCAATTTTACTAAAATCCTTGATAAAATGCCTATAGTATCCAGCATGTCCTAAGAATGATTTGATATCTATGGGAGTTTGAGGAATAGGCAAGTCCAAAATAATCTTGATTTTGTTCTGGTCAACTTGAATTCCTCTTTTTGAAATAAGGTGCCCTAATATGATCCCTTCATGAATCATCAACAAACATTTCTCATGACTAAGAGACAAGTGATGCTATTCACATCTTGTTAATACTTTGTCCAAAAATTTTAAGGCATCATCAAATGTATCTCCATACATAGTAAAGACATCCATGTATACCTCGACACAGTCATTTGTTAGGTCTGGAAAATTTGCTAATACAACTCTTTAAAAGGTTGTTGGAGCATTACATAGTTCAAATGGTAATACCCTATAAGCAAAGGTACCCCATGGACAAGTAAATATAGTTTTGTCCTAATCCTCAGTAGTAACTCTGATTTAATTGTATCCACTAAATCCATCCAAGAAGGAAAAGTATTGTTTACTTGAAAGGTTATCTAAGACTTGATCTATGAATGGTAAGGAAAAATAATCTCTCAGGGTGGCTTTGTTCAGTTCCCTATAGTCAACAAAAATTCTCCATTTCCCATTCTTTTTAGGGACAATTACAAGAGGAGACACCCACTGACTATCTAAGATAGGGTAGATAAAACCTACTTGTAATAGTTTTTCAATTTCTTGTTTGACTATATCCCTTAAGGCTGGGTTAATCCTTCTTTGAATTTGCCTAACTAGTCTAATGTTTTCAGTATAAATGTGATGGGTGCAGATACTTGGATGAATTCCCTTCATATCCCTATAGTCCCAAGCAAAAGCTTTAGTATGATCCTTCAGAACATCAAATAGTTTGGCTTCTTCATCATTCTTTAACCAGCTATTACTATTCAAAACAATTCTTGGTTGAATCTCAACATGTTTGGTTCCAGGATATCATGAACTAATTTGTTGAAGAGGTTCCATTAAGGTGTTTAGTAAACATGCATGTGGTAACAACATATGATATGCAGCAACATCTCCAAAAGTTCCTTGAGACAGAATGTTGGACAAAGGACAATAGGAAGAGTTATGATACTTATCTTGTTGTAGATCAAACTCTTTGTTACTGTTGTTTCCCAAAAATTCTTCATCATCTCCTAATATCTGTAAAGCTGATGCTACAGATCCTTCCTCTCCCCAAGAGAAATTGTGTTCCTCTGGAGTGAAGTTATCTTCACTTGCAAAAAATTGGTGTGATTTCGAAACTAATTGTGAAGGTTCTAGAACTAACTGTGATGGTTCTGAAACTAACTATAATGGTTCTAGAACTAATCCTGACTGCTCAAATGATGATTGATATTCATTTAATGAAGGATTAACCATATCATCTATTTTCCATACATGATCCTACAATATTATCATAGTCAAAGAAGATAGATTTTGCTCTTTAATATTAGGATTATCAACCCATAATTTCACTTGACTATCAATAAAAGGTCACACAGATAGATATAATGAAATTTGCTTAGAATTTTTATCATTTTAAATAGTCACATCACCTGACTTGCAATCAATTAAGGTAGTAACTGTAGCTAACCATGGTCTCCCCAAAATAATGGGATAACCAAGTGTTTTACCTTTTGGCTGCAATATAAGGAAGTCAACTAGATATTCCCATGATTCCACCATTACTGCCACATCTTCAATAAATCCTAGTTTTGCTACAGACTGATCTTCCATCTACAATATGATATTAGTAGGTTGGATGCCTATTAATGGTAATATTTTCAAAGTGTCCACTATAATTACATTGATAGTTACACCCAAATCAACCAAAACATTATGTATCCTTATTCCCTATAGAAATAGAAATAACAGGGCTTCTAGGATCTCCATATTTGGGTAGTAGGAGTTTTCCTGCTAATAAATCATGTTTCCCATCTACCTGAATAGTCTTGGGGTTCTGCTTCTTTCTTCTAGGTTTTTAAAAAAATAATAGTTTGATTAACTTGTTTAACTTTGGAATATCCTTAATTACTTGTAAAAATGGTATTTCAATATTCAATCTTCTCAATTCCTACACTAATTTAGATTCCTTAAGTTGTATGGTTTCTTTGAGTCTTTCTGGAAATAGAATTTCAGCAGAATTGTTTTCTAGTTCCTTATATTTTTCTTTTTCATCTTCCTTAAGTGTAACTATGCTATGGGTTTTAGATTCTTCTATCATCTCAGTGATTATAATAGGTGGACTACTAACAATTTTGCTATATCTAGTTTGAATGTTCTTACAATCCATTGTATTTAAATCAACTAATTTTTCTGGTTATGTTTCGTATATAGGAGTTGTTTGTTTGTTTCTTGGGTTTGCTACTAGTTTTGCTAGCATTTGTATTTGGACTATGTTTTCAGTCCATAGATTTTGTGCTAGAGGTCCCATTATGGCTTGTTGGTTCTGATTTGGATATGTTTTTCCTTGCACATAATTTTTAGGCTCCATCTAGGTTATGGCCAAGCATAAGGATTTCCTTGTCCAACCCAAGGTTGTTGATGTCCTTGAGTATACCAAGATTGACTTGCCCAATCTTGAGGATGCCATATGGGTTGAGGGGCCCAAGGTGGCTATCCCAAAGTTTATGGTACTATTTGAGGTGCCCATGGCATCATCCAAGGATTAGGAGCTAGTCTTGGCATAAACTATCCTTGGTTAGGTTGTCTTTGAACAAAATTTAATTCTTCTGTAGTGGATGATGTATTGGTTTGTTTGAGATAATTTTTATGAGTGGAAGAATAGAACAAGCTTGAGTATCATGTTCTTTAGATTCACAGACAAGACATACTTCTATTTTATCTAAAGGACATTCCCTTATTGCATGCTTCTTCCTACATCTAGGACAATACATGGCTAATGGTTCAAGTTGGGCATTTGCTTTAGATTGCAATCCATCCATGGTGGAGGTTAATTGACTAATATGTTGGTTTCTTATGTTTTCTAGTTCTTCCATCAATTTGTTCATATATATATTCTAATTTTTAACCATTTTCCCTTTTCAAGGTCCACCCCTTGTTCTTGAATAGTTTCTACAAATTTCTATGATTTCGTCCATTCTTAATTGAGCAATGTTTCCTCTACCAATTAAATCAAGGGTTTTCATAGATTCATCATCCAAACCTTTGAGAAAAATGGTTTTATTTAAATCTTCTTGAAGTACAAATCCACATATTTTACTCACAAAGAGGAATTTGTCCAAATAATCTTCCATATTTTCATCTTCTTCCTGTTTGATTTTGAAAAATTCTTCCTTTCAATTTCTTCCTCGATAATAATCTTAATATTTGTCTAGGAAGATAGTTTCCATTTGTTCCCAATTGGTAATAGAATTAGATGTTAATCCCAAAAAACCACCTCATTGCTGCATCCTTTAGAGTAGATGGAAACAACTTTAGTTTTTCATTATATATCTTGTAATCATAGGTCTGACATAGTACTTTAAATTCAAACAAAAATTGGTTAGAATCTTCAGATGACATTCCTCTAAATGTGGGCAAATGTGAAGGTGAAATGTTTTTCATAGTGGTTTCATCATCCTTGATCTGAATGGGATAGTTAAATGTTCTCTCAGGTTCTCTTCTAGCTTCTCATGCCATCTCTCTAGTATTTTCTAGTCCCTTCGCCCAATCAATGTGGTATGTGGTCTATTTTGGGGATGGTGAAAAGTTAGGAGTAGGAGGTTGACTACTCAATTGAGAATCAAAACTTTCTCTCAATGGATCTTGAGAAATAATACTCCTCCCTAAGGTTCTACTTGGTTCTAGTGACTGATCTAAAAATTTCAAAAATGGCAATTTTGCTTCTTGTCTTGTAGGAGATAATGGTGCCTCCAATTCTTGTTTAATGTCCTTTCTTAAACTAGAGGATGATGGAATTTCTTGTTTAAATATTTTGGGAAGAAATCTACCCTTAGAATCTCGTGGTCTACTCATAAATTAGGGAATTTTTTTTAATTACTAAATGAATGATTGTTGCTCTTGTTGACACCTAATTAGAAAATTCCAACTAGTGATCCCCAGCAATGGTGCCAAAAATGATGGGTGTCATCATCCCCTTCATTTAATCAACTTTTTGTTGATGTCAAATTTAACCAGGGTTGTGTCTAAAGCTATATGCAACAAGAGGAATCATAGCAATTTAGTAATTGAATGGAGGTATTTGTGTGTGTGTGTGTGTGTGTGTGTGTGTGTGTGTGTGTGTGTGTGTGTGTGTGTGTGTATGTGTGTGTGTGTGTGTGTGTATTTGTTTTTTGGGGGGATTTTAATGTCTTAAGTATTTCTTGGTTAAAACCTTATTGGAATCAAACTATGCAAATCTATTGGAAATAAACACACTTTTCAGAAATGAAATAGATTACTAGAAATAAACACATGTTGTAGAAATGAAATTGATTGCTAGAAATAAACACATGTTGCAGAAATGAAATTGATTGTTGGAAACAAGCACACGTTGAAAAAATGAAATAGATTGCTATAAACAAACACACATTGCAAAAATGAAATTGATTGCTAGAAACAAACACACATTGAAAAAATGAAATAGATTGCTAGAAAATAATTGTAAAGAAATGAGAATTTAATCTAAAATGCCTGGAGGAACAAATTTATAACAAATCTTAACTGTAAGGAGTTGGAAGCATTTATAAATTTAACAGAATTACCTATTTACTTTTGCGAATAGGAATATAAATATCGACAAAAATGAAGATCTTGGTTCTTTGGAGGAGTGGGCCCTTACTCCACCTAGAAATAAGATTAAACAATTTAATTTGCTTTCAAAACAAAAATGACAATTTCATTGATAAAATGTTCTGTATTATAAAATGTAATAATCTATCCTTATCTCTCTATTATTCAATAATTTTCTACACACTTTTCTAAGTTCCTAGGTCTATATATATATATTCTTTTACTTGTGGTGCATTGATTGCTATAACTGCTTCATAGATATGATGGAACTAAATCGTACCCATAATAGATGTTGAATCAAGATGTGGTTGGATGTCCAACTATGTGATACATGTCTTGATTCTGCAAGTTCAAGAAATCAAGAAGCTATTCCTAATTTAATGGGATCATTGATCTGACAGATCACTAACCATTTGGAATATATCCTCATCAGTTCCATATCTAGCCGTAAAAGTTTTAGAGCTTATCTATAAGAGTGTTAGGTTGTGGAGCTAAAAGCTTTACCAAGATGTAAATAAGAGGAGTTACGAAGGTTGCGGAGGTTGCAGAGAGTTGCAGAATGAGTTGCAGGAAAACTAACATTGGTCTGACCAACCGACGTCAGTTAGATAGCAGTGAGGAAGCAACCAATGTCGGTTACCAGTCGACCGACATCGGTCAGGGAGGAGCCAATGTTGGTAGCCTGTGCGTGAACATGCAGTTTGCATGTTGATTCTGGAGAGTCTATTTTTGGACTGTTAGTTTGCATGTTAAAGGCTAATTATAGTCTTGAGTTACATGTCTAATTATTTTAATTAAAATAGTCTATATTGTAAGCATGAGATCTATATAATAGACTCATGGGTTGTATTGTAAATAAGTGCTAGAGAGTAAGAGAGCAAAATAAGCTCCTTCAGAGAGAGGAGAGCAATGGTGTGTTCCTCCTAGTGCCACAGTACCAAGTGTGGGTGCTGGTTTGGAGAATCAGAAAGGTTCTTCGTATATGTATGATCTTGGTCAGCAGGTGTACATGGCTTCTTTTGGAGATCTACAATGGTGAGTAAGGTCTAGTGATTTGCAGGTAGCAACAGAGTAGGAGATCTACTTGGAGTACAGTTGTGTACTTGGTGTACTGGCAGTGTTGTTTCTGACTCATGGAGCTGAACATCAATTTTGTATGGAGTTGATTGTTGGGATCGTGAGAGAGAGGGAAGAAGGTCTTGAGGTGTGGTGAGCCTTTGAGGTGGAAGAAGAAGTGGCATCTTTTTATTGTATTTTCTTCTGAGTGATTATTAATACAATTGTGTATTGTCTCTCATATACTTGTGTTGTTTCATATTTCTAGCTACTTATCATTCTGGTTAAATTCCATGTTTAGTTGCTAATACAAGAAGTAATCATATGTGCTCTAATTGGTGGAGCAAGATCCTGATAGTTGGTATCAGAGCTTTTGGTTGGGTTACTAACAGGTGGTTTTAGATCTGGTTAGTGTTTGTTGATTATAGGTCACTCATAGGGGTTTCAGATTGAGTGGGAGTATAGCAATGGCAGAAGAAAGTAAGCTATAAATGGAGAAACTAAATAGCACGAATGGTCTGATTGATGGAAAGAAAGAGCAAGTAAATGGAGATTGTTGGTCGGTAGAAGATCAGCGTGTAGAAGCAGATGTTACAGGTGATGTTGCATAGGTTACTCTAGATAAAGTAGAATCTTTATTTATAGATTCTTTTGCCTCTTTCCATGCAGCCTGAAATAGAGCATCTTTTCATGGGTATGTCTTTGGAGACTTTGGAGAGATTTATTTAGGGGTTGGTGAGCCTTGTCAGATTATTGATGAAGGGGAAGTGAAGCTGAAATTACAGACAGATAACACACAGGTGTTGAAGGAGGTCATGCAGGTACCAGTCTTGGAGATGAGTCTAATTTCTTTAGGAAAGTTGGGTGATGAGAGATGCATAGTAACTCTCACAATGGATGCACTTGAATTAGATGGTGGTAAGAAAGTAGGTATCTTCTATCTATCTACTTATATTACTGATTCACCTTCTGTTGCAGAGATGTGGCTTTGTAGGCTTGGTCACATATATAGGAGGGGAATGCGTGTTCTTAAGTGGAAGACAGATGTTTTTGACAAGCTTAAGAACTAGAAAGCCTTGGTGTTCATGGAGGAGATGGCAGACAGAGATTAGTTGAGGGGACTGAATTATTCTAAGCAAGTCTGTGATGATTTAAACAGGGTTTTGATCCAAAAGGAGCTCACAGGTAAAAAGTCATCACTCACAAGCAAACACAGGTACCAGCATTGGTCACACAGGAACCAATGTCAGCAGCAAGTACATCAACATCGGTCAGAGAACTGACATCGGCAGACAGAGTCAGTCATAGGAAATTGACATCAGTTAGGTGTAGATTGGGAGATGGCTGAGATCGATCACTAGAACAGATGGTGGGCAGACATCAAGCTGTCAACAAGTCTCAAATGCCCATATGGAGGTCAGAAAGGGTAAGTGAACCTCATATTCATTGTTCACCTTCTTTATATTTCTTATTGATGGTCAAAAACTAGGAAGATGTGAAGAGACAATGTAGATAGAATCCAAAAACAGTGGGAGCTTGGCATGGATGAGGAGTGTGAGTCCTTGGAGAAGAACCAAATAGGGGTTTGTTGGTGGATTTGTTAGCTAGAAGAAAGCACTGAGAGATGGATGGATTCCCAAGTTAAAGAAGAGAGTGGATGGATATGTGAGATGGAAGGCCAAGGTATCTGGTCTTGAGGAAGCTGTAGGATAGTGGTACAAGTTTTGATAGGTGGATGACAAAGCAGGCCTTTAGTCAATGTCAGTGTAACTATTGTGTTTGGCTTTACCAGGTGGATGATGAGTTGTGACATTATCTAGTTACTATATGTGGGTGATTTTCTAACAGGTTTGTACATACAGGGTTTTGCTGAGCTAAAGGTAAGGTTAGTTCAGAGGTATGTTAGGAAGAATTTGGAGCAGTGAAATTCTTTGGCATAAGAAACATGGAGATTTTGTCTCCAGTGGGAGCTGATGTGAAGAAGGTGTTGGCAGGGTTTAAGAAGTAGGATGCAAAATTGGTAAGCACACCAAGGGCTGGATAGTTCAAGATAAGCTTAGAACAGGGTTTGAAATCACATGAGGTCGAGTGTAGACCTGAGTTTTCCCAAGCAGTGGGAATTGTCATAAAGTATGGAGCCAATTCGGGAAAGGAGTACTGAAGGGAAGTTCAGTGTATTCTCAGGTATTTGAGAGGGACTAGCAGCAGGGATTCATGTTATGCAGGGTCAAGGTCTTCACTACATGGAGTTGTAGGTTCAGATGTGGTAGGTTACTTGGATGACAGGTGTAGCATCACAGGTTGTGTGGTGGTTGGTCTTTAGGATTGATCTTAAAGAGGGATACAAGCCAGGGAATAATTTAGATGATGTACAGGTATAGGTACAAGTGTAGTTGTTTATCTCCAAGTGGGAGATTTTTAGGTTGTGGAGCTAAAAGCTTTACCAGGATGCAAACAAGAGGAGTTACGAAGGTTTCAGAGGTTGCAGAGAGTTGCAGAATGAGTTACAGGGAAACTGACGTTGGTCTGATCAACTGACGTTGGTCAGATAGTAGTGAGGAAGTAACTGACGTCGGTTACTAGTCAGCTGACATCGATCAGGGAGGAGCCGACGTCCGTAGCATGTGCGTGAACATGCAGTTTACATGTTGATTCCAAAGAGTCTATTTTTGGACTATTAGTTTGCATGTTAAAGGCTAATTATAGTCTTGAGTTGCGTGTCTAATTATTGTAATTAAGATAGTCTAATTATTGTAAGCATGAGATCTATATAATAGACTCCTGGGTTGTATTGTAAATAAGTGCTAGAGAGTAAGAGAGCAAAATAAGCTCCTTCAAAGAGAGGAGAGAAATGGTGTGTTCCTCCTAGTGCCATAGTACCAAATGTGGGTGCTGGTTTGGAGAATCAGAAGGGTTCTTCGTATATGTATGATCTTGGTCAGCAGGTGTGCATGGCTTCTTTTAGAGATCTACAATGGTGAGTAAGGTCTAGTGATTTATAGGTAGCAACAGAGAGTAGGATATCTACTTGGAGTATGGTTGTGTACTTGGTGTATTGGCAGCGTTGTTTCTGACTGGTGGAGGTGAACATCAATTCTATATTGGAGTTGATTGTTGGGACCGTGAGAGAGAGGGAAGAAGGTCTTGAGGTTTGGTGAGCCTTTGAGGTGGAAGAAGAAGTGGCATCTTCTTTATTGTATTTTATTCTGAGTGATTATTAATACAATTGTGTATTGTCTCTCATATACTTGTGTTGTTTCATATTTCTAGCTACTTATCATCCTGGTTAAATTCTGTGTTTAGTTGCTAATATAAGAAGTAATCATATGTGCTCTAATTGGTGGAGCAAGATCTTGACAAAGAGTACCAGAGCTAAATATAGATTTGTGGATCTAAGTTCAAAAATGCGATGACTTGAAATAGTATGGCGGAGTTCCAAAACAAATTGTGATAGTTTGAGAATAGATTTTGCAAGTTTCGAGACTAACTGTGATGATTCTAGAATAAATTCTATAGGTTTTAGAACTAATCTGAATTGAGTCCAATGCTTCTAAAACATGAAATCCACTTCATATTTATTCTTTAGCCTGATGATGACCTATTTTATTACAAAACTAGAATTTTCCAACACACTTGTTAGGAATTACAAGTCTTTTAAAATGTTAAAATCATAATCAATAAAAGATGGATAATCACATCCTAACTCATCTCAGATCAAAATAAAAGTTACAAAATGTAATCAAACTTAATAGAAAGAGAGAGTAAGATGAGGTCATTTATTATATAGTTATTATGCATATCCTAGCCTCATCATCTCTCTCCTAGATGACAAGGGATAATAAAGCTATAGCCTGATCCCTCTTACTTGTAGCTATAACCACCTGACCCTATGCTATTACTACTTGACCTTATAAAGCTACCACATGATTTTGTGTTATGGAGAGTATCATTCCTACCTATGCACTTGGGGTAGCCCCATGTACCTGTAACTACTAACCTCTACTAGGTGGATCAACATCCATAGGTTATCTACCACTATCATCACCACCAAAATCTACTACTCTATACAATGCCTAGTACTATGTAGGGTAACCATCTACAAATCCTACATTATCAATCTCATCCCTAGATAACAACTCTTCATGATCAAGTAATGTGTGGACTAGATGTGGCTTAGGTAGTAGGATCTTTGCATCTTCCCACTTATATCTAGGAAATAGACCCCAAATCCCCTATACCAAGACAAATTGTCTCCACACCCTATCAAATGGGATGAGATCTACCTCCTCATCCTACCTACTAAGGATCTAATTGTAACTCTATAAATATAATATGTGTTTCCTGTATCTAAGCCACTCTAAAAGCCTAATGTATGACCTTTAGATCATATCACCAATAACTAATGCCTCTAGTGCACCTCTAAACCAATCAATGTCATGCACCCCTCCACCTATTCTTGATAGATCAAAATCAACTCTCCACCTCATGAATCCAAATATTGGGTCCATCTAGGCATAACCCTCTCATGATATCCCCATCAACCATATAACCTAGATGTGCTCATATGCCCAATAGTATAGCACAAACTCGATGTTGATGATATATCTCCTATGAGCTTTAAAGCCCAAAAACTCCCTATATATCTGCATAAGAAGCATAGACACCCATATAAATACTATGCATCATATCAACATCTCAACTAGAACCCCCAATATTAGATAAGGAAACTTCCCGCTATACAAATCTAGAATAACAAAGCATAATATTATGATCATCATCATCATCATCATCATCATTAGTAGTCTCCTATCATCCCTCACCCTCTAGTATAATGGAGTCTAGCTAAATTATCTAGTGTGCCACCTAAAAAATTCATAGTCATCACCATACAACATCTCCATCAACTCATCTCTCTCCCCCCACTAAATGTGATAAATTAGCTCGACTAAAATACATAGCTGAGTAATCTTATGCACATTCTCTAGTAAAATATTCATCTCACCAGTCAGTAGAAGGAAGGTATTCTTAACTAGATGCCATATTTTTATGAGGGCCATGATCATCACCACATCCCATAGCATGTGATGATATTTCAATATCATTCTAAGATTGATGATCCGGACAACAATTCAGATGACAATTCGGGTGATGGGTCCACCCCATTTGATGGCAGAACTTTCGGGAGCCATAAATTTTGCACCGTAGCTCCAATTGACTCACCGTTTGAACCGTTGGAAAGATAATAATGAGGGGAACATCGTGAGATGGCATGAGCTCCACTTAATAAAATTTTACCCCCTAAAACCCAATGAAAGTGTCTTAAATTTTAATTTTAGTAGTGCAGTCTAAAAATAGTAAGTTTCTAAAAATAGTAATTTCTCAAATTATGTATTGTTGTAAATCATGGAAGTCAAACCAATTCATCTCCCTCAATATTGGTGACCTTCCATATCCTCCCCAAACCTTCAAAACATGTATAAATGAAGATGTAACCTGAAATGGAAATCAAACATCTCTTCTCAGAGATAAACATATGTTTGGGTCTACAATTTTGATAAATAAAACATCTCTTTTCAGAGATAACATTATTTGAATTATGTTGTTCTTATTTCTGAATTATATTTCAACCAAAGATTTTTGAGTTTTGGATTAGTGGTATTAGAGCAGCTTGTCTTGAGAGTGTATGATCCCAAGGATGAGGTCAGGCTACAAGAAGCTTGGGTGGGAAATAACAGAGCTTCCAAATTTTCCACCTGTTCACTCCAAACGACTTCAAATGGTAGATGACACTAATACATCTAGTCCTTTCAAGGAAATGGTGAATGAAGCCCTCCAATGGCAACAAGTGTAGATGCTACAATATTTTTCCCAAATTCTTCAAACACTTTCGATGGGAAATCCTAGCTCCATGGCTCCACTTCCTGGCTCCTCAACTAGGGAACGTCCTTTCAGTGCCCCAACACCCTTCAAGGTCCAGGTAAATTTTGATATTCCTACATTTGAAGGAAAAATCAATGTCGATGTAGTAGAAAAATGGTTGGATCAATTATCTTCCTACTTATTTGTAAATAAGTTCACCAATGGAGAAAATATTACTTTTTCTCTTTTGAAATCAACATTGCCTATGAAAAACTAGTGGGAAGTGTAAAAAAAGAGGTTCAGTATAGATGACATTGGCCTTGAGGTAGAACCTACCTAGGATAATTTTGTGGAAGTAGTGAAAGAAGAATACTACCCCATTTGAGCATATGAAGATCTGTATATAGAGTGGCAACAACTTCACCAAGGTAAGGAACAATCTGTTTAAGATTACACTGACATTTTTCATTCTTTATCTACGAGATTGGGTATCCAAGAAAGTGAGAAACATAAGTTTCTCAAATATCGTGGCAGACTGCAATGGTACATATGAGGAGAAATCGAACTCTTCAATTTGGAAACCACTGATGAGGCATACAAGTTTGTAGTGAAGATTGAGTAGAAGCATGGAAGAATGAATATAAAGAATCAATCTTCGAAATGGAAAAGTGACAAAGAAGGTCAAACATGAGGCCAAAATTGGAAGCAAAAGGAAGGAAAGACTGGTAAGTGGTGTGATTATCACAAACCTAGAACTCACTCCAAAGAAGAATGTCAAGCTATCAAATCACTAATTTTTGAGTCACAATCCTCTGCTCTACCTCATATAGACCCTGTAGTCGAAGAGGTTGAAGAAGAAATTATAGATGCTGATCCTAAAGCCATTGTTGCTTCATCACAAACACATGACAAGATGCTAGATGACAAGGAAAGGTTGTTTCACTCTAAGTTATGGGTGAAAGGTAAGCCTCTACATTCCATTCTTGATATTGGAAGTCAAAAGAATTTAATATTTGTTGATGTTGTGAAAATCCTAAATCTATCTATGAAACCTCACCCAAAACCATATAGTATTGGATGGTTGAGTCCATGGAGAAACCTCCGTGTTACCCACCAATGTCTTCTCTCATATGCAATACAACCTTTCCAAGATGAGGTCTTATATGATGTGGTCAATCTAGATGTTTGTGATGTACTCTTTGGTCAGCCATTCATGTATGATCGACATGGTATATATTAATCAAGAACTAGAAGGATCACTCTCACTCTTGGAACATGGTGCTATAGGGTACCAGAAGTACCACCTTCTACAGTTGTCTCTCTGATTAGTGCCAAGAATTTTTTTTCATGGTGGTCAAGCCACAGGAATCCAAAAGGACTGATGTTACAACCCTGACTACACAAACAACACAACAACATAAGCAAATAGATATTGAGTTGAAGAAGTTCACAACCTTCCATCCATAGACTGATGGGCAGATAAATATGGTGAACAATCGGGTATGCAACAGGAATCAAATCAAAGTAAAACTACCACACTTGATGAAAAATCTTGATGCAATGGAGACCATTTCTTCTCAAGGAGGGAGGAATGATCTAGACAACAATTTAGATGACAATTCAGGTGATGGGTCCACCCCATTTGATGGCAGAACTTATAGGAGCCATAACTTTTGCACTGTAGCTCCAATTGACTCGTCATTTGAATCGTTGGAAAGCTAATAATGAGGGAAACATAGTGAGATGGCATGAGCTTTGATCAATGAATTTTGACCCCCTAAAACCCAACAGAAGTGTCCTAAATTTCAATTTTAGTAATGCAGTCTAAAAATAGTAAGTTTTTAAAAATAATAATTCCTCGAATTATGTATTGTTGTAAATCATGGAAGTCAGACCAATTCATCTCCCTCGAGATTGGTGACCTTCCATTTCCTCCCCACACCTTCAAAACATGTATAAATGAAGATGTAACCTGAAATGGAAATCAGACATCTCTTCTCAGAGATAAGCATATGTTTGGGTCTGTAATTTTGATAAATAAAACATCTCTTTTCAGAGATAACATTATTTGAATTATGTTGTTCTTATTTCTGAATTATATTTCAACCAAAGCTTTTTGAGTTTTGGATAAATGACCTCCTCTATATGTGACCAATCCATTATGATCATCCCTCGATGAATCTTTGGGAAAATATGAGGCACTCGATCTTGCATCTAAATATGATCCCATGTCTGTAAGGTTTGTTAATAAACAAAATTTGGTCACTAACACATTTTTTACCTATATGAACTATATCACCCTCTTCTTATCTTACACTATTTTACCCATTTTCCTTCCAATAGTACCCTTTACCCATCCATCAAAACCTATAACTTGGCACTATTACTTATCAAAACCTTGACATTTCATTTAAAACATTATTTTTAACTTGAAATCAGACAATTAACACATTTAGTATGCCTCAAAAACTTCAAAACATTCCACAAAACTCCTTTTACCCTAAGAGAACATCGATGGTCACTATGACTATCGATGGTTAGATAGTCATTCTACTGATGGTTCTTGACTATTGATGGTCAGTATGACTACTAACAATCATTATGTGTGACCACCGATGGAACACAACTCTAACTTATCCACCCCAAAACACCTAAATTTACCCAAATATTTCTAAATTTCTAACTCTACCCATCCCCTAACCTACCCTAGCTAACCTACCCTTCCCAATTTAGAAACTAACCCAAAAATTTCACTTGAAACCAATAAAACCCTAACCTAAGGGAAGAACCAACCAAACCCAAGTTTACACCCAAACATCAATTAACTAAACTACTAATTTCCATGCAAAACCAAAACACACCTACACTACTAATTTTAATGCATCTCCTACGTCATTCCTTGATGATCATTGAGGAGGAATCAGGGGACCTAATACCCATCCTCATCCATATCCACACCCACCCTACATCCTTATTGGTATGATTGGTCTACTCAGTAATCAACTAATCACTAGCAATCACTATAAATAGAGCTCTTGAAAAAAACACCAAACTCTCATTATTTACATTCAAAACAAGAAAATGATTTCATTCGACTCATTCAACACTATTGTTTGCACACTTTTAGGATTTTTACTTGATCATGATGGTTAGGGTGACCATCGACAGTCGACCTAAAGAGTCTTGACCATTGATGGTTAGGATCTTGGGACTTATTTTCCCACCAAAATAATAATGTTTTTTCACAAATTTTTGACACACTAAACCAAGCACCCACCCATATATATTACCTTATCTACCCACCTTGACCAACCACCTTATCACCTTGCCATTGGTCCATTTCAACCAAACCTAGCACACATTTTATAATGACTTATGCCTAGTAATTTTGACTAGAATGACAAAAATTACCATGTTGACCAATTTTTGAACTTGAACTACCTTGTCCACACTTGACCAATTAGTGTTTTCTCAGAAACACTTCCTACCTTGGATACCCATGACTTCACTTGACCAATTTTTATTTTCCCTAGGAGCACTTCCTACCTCATATACTCATGAAATCACATACCTTTCCTAGGATAATTACATTTATGAGTGTTCCCAATTACCATGCCTAAATTTGGTTACATAAACCACTTTTTATTTATCCTTCTAGTATTGACCTTCATTTTTACCAATTATGACAACCTAGTCAATGCACAATCTTGGCTATCACACTTTTTTTACACTTTGTGCACATGTTTTTGCTATAGACCCCAACTTGTAACATTCACCTTTCATCATCACCTTCACCACTTATCAAATACACACCTAATTATATTTTACCTCATTTACTCCTAGTTTGAGGGGGGAAACCTCCTCCCATGCTCAGGGTAATCAAACCTTCGACTCGTAATTCATTTTTATTTTGCAGCTTATTGATAAACACTACATAAAAGGGGGAAAATGTAGACATTAGAAATCCACATAGATGGTTCTAAATTTTTTAATTCTCTTGGACCACCTTATAACCCTTTTAGGCCTAGCCTTGATCGTTCAACCCCAAACCTACCTAACACTAGTCAATTTGACCTAATGACTTAACCCACCTTTTAACTCAAATGATCTTATCCATTAATAGCTAATGGTCCCCCTAATCATTAATTGTCACCTTGACCACCGATGGTCAAGTTACAACATTTAAACCAACTTAACTGACCCTTCACTCTAACTTACTTTTTTTTAATTAGAATGTCTAATTTATGTGTGAGCCCATGTATGTCAAAGTTAAAATTAGACAACAAGTTAGACCCCTTGTTAATGTCTTGTTACACCTCTCCTTCCTTGCCTATAATAAGAGAGGATTAGGAGGTGAAAGAAAATATGCATGAATTTAAGAGATTTTACATCTAAAGTTTCTTTATAGGTCACTTCTTATAGTAATCCAATGATCCAACCATCACGTTAGAGAGCCAACTTGCCACCACCATTTATCCGATAGCCAAGTACTGTTACTCTACTAGAATCATGCCATACTCCACCAATGATATAATCACCTCAACCATTCATCAGATCAACCTATAATAAGATAAGTATTTTTTTTCAGTCTATTAATTACTTTATTTCCATTTCATAATCAATCTAACAAAAACCAATATCCTAGAATTACCTTCTATGATCACTTCAATTTGACCTTTTATCACTTAAAACCAACACACAATAATTGTTGATGGTCATCCTAACCATCCATGGTCTATCCAACCAATGATGATTGCCTCAACCACTGACAATAACCTCAACCACTAATGGTCACACCAACCACCGATGGTTACTATGGCATAAAATAATAGCAATCTATTTTCATCCAGCTACCCTCAACCAAATCCAAATTTTTTTTCATCTGCCTATTTACAGACCTCCAACCTATTTTTTAAACCATAACCAAATTATTTATCATTAGTATTGACCAAGTTATTTCTATATTAGTCATTTTAGTCTATTTCTTTATCAAGCATTTCTTATATTTCATTTTAGTGCCATTTGATTATTGATGCAAGTACTTTATCTTATGTTTTCTAAACTTAATTATTTAAAATATGTGGATTGATAGCTCCCAAAAAAGCTATTGCTTTTAGGATCTATCTAGTGCTAGGTAATCCACCCAACTATCTATCTAACCAACCATTTGCTTTAGTGTTATCTTATTTATAGGTCACCCTCCCAAGCCAAAGAGGAGCTCTTCATAATCATCTAATTCAACATGCACACAACCAAATAAGTTTTTCTATTGGAAATATTATCATTGATGTCAAAGGTCTAACATTATTGGTGACAAAGGCCCCATAGCATTTAATGTCTAAAGGTGTTTTTAATGTTCATATTTTGGCTAAAGTGTGATAATATTTATTAAATATTAATGAAGATATTTTTGGTTGCATAAAATCAAAATATGGCCCATAAATAATTCAAAGAGTCATTAAGTGAAGACAAAAAAGGGAAGGGCACATTTTCCCATGAAAGGTCACCTTGAGGAATTGAAAAAGTCACCAAGATAAATACAAAAGGGGAAAGGATGCATTTGCTCATGATGGGTCACCATATTAATTTTCAAATGAAAGGATTTGAAGGGTCATGTAAGTTTGGCACCATTTTTCATGTGGATTGAAGGGTCACAAAGGGTGAATGCCAAAGGTCATTTGGAAAGATATAAAAGGAGGCTTGGGAAGCCATTTTAAAAATGCAAGAGTGTGCATAGTTTGTTATTGTTTTATATAAGAAAAGAGGAGAGAAGAGAAAGATATATAGTAGAGTTATATCATTTGTTGAGAAAGCAACATTGAGAGATATTTGTGTTTTACAAAAGAGGGGTTGGTGTTCCTATGAGTTGGTGCTCATAAATAGTTATTGTGTTGGTGCTCGATAAAGGTGTTGGTGCTCCTAAAAGTTGGTGCTTGTGAAAATTTTAATTTAAGTTGGTGCTAATTCATATACTTGAGATTATTCTCTATGGTTTTTATCACATTGGATTTCCATGTAAAAAGTTGGTGTCTCTCTCTCTTGTGTGTTGCATGTTATTATTTCAATTTTATTACATATCTTGAATGTATGATTAAGTGGTTGAAGAAAAGAAATCAGATTAAGTAAAAGTTTTAAATGATATATGATTTACTGATTTCACCCCTCCCCCTCTTAGTATATCCTATGCTTAACAATTGGCATCAGAGTAGATTATTTTGGAAAGAGTTTAACAGCTTGAAGGTATATCAGGGAAAGCAGGATGGTTGGATCACATGAAGGGTTTTCTAAAAATAAATCACCTTTTTTTAATGGTGATAATGATGAAAAAAAGCCTACATATAAGAATAAATTCAAAGACATTCAATAAGGGATTTAAGAAGAAGAGTTTATATTCTAAAGATCCTAGCTCAACTGAAGATAGTGGAGTTAGTGACTTAGATGAAGAAGAGATTCTATTTATGACCATACATGAAGATGCCTCTATAAGAAAAATTATAGATGATCAAGAAGAGGAACATGATGAAGTTGAGGTGAATCTGGAAGGAAAACTCATATGTGCCTTAGAATAATTAAAAGCTCTTGAGTAGAAAAAATAAAGATTGAATCTCCAAATCAAGAAAAATGAAAGAGTCAAAGGAAATAATTGAAGATCTACAAGCACACATTGAAGAAGCCAAAAATAGTGGAAATCTAACAGCTTAATTATAAAAAGTAAGTAAATAATGTAAAAGGTATGTTGTTGAAATTTCCTCTTTAAAAGAAGATATTGAGAAAACAAATAAAGTAGTCAATGATAAAGTTTTCAATGATTCAAAATTTGAGAATAACACTAACATGTTGAATAAGATATTAGAAATTCAAAAATTAATATCAGATAAGATAAGTATCAGATTTGAAAATAAAAAGAGCTATGTTGAATCCCTTAAAAAAGAGGAAATAAAAAGGGAAGAAGTTAGGAATGCAGAGGACAACTCAAACAAAGAAGGCTAGAAGGAATACAGATACAAAAGACAACCAAGTCAAAGATATACAAATCAAAACAAGTTCTATTTTCATGGTTATTATTTTTATTGTAATGGTTATGGTCATAATAAAATGGACTATTGGAAAAGAGCTAATAATTTTAGAAATAAGGAGAAAGAAACTCATGCAGAGTCAAACAAAAGACACAACTCTTTTACTCCTCTATCAAGATTTGATGAAGAGGCCATAATATGTTACAAGTTCAATAATTTTGAAAACATGGCCTAAAATTGTAGAAGTATGTTTGAGTCAGTCAAGAAGGACCAGATTTTCAAGGATCCATTCATCAAAAAGAAAGTTTAGATAGGTTTATGGTAGAAGAAATAACTTAAAAAGATTATGTTAGTCTAGACAACTTTGCATGAAAGAAATGAATAAAAGTCATGGTTCATTAACGGTGAATGTTCAAAGCACATGATAGGAGACAAGGGCAAGTTCATAACTCTAAAGAATATCAATGGTGGCATACTAAAATTTGAAGATAATACCACTACCAAAATAGCCAAAAAAGGTACATTAAGTTTGGATAATGGTAGAACTAAGACTGCAAATATTCTATATGTAGAAAGTCTTAAGAATAATCTATTGAGTGTAAGTCAAATGTGTGATCAGGGACACATACTAAAGTTTTATGCAAAAGTTTATGAAATTAGGAGAAAATATTTATATGTGTTGATTGTAGATGCTCAAAGGATAGGAAATAATTTATATTTGTTATTAGATATCAAATGTCAAAGATATTGTTTGATTTAGGTTAAGTAAATTTGGTTATGGCACAAGAGAATGGGACACGTAAATTTTGAAAATATTTTCAACATCAAAAAGAAACAAGAAGTTAGAGATCTTCTAAATATTACAAATCCCTCCAACATGCTTTGTGAACCATGTCAGCATGGGAAACAGGTTAGAAGATGGTTCAAAACAAAAGAATACTCAACCACTCAAATGTTAGAGCTTGTTCACACTGATCTATGTGGACCAAACATAACTCAAAGTACTCAAGGTGAGAAATGATTCATATTGCTTATTGATGATTTTACACATATGACTTGGGTGATGTCTTTAAATAAAAAATCATAAGCTTTCAATCACTTCAAAGAATTCAAAGATTTAGTTAAGAATAAAATTGGTTTAAAGATTAAGTGCCTGAGATTATATGAAGGAGGATAATTCATGTTAGATAAGTTTATTGAGTATTGTGAAGATCATGAGATAAAGAGAAATTATTCAGCAACCAAAACTCCACAACAAAATGGAGTAGTTGAGAGAAAACATAGAATAGTTCAAGAGATGGCAAGGACAATGCTAAATGAATCCAATATACCATATAAATATTGAATAGAGGTAGTAGGTACAATATTTCATATCTATAATAGAGAATTTTTGAGAGTCAGCAGTGATAAGACTCCCTATGAGTTATGGAAAGATAAACTAGCTACAGTTGATTATTTTAGAGTTTTTGGTAGTAGATGCTTCTTAAAGAGAACTGATGAAAAGATAGATAATTTTGAATCTATAATAGATGAAGGTATATTTCTTGGATATTATTACAAAATTAAAGCTTATAAATTTTATAACAAAAGAACCATGAAGATTTTTGAAAGTACAAGTGTGAGGATAGATGAAGATTTAACACAAAGAGCTAATGATCCAGTAGATACTCCTAAAATCATTAAAGAAGAAAATTTTGAAGAATCAAATAAATATGAGAAGAAGGAGAAAAAAGACACCAAATCCCCATTCAAATATGTATATATAAATCATAATGAGAGTGACATCATTGGGAATATAAATGAAAGAGTTCACACGAAAAGGATAATGATAGATGTCAAGTCTACTTTTCTAAATGGGAACCTATAAGAGGAGGCCTACATTGAGTAGCTTGAGGGATTTATTCTCTCAAATAATAGTAGTCATGTATGTAGATTGAAGAACTGTATGGATTGAAACAAGCTCCCAGAGCTTGGTATGCAAGACTTGATAAGTACCTGTAGGATCAAGGTTTCAAGAGAGGTTTTGCTGACAGTAATCTCTACATCAAAATAGAAGATAAAAATCAATTGATTATTGTGTTATATGTTGATGACCTAATATTTGGAGGAAACATTGAAAATATGACAAAATAATTTTATGATAACATGCAAAAATAATTTGAGATTTATATGTTTGGAAAATTGCCATTTTTCTTCGGGTTGGAAATATTTTAGTCATATAAAGGAATTTTCATATCTTAAAATAAATATGCCAAGGAAATGATAAAAAAATTGGTTTTGAGGATTGTGCACCAATTGGCATATCAATGGGTATAGGGAATAAGGTGAGTAAGGATGAATATTCACCTATTGTAGATCAATATTTATATAGATCTATGATTGGTAGTCTTTTATATTTGATAGCATCAAGGCTAGACATCATGCATGTAGTAGGCATGGTTATGAGATATCAAGCAGCCCTGAAAGAGAGTCATGTTTAGTCGATGAAGAGAATATTTAGATATGTCAAGGGGACATTGGATTATGGATTGTGGTATCCCATAGGTAGAGATTTCACTTTGGTTGCTTATATAAATTTGGATTGGGTGGGTTATTTAGATGATATAAAGAGTACAAGTGGAGGAGATTTCTTCCTCGATGATAGCTTAGTATCATGGCTAAGCAAGAAGCAAAACTTAGTACCACTTTCTATAGTTGAAGCATAATATATTGTAGTAGTGTTGTGTTATACTCAAGTGCTTTGAATGAAGCAAAATCTAGAAGACATCAAGGTAAAATATGATGAACCTATCTCTATTTTTTGTGATAACACAAGTGCTATTAATATTTCTAAGAATCCAGTGATGCATTAAAGAACAAAACATATTCCTATCATATATCACTTCTTGAGAGAGTAGGTTACAGATTGGGAGGTTAAGTTGGAATATATAAGTACTATAGAATAAATTTTAGATATTTTCACAAATGCACTACCAAAGGACACATTCGAGTATCTATGAGATAAGTTGGGAGTATTTTATTTTACTTATTTCCATTGAAGATCATCATCAGTTGAGGGGGATATAAGTGTTAACTCTAGAATAGACCCTTTACCATTCATGTCAAAGGGAGAGAAGTATAGAAATAGGTATAGGATGCTACAATAAGGGGGAGTTACTATATGTTTTTCAATTGGCAGTATGTGTAGGCTGGCATGTGTAGTATAGGTTTGTGGATGTGGCAATTTTAGTTTGAGGTTGACATCAATGGCAAAGGGGGATATTGTTGGAAATATTGTCATTGATGTTGAAGGTCTAAAATTATTGGTGACAAAGGCCCCATATCATTTAATGTCTAAAGGTGTTTTTAATGTTCATATTTTGGCTAAATTGCATTAATATTTATTAAATATTAATGAATATGTTTTTGGTTGCATAAAGTCAAAAGAGGGTCCATGAAGAATTCAAAGAGTCACCAAGTGAAGCCAAAAGAGGGAAGGGTGCATTTTCCCATGAAGGGTCACCTTGAGGAATTTGAAAAGTCACCAAGATAAAGATAAAAGGGGAAAGGATGCATTTGCTCATGAAGGGTCACCATGTGACTTTTCAAATGAAAGGATTTGAAGGGTCATGAAAGTTTGGTGCCATTTTTCATGTGGATTGAAGGGTCATAAAGGATGAATGCCAAAGGTGATTGGGAAAGCTATAAAAGGAGGCTTGGGAAGCTATTTTAAAAATTCAAGAGTGTGCATGATTTGTAATTATTTTATATAAGAAAAGAGGAGAGAAGAGAAAGAGATATAGTAGAGTTCTATCATTTGTTGACAAAGCAACATTAAGAGATAGTTGTGTTTTACACAAGAGGGGTTGGTGCTCCTATGAGTTGGTGAACAAAAATAGTTGTTTTTTTGGTGCTCAATAAAGGGGTTGGTGATCCTACAAGTTAGTGCTTATGAAATTTATAATTTGAGTTGGTGCTCATTCATATACTTGATATTGTTCTCCTTGGTTTTTCCCACATTGGGTTTGTACATAAAATGCTAGTGTTTCTCTCTCTGTTATGTTGTGCATGTTATTATTTTAGTTTTATTGTATATTTTGAATGTATGATTAAGTGGTTAAAGAAAATAAATCAGATTAAGTAAGAGTTTTAAAAGATATATGATACACTGATTCACCCCCCCTCTTAATATATCCCATGCTTAACATTTTCAACCATACCTGTATCTAGTTTATTTATTATTCCTCTCTCAAAATATAAGCTGAAATTCTTTGAAACGCTAATCTAGACCTACAAACAGCATTGAAAACTCCCTAAACAAAGTAAAAAAACAAAAGACCATGGATGAGGAAGATCATCCTTCACACAATGCCATAATACATAGCTTGCCAAACTTATATTCAAGGTAGAAGATAGGTAAATAAAGTCTTTATTGCATTAAGAGGTAGCTCTTAAAAATGATTGATAGGGTTGAGCCTAATCAAGTTAAACATACTTTTCATTATATCAAAGAATGTCCCATCTCTCAAAAAGATAAAAAGTCTAAAAATCTAAGAACCCTTTATAAAATGGAAAGAAAGGGATAACATAAGAGAGGGAGAAGAGAGAGAGAGAGAAAGGGAGAGCACATTGTTCATGATAATCAATGAGGTGTCATCTTTTAAGAGATATTTAAATAAGCTTTTGGTCCAATCAGAACAAGTCGTTATAAACAAGATATTCATGATTTGCCCCAAAAGCCTCCAAATCATTTCATTAGTTGAATAAGCTTCACTAGAATACAAGAGTTTTCCAAAAGTGGCAAGTTATGATTTTTCTATAAATGAATGCTCTAACTACTTTCCAATTCCCCAAGTCCTATTGCTTTGGATCTTCTACTCGATTTCATTATGAGGATAAAATCTTCATATTCATGTATCTGATTGAGACATGCTTTAAGCCTATTTGAGTGGTGATTTATTAGAGCTGAGATCATTTTGAAAGGACTACATATCTCTCTATTGAAAGTACATACCTACTTCATGCTTAGGAAACTAGACCTAGCTTAACTATAGATGAAAACTAATTTAAGGATATTGATTTTATTATAATCCATATAGATGGCACTTTGTTCAATACCATGTCCTTTATTTGGAAACCAACCACTACCCCTTTGGTTCATATTAGGTCCAAAAGATCTATTTGCCTCTATAGACCTAAATTAATACATTCTGGTCCAACCTAAGTCCACATCAAGCCTTTTTCCTTTATTTTTTGCCAACTCATGTCATGATCAAATTTAGGTCCTTTAATCTTTCTTGTCAAGTCAGGTCCATTTTGATTTATTGACTTTCATCAAACATCCTAGCTCATCCATTTTATTTTGACATTATTTCACTCTATCAGATTTTGAGATCTAATTAAATGTAGACCATGGATCTTTGGTACCCACTACCCTAAGCTCAATTTATCCTTAGTCCCTAAGATTCGCTGACCATTGTACTTGCTTTGAGGTCCCACATTCTTGACACTTGTTAGTCATGCATTCCTTCTTAGGTTCTAAACAAGGACTTTAGATCAAAATGGTCACTTTATGGGTCTTAAAAATGATGTCTGTGCAAACATCTACCATTTTTTGACCAACTTTGTAATTTTATAACTTGAAGTGCAAAGATCATGAGGATACAAAACTTATAGGGAATAGACCTAATGTTGAAAGGAACAAACCATTTTTATCCAATGACCATTTGATTTTCTACGTGGTTTTGTAAAATTTTGAAGTCAATTGGTTCATGTGATCTTGCATGATATATTGATGATAGTTTGGTCTAAAATGACTATGGAAACTTAGAAAATTCTATGTTAGGAGCCAACTTTGAACATGTGTATCTTATTTTTCACTTCATCACATGGGCTAAAACTTGGCACATATAAAATAGACTTCAAAATAAACATACCCATATGATTTTTTCTTCTTGAGACTACCATATGTATGAGATTTAATGCCATGAAAATGTCTACTCAGCTTTCCTACCACTAGAACCAAACATCTAGACAAGCTCTGAATGGAATGAGTGGACTAGATGAACTTCAAATACTCTAATGCTTATCCTGAGCATTCCATAGGGTCTCTATAGCTTTAGAATAGTATTTATAATTTGATTAATTACACTTTGAATGAACCTAAAGTTCTTCAAAATCTTGTGAGCTTCATGATTTCTCCATTCTACTCATTCCATCTAGAGGTAGTTCAGACCATTTTGATCATTTGATCAACCAAGAACTCTACCTTTCTCTATATTAGAAATTAGGAACATGGAAACTCATAGGGAAGTATGCTTGTTATGATTAACAACCCAATTAATTTTATCTTAACTAATCCATTGGGCATGGAGTCACTTCTCTGTAACTGAGCTAATCATGAAGATGATGCAAGTCTACCTCTTTCTATAACTTCTTGAAACAATAAGGAATAAAACAAAACAATAAAGGAAATTTCACGTAGGAAAATTCAAGAAATAAAGAATAACTAACCTAATAAATAAATGTGCATAAGGGCACTTAGATAAAATCATAAAAACTAATCTAATATATACAAGAACCTTTCAAAACTAGTCCTCCTAGATAAAAAGGGAAACCTCTAGTATCATCCACTTGTAACAAAATAAGATGGAAAATACCTTGTATTGAAGGTACCATAATTGGTGAACTAATTTTTTTGACTGCCAATCCTTTAGATGTACTCCTTAGTGGATGGAGTGGAGTGAACATGTCTCCAATGTAGACATAATGGTCCAAGTCTTCTAAACCTAGTTCATGTTGGAATGCAGGAGAACTTGCTTGATGTTTCTCTCCACTCTTGAGAAAGTCTTTCATGAAGACTTCATTCAAGCTCTTGGGAGTAACTACACTTATTTTAATTGATGTTTCAAAAGGACCATGTCCTTCTACCTTGTCTTTGTGTAAACTAGGACTATTCATGCTTATAGCAACATGTTCATAATGTTTTGGAGGAAGGACATGTCTATTATCCTCTTCAAAATCTTTGATTATGGCATTAAACTGCTACCATAATTATTTAGGCTCTTCATTGGTATGCTTCTCAAATTGTATCACTTGAGCACTTGATATGTCCCCTTCATCAACTTCACTTAAGATTTCATCTTGATCTTCAAATGCAAATGAAGTCTGATTTAACCATCCAAGGTCTAAGACATCATGTTTGTCTTACTCAAGGTCTAATTTGCTTTCTTCTAGTTCTAATATATTAATGATATTCTCATCTTAAAGTGGACCAACCTATCATTCTTGGTTTTTATCCTCCTCATCTTTATCTATATAGAATGGACCTTTAATAGTCTACTCATGGTCTACCCCATATTTAGCTTACATATTGTATTCTTCAGGAAAGTTTTTAGCCTTAAGTTTCTCCATTTTACTCATTAAATTTGAGTACAAATGTTTTCATAACTCTTTAAGCTCCTCACTATTTGAGATGATCTTGACCTCCAAACTAGGTTCATGAAGGTTCTCCTCTTGCTTCTCATCAAGATCCTCTTTTATAAGGGATATGGTGGGAGGTTGAAGGAGTTTACCTTTCTTGCAACTTAGGAGGGTATATTTCTAGCTAGATAATTTGAATGTTCTTTTAAATGTCTCTTAAACTAAGGAGAGAGAGAGTCTCAAAACTCTTATACACCAAGCTCATTGAGTTGAGCTATGGTTGTTTGATTCTTTTTGGCATAACTAATGCTTCCTCTACTAGGACTAAATCTTGGACTAATTCAACTTACACCTCCTTTTTTATGCCCTTTTGGACTAATTTTTATGATGGAAATGAGTATGGAACATACACTTTTACTTCTTTTTGGATGGTTATAAGAGAGGGTGGCTTTACAAGCAAGGGTAAAACATAGCCAAGGTTAAAGGTTTTAGAGAAGATCCCTGAAGGGATGACTTCATGTTATTTAGTGGTAACAGGCATAGGGGGAGGAGAGGGAAAATGGTTATGACAAAGTTGATAGTTCATTTAAGGGCCACTTGGGGTGAGCACATAAACATTATCTACCTGATAAGTCTGAAGCTGAGGTAGAGAATAAGAATATTGATGAAAATATGATTGATTATACATATCAAATTATGATTATTAGGCACTTAGTTAGGTTTCTTAACTAGCTAATAGATGCTTGGAGTTGTCATTGATGTTTTAAAACCTACCTCCAAAGGATGATACGTAAAAGGGCAACACCAAAAAATCCTTCCATTACTTTGGACTTGAATCCCATCGGGCATGCTATAAACTATTATAGGCTCAATTTTCACCCTTAGAGAGGGTTATTTAAGATATCTCTAACTAATTTTATAAAATTGGGACAACCCCAAGCTATGGGTAACTTATGGTGGGGCTAAACCTCTAGAGTAGGTCGAATTCCTCTTTGATGCTCACCTAAAACTAAAGCTAAGCCTAATGGTTCATGGGAAAAGGGTTAGAGAGATAATAAGGGCTCCTAAAAAATTTAGCTAGGAGATGAACCAAACTTAAGAGGGAAACTCCCATAAGCTCAAACCCACACTAGATCAGTAGAGGATAATACTAGCTTACACAACCATAAGATCAAGCTAATTTGCATAAGTATTACAGAGAAGAGGTTCAAAATAGAACACTAATATATACCTACAAAAAGCATTGAAAACTCCCTAAACAAATTAAAAAATAAGTACCATAGATGATGAATATTCTCCTTCACACAATGCCATAATGTATAGCTTTCCAAACACATATTCAAGGCAAAAGATAGGTATAGAATGTCCTTATTGCATTAAGAGGTAGTTCTTACAAATTCTTGATAGGGTTGAGCCTAATAAAGATAAACATATTTTGTAGTGTCTCAAGGAATGTCCCATCTCAAAAATATAAAAAGTCTAAAATCTGAGAACCCCTTACAAAATGGAAAGAAAAGGATAATATAGGGGGTAGAGAGAGAGAGAGAGAGAGAGAGAGAGAGAGAGAGAGAGAGAGAGAGAGAGAGAGAGAGAGAGAGAGAGAGAGAGAGAGAGAGAGAGAGAGAGAGAGAGAGAGAGAGAGAGAGAGATCATGTTGTTCATGATAATCAATGAGCTATTAGCTTTCAAGAGATATTTCACCATGCTTTTGGTCTAATAAGAACAAGTCATTATGAACAAGATATTCATGATTTGCCCAAAAGTCCTCTAAATAATTCCATTGGTTGAACAACCTACACTAGAAGATAAAAGTTTGCCAAAAGTAACAAGTTATGATCATTCTAGAAATTAATTATCTAACTGCTTTACAATTCCCCAAGTCTTGTTGCTTTGGATCTTCTACTACATTTAATTACAAGGATAAAATATTTATATTCATGTATCTAACTAAGCTATGCCTTAATTATATTTAAGTGATGATTTATCAATGCTGAGATCATGTTGAAATGACTACATGTCTCTTTATTTAAATTACATACCTACTTCATGCTTAATAAATTGGACCTAGCTTAACTATAGATGAAAAATCAATTTAAGGATATTGGTTTTACTATAATCCATATAGATGGCACTCTGTTCAATGCCAAGCCCTTCTTTTGGCAACTAGCCACCACCCCTTTAGTTCATATTAGGTCCAAAAGACCTATTTTATTTTGTGGACCTAACGTAATACATTCTAGTCCAACTTGAGTCTGCATCAAGCCTTTTTCCTTTATTTTCTACCAAATCAAGTTGAGCTCAGATTTGGGTCCTTTTATCTTGCTTATCAAGTTAGGTCCATTTTCCTTTATTGACTTTCATCAAATGTCCTAGCTCATCCCTTTGTTATTGGCTATAGGAAATCATCCAAAATCATTCATCCTTTGACCTTGTTTTTCTCCATCAAATTTTGAGATCTGATTAAATGCGGACCATGGATCTTTGGGACCCACTACCCCAAGCTTGATTTCTCATTGGTCCTTGGGATTCACTGACCATTTGACTTCCTTTGAGCTCCCATGTGATTGACACTTATCAACTGTGTGTTCCTTCTCAATTTATCACCAAGGATTTTATATCCAAACGGTCACTTTATGGGTCTTAAAAATGACATCCACACAAATGTCTGCCATTTTTTAACCAACTTTGTAATTTTATAACTTGAAGCACAAAGATCATGAGGACACAAAACTTAAAAAGAATAGACCTAATGCTAAAAGGAAGAAACCCTTTTGATCTACTATCCATTTGATCTTTATACATTCTTTTGTAAAATGTTGAAGCTAACTAGTTGATGTGATATTTCATGATGTCTTGATGATGGTCTGGTCTAAAATGGTTAAGTATGGAAACTTATCAAATTTTACATTAGGAGCCAAACTTAAACATGTGTATCCTCTTCTATGCTTCATCGCGTGGGCTATAACTTGGCACATATAAAATAAACTTCAAAATGAATAGACCCATATGATTGTTGCTTCTTGAGACTACCATATGTGCGAGATCTAGTGCCATGAAAATGCCTACTCAGCTTTCCTACCACTAGAACCAAATGTCTAGACAAGCTTTGGATGGAATGAGTAGACCCAATGAATTCTCATCACTCCCATGCTTATCCTAAGCATTCTATAAGGTATCTGTAGCTTTGGAACAATTTTTATAATTTGATGAATTACACTTCGAGTGAACCTAAAGTGCTTCAAAAGCTTGTGAGCTTCATGATTTCTCTATTCCACTCATTCCATCTAGAGCTAGTTCAGACCATTTTAAATTTGATCAACCAAGAACTCTACCTCTTTATTTGTATTAATAACTGGGTGCATGCTTGGTATGTGGTCCAAATATGGCTGATAGTTACATATTATTTATATTTATACCCTTAGGGTAATGTTCTAGCAAAATCCAATAACTAGAATATAACTACCATCATTTGTAAGTTAGTTGACAAAAATCATAGGAATTAGCATAAAAATATATATGTTGCAGTATGAGATGATCAAATAATGCCTAAGATAATAATTGGAATGTTTCCATTTCATCTCCTAAATGGGAGAGATGCTATGATACCTTTTTCTTTGAAATTTCTTACTTTAAAATTGGCACAAGATATTAAAGATGAATAGTTCAAAGATGCTCTAGAATAGAGTATCATATACCTAACAAAGATAGATGAAGATTGAATCATAGTAATTGATATAATTATAGCTCATCAAGAAAGAGTATAATAATTAGCTGATTAGAAGGTTTTTCAATGTAATTTCTAAAATGGTGACTTGACTATTTTGACCACAAGTCAAAATAAATCAACCCCCAATAAAGTCAAACTTTATATAGGGGTATTTTAGAGTATAAAATGGGGTACCATGGGCATATTGAAGTAATTTAATGTGTCTTTAGCCTTGATCATGTTCATTTTTATCCTTTAGTGTCATTATATGTCATATAGGGTCATTTTGAGTCATTTAATTAGTTATAAAATTTTCTTAAGAATGGAAGTGTTTAAGTGTTATTAGACATGTATGAGGTTAGGAAGAGTCATTTTTCAATTCTATAACTAAAAACCTATAGGTTCCATATTGAAATCAGGAGGATCAATTGAAAAAATAAGAGTTTTAATGGTTGTACAGACTATATAGTAGTGAGGCACATGTGGCAACTTAAAGAGTGACCTTTCAGATCCCCATAAATCAATTCCACATTTAATTTGCCTTGACAACTCCAAAAATGGAAAAAATTAATTATGTTCTCCATCTCTCTCTCATGCAAGGTCAAACTAGTTCATTAGTTTTCATTCTATATGGATTGGAGAAATAGATTTAAGAAGAATACATTTGAGGGATTAGAGTATTACATATGATATCTCATTCCATGGCACTATTTGGTATATTGGTGGATTTTAATTCATGAACAAAATATAAGAAGGATAGTGATTCCTAGTTGACTATGCATTCCTATCACATGTAGGTTTCTTCTTTTGCTTTTGTGGTCTAATTTTTCCAAGTGTTTAAGGCATTATTGTAAGACTTTTTATTCATCCTCAAATGGTTTTCAAGGTTGGTTGGCATGTGGGGATATGGATATGTAACTATAACATCTCATATTATTAGAATGGACATCACAATGGGTTTGTAGGGTGGTGTTTCCAAGTTTCAATGTTCTTTTCTCTATTAGTGGTTTTAAAGTAGTTGATGAACCTATGTTTCTCTCTTCTCAAACCATGGAAGGTCATCTATCCATGGTAGGTTTGAATTTGAAGGTCTCAAGGTTGTGATAGGTGAGCACCTTAAAATATGAACAATGACTAATCAAAGTTGAAACATATACTATTAGATACAATCATATATGAGTATGTATGGACTATGGAGCAATCATCTAAAAACCTGAGAGACTGGTTGCATTTATTCCATGACTTGAATGTTGTTTATCAAGTCATATAGAGTCATAGTACTAATCCTAGACCATTTCAAGTAATATTTATAGGTTCAAGATAGAAAAAAGTTTTTTAAGGAAGCATTTACCTTAATATCTCTGAGTAAGGGATCCTGCTCAGATTTTAAGTCTTGTTGGTGAAGTTTCTTGACGTTGGAGTACATTTAACTATTTCATTCTAGTAACATGAGCCTACAAGTCGCTTATTATCTTGAATATAAGTGGTCATATCAAGAGGAATTAAGTATTTAGTAGACTCCAACTCATACCAATTTCTATTGAATATTCTCAGTGTAAACACAATGTTTTTAACCAAAATTGAACCTAGAACTACAAACTCTAGTGCATTGGTAGATAGAGACAAGAGTATGATATATAGAGATAGGTGAGTGATTTAAAGTATGTAATGGTATTTATGACCTCAAATCAAGGTACATGGGTAAAAAATAATTTTGTAACACTAATTAATACCTATAAGTCTCATAACCTACTTAGAATGTGCACCTACAATTTGAACTCTTACATTGCAAACTAGCCCAAGAAAAAAAGATGATAGTTAGATAATGGATGGAGGTGTGGAATATAATGATTAAAATTACCTTAGAATAATTAAATTTAATACAACATAATTATAAAATAGTTATATGTACCTACAAGATCCCATTGACCTCCTTAGTTGACACTTACAGGTGACATCATCAATGCATTCTATAGACTATGTCCAACTCATGTGAGATGCATGTTTAGAAAGTTACCAAGGGTTAAAGTTGGAATAATCATGTTGATACATATTAAAACTTACATATAAAATTTTAATAAGGTCCTCATATGGTAAGGAGTGGAGCAAAGGACTATGTTTGTAACTCCGCACATAGTCAACTAAATTTTGCACAATCAAAATCCTAATGAGCTAGTCTTGAGGAGTTTGAAGTGTAAAAGGTGTTATAAACATATATAAAGATTTAAAATGTATTAATATGTTCTCCGTGACCTAAATAATATCTCCACACCCTCAATTATGTCAAGAAAATAGGAAAGATGTTATTTATTATGTCTTAGATAAATAACACTCTTTGAGCAAGATACTTGCAGACATAATATGTTAAGAGAAAAAGAATAGATGAGAAAATATTAGATACATGGTGTAATGTTTTATAAGTTTTATTAGAATTGTTTCTAACTATTTTTCACTTTTCACATTCAGAAGATGAAAGAAACTATGATAATGGTTAGGGGTTTGTACGTACCCAAATGAAGTTTTGTGCACCGTATCCAGACGATTGAAGGGACTCCTCTTTGGCTATGGAGGATGACACCTATTAGATAAGAAGAAAAATAAAACAAGGGAAATGTTAGGTAGATAGATGGTGGACTGCCAAGTAAAGCTCGGTCCCAGAAGTGCAAAGACTTCCTTGAGGGATGACAGTCCACTTTTGATAAAAGAGAATGTTGCTAGAAAGAGAAATGGTGAAAGACTGAACAAAAGAAATAAAGACAATGCGTACCTGTATTCTACTATCGGTCCTCCATAGTTACCAATGTTGGTAGTTCTACCATCGTTATTTGGTCAGGTTGCTGATGTTGGTTAGTCTACTGATGTCGGTAGGGGAAATGGTCGATGTCTATCAGGGCAATGGCCTTGGATGGGTTTTGGATGAGTTTCAGCTCTATCTGTGATCAACAGAATGGTTTGGGATGTCTATGGGAGTCTAATGGTTTGTGCAGGGTTTGCAGGGTAGAGAGTATGGCCTAAAAAGGGGATCAGATAGAGGATAGGGCTGAAAGGGAGATAAAGATGAGGGAAGGATTTTCAGCCTTTTCGAGAAGGATAGGTTGGGTTGTGTCAACAGTGCTTAGAAATGGACAATAGATTGATTACTAATGTATCCTAAGAGTAATAAAATAAAAACCAATAGAAATACTTAGCTCTTATAGAGAAATAGAAGTGTAGGAGGTCTATTTTTGTTATGGCAGATGTGAGAGACTTTGTGTAACCTTCAATCCAGTGTGGAGTGACTGATACAGAGTTTTTGAGCCTGGAGAGTGCTGTTGGGATGCTGATGCCTGCAAGGTGTCAAGGAGCAAGATAACTTGGAACCTAGAGCAAGAGAATTAGCATTCAGGTTTGTGATCAATTTTCCATTTGGCTTGCGAGTTGGTTTTAATCAACTAACATCGGTGATTCCACCGGCGTCGGCCGACGGTTGACCGATGTCGGCAGCTGGAGGATGGGTAAAAAGGCTATTTTTAGCCTTTTGCCCATTCCTTCATCTGTCGAGTTTAGTGGTCATGGTAAAATAGTTAAAGGTGGGTTTAATAGGTGTGAGAGGTTAGTGGGAGGGTTGAAATAGGTCATAAATTGGCCATAGGGTGATGGGAGGCATCCAAGGGGAGGTATCCAAGGTGGGGTGTGTCCAAGGGTGAGGTGTCATGGATGAGGTGTCAAGGGGGTGTTATTAATTCAAAATAAATAATTATTTTAAATTAATAAGTGTGTGGGTTAGGAATGTGTTAGAAGTGGGCCAAGGGGACCAAGAGGGAGTCAACCAAGGAGTAGACACAATTTTGGTGTCTACATTTGCCCCTTTTTGTCTTGTTGGTTGTTTTGACGAACTGCAAGACAAAAATAGGAGTAAGTTGCCCCAGGTATGGGATGAGGTCTTTTTTGTCTTGTTGGTTATTCTGATGAACTACAAGATAAAAATACGAGTAAGTTGCCCCAGATGAGGGATGAGGTATTCCCCTTCAAATTGGGAGTTGAGGGAAGGGAACTTGAAATCGGGTGCCGATTTAATAGATAGTGGATGGAAATGGTGAAGTTTGAGTGTGAACACTGCAATAGTTGAGATTGCACACATACGACTTCACAAGATGGTCAGGGCAAATTGTCACAAGTCAAGGGTTGAGGAGTGCTAAAATTGAAATAACCAGGCCCCAGCATTTAGTCGTAGCTAATTGGGTTAAACGATCCAAGCTGTAGCTCTAATGGTCATCATGTTCCAAGAATCTCGAGCTCAGGAAGTGCTCTTGGAAAACATGAAAATGTCATAAGTAGTGGGGATCAACTTGCTCACGATCCAATACTTGTGAAGTTTGTAATGTGGTGTGTAGATAATTTGGCTAACTATTCGTGAAGTAGCCTACATGCAATCAAAACAACTAAGGTAGGGTTGTCTCAAAAGTGGTCATGGTCAGAGGAGATAGGCATGATCTCCATGATGGTTGGTCATAATTTTGGGTTAGGATAGATAGTTGGTCCATGAGATGGATGGAGGAAGGAATGGCCAAGCTAACCTCAGAAGACCCCATGTCAACTAAGTGCTGCCTACATAGCCCCTGTTTGAAGGGCCTTAAGCCAATGTAGTTCTCCCTAAAAAGGAGGAAGGGTCGGTTGTGGATGTGGGTTGGACTAGGTTAAGTCATGGTCAAAGGTTAAATGGTTTGTCCATTAGGTAGGTGAACAAATGGATGTGGCTGAGCTAACCCCAGAAGATGTCATGTCATCTGAGTGCTGCCTACATAGCCCCTATTGGAAGGGCCTCAGACCAATGTAGTTCAGGCTAGGAGTCAAAGTGGTTGATAGTTGGTTTGGACTAGGTTATAAATGATGAGGGTATGATGATGTTACAGTGTTTTCCATATTATGTAATAGTGTATTTTGTAACATTTGTTGAGGTTTTTCATCCCTAGAAATTTTCCATATTGGTGATGGTGTATGCTAAAAATGAAATGAGTCGATTTATGCTTCAGCAAGTAATGGTTTATGCTTAACATAAATTGTGTGGTCGATAGTTTCTATGTGTATTGTTGTCCATAGAAACTAGTGTGAATTGGCTATGATAGTGTGAGTGGTCTTGGAAATGTTTGGGTTGGTTTGATTTGGTTGAGAAAATGATTTGGTTAAATGTGACAAAGGTATGGATAAGAAGTGAAAGGTGTGTTGCTCTTTCATTGACAAAGACCATAATGATAGCATAGGTAGGGGGTTTTTCAAAAACAAAATCCCCGTTCATGCATTACGTCGTCGACCATTGGTTGTGTTAGAGAAGTAATCGAATCACTTTGACATTAAAATGATATTGAAATCCCTTGAGTAGGTGATGTGATATGTTAGGATAGGGTAACCCCTTTTAGTAGGGATAAATTTGCCCCTTTTTATAGGAGACCCTGAGAACGACTATAAGTCAAGTCCATGACACTTTTTTTTTGGGAGACTGATCAATGCAGGAAGTCTACATGGGGATGTCATTTTGTTTTGTGGTCATTTGTGAAGCTGATCGATGCGGGAAGATTTTAAGAGAGTGTTGTTTGTAGCAAGATTTTAGGCATAGCCATCCTTTGAGGGAGTGGTCTATATTTTTGCTTTATACATTTTTGAGGGCTTTGAATAGCTATCCTTCGAGGGAGCAGTCTATTAGCTATAACAATGATGATATAGCTATCCTTTGAGGGAGTAGTCTGCATTTAGAATTTATGACTTTTTGATATTTTGACATCCCAATTTATTTTTGACAAAATTTTTAGTCATGGACAAGACTATAGAAGTTTGAGGGCTCCCTTTTATTAGGACAAAGCATTCATACTTTATAAAAGAGTTACATAGGTTTTGCTTTAGGGAAATAGGGTTGAAAGAAATAAGGATTAAAATGACAGGGATTGCTCAAGGGGTGAGCTCAAGTTAAATGTCAAGTGAATGAGTAATCGACTAATAATAGAACGGTCGTAGATGTAAGGCATTAAGGGGCTCAAGTTCTGGTCAGCCTTTAAAAGAAGATAGATGATAAGTCCCTGATCCATACTTGTGTGTGATGATGTAAGGTCCGAGCCAATTAGGAGCAAACTTGCCTCATTTACTTCTTTCCATATTGGTCACATGTTGGTTTTCTTTGAGGATGAGGTCTCTGATTTTGAAATCTCATTTTCTCAGATTCTTATCAGAGGCACGTTTGATGTGATTTTGATAGACATGAAGATGGTTAAGGGCAGCAAGACAACATTCATCGAGTAACTCAAGTTGAGCTAAGCGATCTTGATGAAAGTCATCATTAGAAAGAATGCCATGTAGAGAGATGTAGAGAGATAGGATCTATACTTCAAGAGGTAGGATAGCCTCTATTCTGTACACTAAAGAGAAAGGTGTAGCACCCGTAGGGGTTTGGATGCTAGTGCAGTAGGCCCACAAAGTGAAGGGAATGTGAATGTGCCAATCCCTTCCAGTGTCGTTGACCACCTTCATTAGAATTTTGGTTAAGATCTTGTTGGAAGCCTTGGCCTGCCCATTTGCTTATGGGTAGTAAGGCGAGGAGAAGCTGAACTTGATGCCAAATGAGTCACAAAGTTTCTAGACAGTTTTATTTTTGAATGATTTATCGTTATCGATGATGATTTTGTGAGGTACACTGAAATGACAGATGATGTGGGTGTTGATGAAGTCAACAATTTTTTCAGCCTTTATGGAGATGAGGGGAATAGCTTCCACCCATTTAGTGAAATACTCAATGGCGGTGATAATGGACTGATGTCGAAGAGATGAATGAGGGTTAATCTCACTGATGAGATCTAAGCCCCATTGTGAAAAAGGCTAAAAATCCTGAGCAACTTGTAGAGCATGGCTAGGGGTGTGAAGCAAGTTAGCTTACTGCTAGCATTTGATGCAACACTAAATATAATCGCTACAGTCTTGGTGAAGAGTGGGCCAATAATAGCCCAAGTGAAGGATGCACTTGGCAACCGAGTTACTACTGAAGTGTCCACCACAAATTTTGTCATGGACTTACTTAATGGCATGAGATGCTTCAGTGGAGGTTAGACATCGAAGCCTCTTTTATGGAGAAGACCCCCTAGCATAGTATATCAAGCCATGCATTTAATGAAATCCCATCGTGCATTGCGAGAGAGATCGGGAGGAATGATAGAATGAGTTAAGTAGTCCATAAGTTGTTTGTACCAAACATCCCATGGACTAGAGTCAATGGTGTTGATGAGGTTGATGTTAGTGGAAATGTATGAAGGCAACAACACATGATGCACCGTAACATAAATTCTTGATGAAGATGATGAAGATGGAATGTGTGAGGTGAGGGAAGCCATAGTATTAGCAAAATTATTCATAGATCAAGGAATAGTTTGCAAGAGGTAATGGTTGAAAGATGCTAATAGGGTGTCGACACAGTGTTTGTATCTTTGCAAGATTTCATTTTTACAAAGGTATGAACTGTTGATTTGATTGATGACAAGTTGTGAGTCACCAAAGATGTTGATTGTCTTGATGCTTAAAGAAAGGGTGATTTGAAGTCCCAAAATTAAGGCTTCGTATAAAGCCATATTATTGGTACATTCAAAGTCAAGTTTGAAAGATAGGGGCATGGGTTCACCCTCATGTAAGATGAGAATGACCCCCACACCCCCACCGAGTTGACATTTGGAGCCATCGAAAAACATTGTCATTTGATAGAACGTGTCATCAGTTAAAAGTGTGGTGATAGATTCGTCGGGGAACTCGCAATGAGAAGGTTGGTTGTCAGGTAGAGAGGCATCTACTAGTTGGTCAGCGATTGTTTGCCCCTTTATGGATTTTTGTTGGATGAATTCCAAGTCGAACTCAGCAAGAAGCATGAGCCAATGAGCCATACGCTAGTTTTGGTATGGCTTAGAATGCATGTATTTGAGGGGGTCAGTGTGAGTGATGACAAAGGTTTTGTGATTGAGAAGATAATGACGGAGCTTGGTAGCGGTGAAGACTAAGGCCAAACAGAGTTTCTAGGTATGAGTATCGAGTTTCATAGTCGACAAGTGTCTAGCTTATATAGTAGACTGCTTGCTCACAGTGTTGCTTGTCTTAGTGTGTGATCATGGCACCTAATGAATGGTTTATTGCTGAGATGTAGAGGTAGAAGGGTTGGTCATCTTTAGGTGGAATAAGGACTAGTGGAGAGGCAAGATAGAATTTAAGGGCTTTAAAAGCCTCTTAGCAATCCTTATCCCAATTAAAGGAGACATCCTTCTTGAGGAGGTGATGAAAGGGTTGACATCGGTCGAAAATCTGTGAGATGAAGTGATGAATAGATTGGAGTTTCCCTTATAGGTTGTGAAGTTGCTTTAGATTGGTCGATGGTGGCATCTTGAGTATAGCTCAAATTTTAGTGGGATCTATCTCAATGCCATAGAGAGAAATGATGAAACCTAGGAGCTTCCCCGAGACAACCCCAAAGACACATTTCTTGGGGTTAAGGCGAACATTGTATTGAAGAAGGTGAGTGAAGATGATCTTGAGGATTGTTAAATGGTCACAGTGAAGCTTAGATTTGCCTAGCAGGTCATCCACATAGTCCTCCATGATTTTATGAAGGAGATCATGAAAGATGTAAGTCATGGCACGTTGATATGTGGCACCTACATTCTTCAAGCTAAAAGGCATGACCATGTAGCAAAAAGTCCCCCACGGGGTGATGAAGGTAGTCTTGTGTTGATCTTTTGGTGTAATTAGGATTTGGTTATATCTTAAAAACCTGTCCATGAGTGATAACATCTCATGACCGGCCATGAGATCAACAAGTTGGTTAATGTTGGAAAGAGGAAAATCATCTTTGGGGCAAGCCAGGTTAAGGTTGCGATAGTTAGTGTAGATTCAGATCCCCCTAGTTGCTTTGGTGACAAGGATGATATTAGACACCCATTGTAGATAATCAATGGGTTAGATGAAGGAGACAGAGAGAAGACGTTGAAGTTCCTCTTTGACAAGGAGTGAAACTCAATGATGCATCTTGTGAAGCTTTTGCCTGACAGGCTTAGCCTCTGGGTTTGTGACGATGTTGTGAATGGCAATGTTAGGGTCGATGCCAGGCATGTCACTATAGGTCTAAGCAAAGGCTTTGCTATGGTCTGAAAGGAATTTGGTGTAGTCAATTTGTTATTGGGCGTCCAAATATTGGACAATCTTTAAGACATGAGGAACATCAAAAGATGAAAGGCTAATGTCAATGGTCGATTCATTTAACATAACCTACATTTTAGAAGGGAGGGAGTGTTGAATGAAAGAGTCATCAGCACCCATGTAAGTGAGAATGGCATCATCATCTACGTAGTGGACAGTGTTGATGGTTACATATTCATCATCTATCATGTTTGGATAAATGAGAGGGAGAGACCAGGACACCCTGTTGAGTTGATAGGTTAGGGGTTCCAAGCGGATGATGTTTATGCAAAAAAAAACTAGGAGGGATTGAAAACCACTGACTTCATAGGTGAAGATGGGGGAATAGGTGAGATTGGAGGAGATTGGTCTATGATGGGTTTGGGTGAAGGGTTTTTAGAAGCTTTAGTAGGTTCTTAGAAACCCAGACCATGTCGTTTCTTGGCATTCTCATCATTTCATGGTTTGATGGGCTGATGGGAGCCTTGTTCATAACGCCTGAAGCCAAAACCCTTCCATGCACACCTATAAAGGTAGGTATGAGCAAAGTTGGGGTTGCCAAGAAAAGAGAAGCCGAATGTGAATGGTTGAGGTGAGGAGGGTGGATTCCCATCAGTAGGAGCTCGATCTAGCCCCCCATAGATGTGATTTGTTTAAAGATTAGGAGGACCATAAGGGATGACCATCTCGATCTGATGGTCATAGCAAGGACTATGATGAAGTTGTCCATACTCTTGTGGAGTCTAGAATATGTCTAAGGTGAGTAAGTGATACTCCCCAAGTGAAAGTATTTGGAAGATATCTTCCATAGGGTCCTTTGTTGTCACTTGAGGAGGTGGTGTGAGTGCGAACACCATTTGCGTACTGGTTGAAGCTTCCACAGATGGAGGCGGTGTTTGGGTTGGTGTCTTGAGGGGAATGAGAACATCATTTGGTTGATAGGTTGTGTTACATGTCTTGAAAGAGGATGGGTCAGTGGGAATGATATGGACTTGATCTGTCATGTTCAAATTTGACACAACGGTGTAGTGTAGAAGGGACACAGGCCATGGCACGGATCCAGGGTTGTCCTAATAACATGTTGTATTAGAACTCTCCCTTGATGATGTAAAAGAGCTCTGGGACTGTCTGTGGGCCAACATGAATATGTAGGATGATGGTGCCAATGGTAGTGGTGGTGGTGTCATTAAAGGATCAAAGGATTGCATCGGTTTTTGATACGCAATTCTTTGGGAGGGCCAATTGATCATAGGCATGGGTGGAAATGATATTAATGTTGGTACCCCCATCAATCATAACTCACTTAATGCGGGTTTGGTCAATGTAGGCTGTGATGAAAAGGGCAACATCCTGATCTTCTGAGTTAGAGGTAGGAATTTTAGAATTGCTGAAAGTAATAGAGGCGATGGGGGATAAGGATTGGACTAGGGCAGTGAGTGGTTGGGGGTCCTCAGAGTTAGACCTCCACTACCTGTAAGGCTCTAATTAGAGATTGATAATGTTGAGGAGAGCTTTGGATGAGGTCATATAAGGTCATCTTCACGGGCATTTGGTGAAGCTATTTCACCATAGAGTCATGGATTACCTCTGAAGAAGAGGGTTGGGATGCACCTAGGATAGAAATTTTGGGTTTTAGTGGTTGAGGCAGCTTGACAAATGGATAGGTCCAAGGAATAACAGTTTTTTCTTTTGCCTTATCCTTTTGTGACCTAGTGGGTACACTGATGGTGTTAATTTCAAAGAGAGGGGGTGAAGCAGGTGAAGGGACCATAGTCTATTGGTGTTATGTTGATGACGATGAAGAATTTTGAGAGATATAGGAAGGTGTCAGAGGTCTATCAATAGTGTCCTCAAGAAGAAGGGTGTCTTTTTCCATGTATTGGTGAATGAAAACCTTGAGGGCACAAAAATTCTTGGTATCATGTCTCAGTGTGCGATGATATAGGCAAATTTTAGTATCATCGAACCAGGATGGTTTTGATCTGAGAGGTTGAAATGGTTTGATAGGTGGGAGGGTTAGGCTAGAAGTTTGGAAAAGATCAATGCAATATTAGAGCGTATGAACCCACTAAAGAGTCTGTGCTTGTTGATGCACGAGGTGTTGATGACTTTTGCTTGGGAGGTGTTAAAGGAGACTTCCATACCACCTTTTGGGTTGGTGGTGTGGCCACTTGTGTAGATGACACTTTCTTTGTGAGAGGTGCCAAATTTTTTAGAGGTGGTAAGCTTGTGGTGGGTAAAGGGAGTAGTGGAGGTAACTTGTTTTGGTTAGGGGTTGGAGTAGGGAGCACTCCTCTTATGGTAAAAGGATCAGGGCCCAAAATGGAGGGCAATGGTGATGGTGGAGGAGGAGTTCACTGTCTGTGGTTTAGCAGCCTTCTTTGGTTTGGTTTGAGGACTACTATTGGGCCAGGCAAGGTTCAAGTCTACCTTCACTTGCGGGTGAGTGAGGTTGGATATGGGGCGAACACCAAGGGATTTAATCAATTTTGATTTGGTGGATGAGGGTTTAGGTTCTGATGTGGATGGTTGAGGTTTTGAAGGTTTAGAAGTAGAAGTCTAGTCTTTTTTGGAAACTTTTGGAGATTTTGTCATGGGAGGGTTAATAGCACAAGATGAGATGGGGTGCGCAAGGTGAGGGGCTTTGAGTTGCTCCCATAATGCTGCATGTTCCAATTTCCTTGAATGGAGAAGTCCTAGTTTCTCCACCAATCGAGAGAATGGTTGGGAAGATGTCAGATGAGGCTTAGGTCCTTTAGAAGATGTGGATGGTTGTGAGACTGAAAACATGTTAGGTGTAGCAATCTCAGACCCAAGGTGTGAGGGAGTCATTACTAGATTGTCTTTGGTTGAAGAAGGTGGAGAGATAGGTTTTTCTCTTGGTGGAGAAGGAATCAGAGAATGTGGCTCCTTAAGAGGATAGAGGGCAGGGATGATTGTGCCTTCTACTTATGGTTGAGGAGTAAGAAGGGTAGGGTCCTCCATTGGTAGTAGGAAGGATGAAGGTGGGGCTAGCGGTGCTGGTATGGTCAAAGTGTCCTCCAATATGAAGGAAGTCAATGGAGAACTAACAGGAGAAGAAGGTTCATCTACGTGTGATGGACTGATGGGTTGACTAACCTCTTGAGACTGTGAGAGAGGTTGGTCAAGCATGAGAGGTGAGACCATGTTGACTGTGCGTATATTATGCTCTTGGGAGTCATCAGCCATGGTTTGCACGTTTTGGCTAGGGGGATGGTTAGAAAAAGGTTGTTTAAAGATGTCTATGCTTTGATTGGGTGGTGCATTTGGGTTATCCAAGACAAGGTCACCTTTATCTAGCATGTCTTGAATGATGTTCTTGAGAGTCTTACAGTTGTTTGTGTCATGGCCTTTGACATGGTGGTAATTGCAGAAGTCATTCTCCCTATACCACGCAGGGATGCCATGCGAGGGATCAAATTAAGGGGGTGGTCAAATTTGGGGGAGATTGAGGACTCCCTATTTGACAAGTTTATCCAACACAGATGCGTATGATTCTCCTATTGGAGTATACTGATGCTGCACATATCTTTGTTGGAATTGTCGTGTGATACTTTGGGATGTCGAAGGTTCGGGTTAATTGGTTGGTTGTTGAAGATGATGGTCTAACGACTACAGCATTTGCTGATGCCTTAGATTTTGAATTAGAAGAAGAAGGTTTAGAGGAAGGGTCATTTGACTTGGTGTTGGGGTTTTTACTCCACAATTTGACTTTGTTTTCCTCGACAGCACGTAGTTCAAGCTTCTTAGCCATCGTGAAAGCTTCGTCAAAGGTGTGGAATGTTTGGACCCACAGAGTAGATGAAATATGTTTGGCACACACCTGTGAAAAGAGCTCGATGAGCTCGGGTTGAGGTAAAGAAAAGGAGAGTTGGTTGATTAAGCCTCTCCAATGGGCAACAAAATTGGCTATGGATTCGTCGTCAAACTATCTGATAGAGTATAGGTCCATGATTGAGACCTTTTTGGTGATATTGATTGAAAAGTGGTCAAGGAAAAGTTGAGCTAGTTGGGTGAATGTGAAAAGGGAGTGACTGGTAATAGATCTATACCAATCGAGGTTAGCACCAGAAAGTGACATGGAGAATGTGCGTAGAAATAACACATCATCATGTGCTATGAGATAACAAGCATGTCTAAATGCTCGTAGATGTTGTTTTGCGTCTTCCTTACTCTGGAAGTGAGTAAACTTGGGAAGTTCCCACTGACTGGGATATGGCCAGATTGAGACTGAGGGATGAATGGGTTCATTACAAATTTGATCATATGAAAGGACATTTATTGAACCTAAAACTAAGGTCTCAAGATTAGATATTTTGTCCATCAACATTTTGATTAGATCATTTGATGGATTTGTAGGTGGAGTGCCCCCTAGGTTGTAAGTTTCTTGGAAGGTATTAGGAGAGGCGTATGACGTAGTTGGTTACGCTTGTATAGGCGCAACATATTAATGACTAGTCATAGGGATAGAAGTGGAAGCCAAGGGTGGTTATGTCATAAAGGTAGAAGGCACGACTAGGATTGATGTTGCCAAAGGTGGTTGGATGGTGGCAACATTAGCCAAAGGATGAGTAGCCACCCTGGTGTTGATGGGTGCAAGAGTAGGTGGGATGGAGACAACTAGGTTTTGATATGGTGTAGAACTTTGTTGAATAGTTTGCGATTGATGGGGGGCTGAAAGCCCAATGGAAGTGGGTCTATAAATAGAAGGAGAAACCACACTTAGAAGATTAGTCATGGTCTGGTTATTAGTTGAGGTGATGGCCTGGGTGTCTATGGGTTGAATTACAGACGCTGTTGATATGACTGTCGTCTCAACTAAGGAGGTTGGCATCCCATAAATTGGGTTGCCTAAAGAGTCTCGCATTCGACTTCTCATGAGATAGTGTTGAAGGGCCTTGACATTGAGGTCAAAGAACCTCTAAAAGACTTGGTCCCCTTCAGGAACAATAGGGGGTTGAGTCAGGGTTGGTTGGGTAGGAGTTCATTCAGTCTCTGAATGATACTCCATTAGAGGACTTGTTATGAAAGGCAAATGTGGGAGTGGTTGTTGCCTTGCATGGTCAACAAGAGTTTTGGCTTGACTACGTGTCAAAACCATTCAAGGCAAAAAGGGGTAGGTTCTAAAAACTATGTTTTTTTATCAGTTTCAGAAACCAGAATGTGTTTTTGATAGTAGAAAGGTCAGGTTTTTAGCTTGTTATTCTGAGAAGAAAAGAATTTTGACAGTGATCGACATCGGTAGAAAAAATGATGTAAGTGAAGAAAGTTGTCGACGTCGGTCAGATAATCAATGTTAGTGAAGAAAGATGTGGATGTCGATGGAAAAACTGATGTCAATTACTATGAATTTCCAAAAACTTTAAAAAATTGAAATTTTTTGGAAGAAAGAAGAAAGTCTAAGTTGTTCTTGGAGCTCAGAATGCGACCTCACCAGCTCAAAAAACTATATAGAGATAGAAAAATAGATGAAGACAAGCAAACCCCTAAACATTAATTCCTAAGAATAAGTTTTAGAGTCTTGTTGGCTTATGCCTTAGAAGAGTGTGTTTGGGAAGTTGGCTTTCAGAACGGGTCCTAGAAGAAGTAGTCTAAGGTTGGTTTCAGGTTAGTTTTGGTGCTCAAAAGTCTGTATTAGGTTTCGTACATGGCCTGGTGCTAAGGAGCAAGCTCCCCTCACTTCACAAGCCCAGAGATAAGCTGGGTCACTTAGCCAGTATATACTTCTCCTAGAGTTTATACTCTGCCAGAGAACAGAGTGGGCTCTCCCCTTGGTAGTGAAGTCCAAGTAGGATTACCAAGAAGGGTAAGGTATCCACTAGGTGATGAAATCCTAGTCGGACCTTGTCTCAGGTATGTTTAGATGTTTAGTTGTGAAAGTGGTTTGGTCGTGTAACATAAGTGCACTAAGATTTATTCATAATGTGTTTTTAAGTTACTAGATGAGTGGACTAAACATGTATTCAAACAGAGATGAAATGCAAAAGATTTTTAAGTCCAAATTGAAATGTGTGTTCAGATGCAGACAAGTGGAGAAAAGGTTGAAGAGTATGAATTTCACTACTCTAAGATGCAGGAAAGAAAGGAAAAGAAGGATTCTTTTTAATTTTGCTAATGGTGTCTTTTCAAAAGAGATAGAAGAAAAGGATGCAAGAAGAGATCTAATGCACCTATATGAAAAGTTTGCTTTTAGAAGAAAAATTATGAACCCAAGGAAAACTCCTAGGGTCCCACTAGGCGTGCCAGAATGTTTCTAACTATTTTTTGCTTTTCACATTCAAAAGATGAAAGAAACTATGATAATGGTCAGGGGTTTGTACATACCTAGATGAAGTTTTGTGCACCGTATCTAGATGATTGAAGGGAATTCTCTTTGTCTGTGGAGGATGACACTTGTTAGATAAGAAGAAAACTAAAACAAGGGAAATGTTAGGCAGATACATGGTGGACTGCCAAGTAAAGCTTGGTCCCAGAAGTGTAAAGACTTCCTTGAGGGATGATAGTCCACTTTTGATAAAAGAGAATGTTGCTAAAAAGAGAAATGGTGAAATATTGAACAAAAGAAATAAAGACAATGCATACTTGTATTCTAATATCGATCTTCCACAGTCGCTGAAGTTGGTAGTTCTACCGATGTCAGTTGGTCAGGTTGCCAATGTCAGTTAGTCTGCCGACATCGATAGGGGAAATGGTCGATGTTAGTCAGGGCAATGGCCTTGGATGGGTTCTGGATGAGTTTTAGCTCTGTCTTTGATCAACAGAATGGTCTGGGATGTCTGTAGGAGTCTAATGGTTTGTGCAGGGTTTGCAAGGTAGAGAGTATGGCCTAAAAAGGGGATCAGATAGAGGACAGGGGTGAAAGGGAGATAAAGATGAGGGAAGGCTTTTCAACCTTTTTGAGAAGGATAGGTTGGGTTGTGTCAACAGTGCTTAGAAATGGACAATGGACTGATTACTAATGTATCCTAAGAGTAATGAAATAAAAACCAATAGAAATACTTAGCTCTTATAGAGAACCAAAAGTGTAAGAGGCCTGTTTCCATTATGGCAGATGTGAGAGACTTTGTGTAACCTTCAATCTGGTGCAGAGTGACTGATGCAGATTTTTTGAGCCTAGAGAGTGTTGTTGGGATGTTGATGCCTGCAAGGAGTCAAGGAGCAAGAGAACTTGGAACTTGGAGCAAGAGAATTAGTGTTTAGGTTTGTGATCAGTTTTTTGTTCAGCCTGTGAGTTTGTTTTAAGCAACTGACATCGGTGATTCTGTCGACATCAGCCGATGGTTGACAAACATCGGTGGCTAGAGAATGGGTAGAAAGGTTATTTTTAGCCTTTTGGCCATTCCTTCATCTACTGAGTTCAGTGGTCATGGTAAAATGGTCGAAGGAAGGTTTAATAGGCATGAGAGGTTAGTGGGAGGATTGAAATAGGTCATAAATTGGTCATAGGGTGATGGGAGGCATCCAAGGGGAGGTATCCAAGGCGGGGTGTGTCCAAGGGTGAGGTGTCATGGATGAGGTGTCAAGGGGGTGTTATTAATTCAAAATAAATAATTATTTTAAATTAATAAGTGTGTGGGTTAGGAATGTGTTAGAAGTGGACCAAGGGGACCAAGAGGGAGTTGACCAAGGAGTAGACACAAATTTGGTGTCTACAAGAAGATAAATAGATATTTAGGATTCCATTATGGCTATTGGAGACCTATATATGGTCAAGCACTCAGACAGGCATAGTTAGGCCTAATAGGCCTAATACTATGTCTATGCCCTAATGACCTCAAATTACACTCAAATGAATACATAGACCTAACCAAAAAAAAATGGACCTTAACAAGAGAATAAAAATATATTAACGTCCATTGGTATGTAGAGAACAAGATAGAGTTGATCATTTAGGCCTTTCTTATTCATAAGCCTACTTAGAATGCATGTATTAAACTTGAAGGATAACTTTTTATGTTAACACTAGTAAATAAATTATGCATGAGACTCCAAGGATTTGTGTATGGTTGAAGAGAGTCCCTAACTCAAACCAAGTGTGATATATTTAGAGTTTCAATGTTAGGATTTCATGAACAATCCTTAACAGTCTAAGGCACTTAAAACCCTCTCAAAATCCTCATTATAACCCGATGGTGAAGACATGAAAGATTTTACACCCAAAGAGATTAAATTGTCTTAAAATTTGTTTGAACATATGTATCACTCTTATAGGTTTCTCATTACCTATTTGATCTATAATGTATCTTATACAGACAACCCCAACTCAAGGTTTTTTATAATATTTTGAGTGTTTTATAGGTGTAGAGGTGGATGGTTGAGTGAGAGTAATTATAGAAGATGATTTGGTACTTATTTCAAATCCTTATAATCAATTATTATCATATATAATAATTTAAACCTCTCTACTAGTCCTTTCATCACAAACAGTCTAAATGAGAATAATGAGAAGGTATATAACTGTCAAGTTTAAGAAGAGAGAAGTGTTGTAGTGAGTTTCTTGGAGGTCTATATGACTTAGTAAGTGGTAAAAATATATTAAAAATTTGTCTAATACCTATAAAACACATTTACATGAGTAAACACAAGTCACTTAGATGACAAGTATGACGACAAGCTAAGGAAGGTTAATGAGTGACTGCTAGTGAGTGAGCACAAGTGTCAAGAAGAAGACCATAAACTAGGAAAGTATATAAGGACTATTACCATTAGTTTTATAGATTTACATGATAGTGACAATTTTTATAATTTCCCTATGGTATTTTAAAGCATTTAGTGGAATTCTTCATCATCGTAACAGTTTTAAAGAAGAGGGTGAAGAGTCTTTACACCACCTTAAATGATAATGTTAGCCCTGTGACGAACACTTGTCCAAGAGGATTTTTGACCTCTTTTCCACCCCTTTCACTTTATTTGTAACTGGTCCCTACACCTTGACACTTGGATTGATTAATCTTAAACTTCTCTTCTCTCTCCTTTCTAATTCTCTAAAAATACATGCCCTTTTGATAATTATAAGTAGTACACACCTAGTATCATGAAACCCTACTAGTTTGGCACCTTATTTTATCCTTTAAATAAGATATCTAAATTTGATTTGAGATCTACCATCCCTTGAATAAGTGTGTTAAGTAGTGTAGGTGGTTTTTAAGTGATTATCATGCTCTCCTTGCTTCCATATTGCCATTTACATGTTTTGTGTAAGGATATCATTTCTAACAGATCTTAAAAAGTGTATATGTTTGTTAAATGTATATTTAGGTATGAGAGGGACTAGTAGAGTATATTATCTAACTTTATTTTCACCTAAATCTATATGTACATATCAATATAGCTCTATAATAAATACTAATGTTGGAAGGTTATAGAGTTGAGGTTAGTTTTATTAGTTTTCATTCTTAGTGTATATTAATGTGTGCTTGCAGATTGATCTTTTGGTGTATCACCTCTCAAGTATAGGTTTAAATTCTATTACCTTATTCCCTTTTCACCCCCAAGTTATTGGATTAGTTTATTATGTGAGCTTAAGAGATAAATTCTAGGAGCTAAACCTTTGACCTAGAGGCTTAATTCTGCTATAGTCAACCTATAGGCCTAGAGGTAATCCATTATTTTCCAACTATGGAAGGGGCTCAAACATGCTCTCCTAGGTTGAAATATTTAGTGTCAATAGTTCTAGCATGCCTGGTGGGACCAAGGTCTAAAAGAGTGGAAATATTATTGGTGTGTCTTTACTCTTATCAACTTTTGGAAACATGTAAGCAAGCACCAAGGGTGACTCTGAATGAGATATTCTATTTGTAAGCATCCCAAATATCTATTATTGAATATTTTAATCAAGTATTGTTATTTACTTGACTCATGAATTTGATATGGATGACTATGATGAGAATCCTACTATGTACCTACCTATCAACCTTGTTATGACCCATGTTATACCCCTTAATAGCCCTATCAAAATTGTTACCTATCCTATGAGCCATGAAAACCTTATGATCATCCTATTCATTGTCCATATGAACGCCATATTATTGAAGAAGAATATGAGTAAGGCTCTCAATAAGAGTATCAAGGAGTGCCTTCCTATCAACCCCAATATAACTCTTACCATCCATACCATGATGCATATCAACCTCAAGATGAATCTTATTAGTCTTGTCATGAAAAATTAGATGACCCCATTGATTTTAGATCAAGATATTTCAAAAAAAACTATGAATTCCTAGTTATACAAATTGAAGCTCATCAAAATCCTCACTATTACACTCTTCCTCCTACTTCAACCCCATCTCATCTCAAATCATTATTGGAACTCGTGCTAAGTTTACTATATAGTAAACAAAAGATAAGAACATGGGATGATTATTTTGATGTGCTCCCTAACCATATCATGGAGTGGTTAAGAGGTTTTTTTAAAAGTGGATGGACGTGTGAGAAATGGTTGAAGAAGAAAATAAATGTGATATTCATAGGCAATTATACTTGGAAAAAAGGTGTTTCCAATGCTCAATAGATAGACTAAGGATCCAATCTTGAGGAGTTTGAAGTGTAGAAGGTGTTAGAAAATATATAAGGCTTGAAAATGGGAGGAAAGAAAATATAAGGTATTAACTATAAGGTAGGGACCCCCCTTGGTGAAGACAAGTTCTAGTCTTCTTGACGAAAGGAGAAAAAAGAATATCCACACCCTCAATTTAATTAGGTAGATAGTGTTGATGCACTTTGTTCTATCTCAAATAGAGAGCACTCGTTGAGAAAGATACTTGCAAACCTAACATCTAAGCATCAAAATAATGGACAAGATAGTATTAAATACATGTTGGGATATTTTATAATGTTTATTGGAAGATAAAAAAAGATTGGGGATCCCACTATGGCTAGTGGAGATCTATAGATGGTCAAGCACCCAGACATGCATAGTTAGGTATAATACTAGTTCTATACCCTAATGACCTCTAATTACACTTAGATGACTACATAGACCTACAAAAAAATTTGGGGACCTTAAGGAGAGAATAAAAAGCTAGTAACATATATTAGTATATAGATAACAAGATATAGTTGATCATTCAAACCTTTTTTCTTCACAATCCTACTCATAATGCATGTATTAAACTCGAAGGTTAAATGTTTATGCTCACACCAATATGAAAATTATGAATAATGACTCAAAGGATTTGGGGATGGTTTAAGAGGGTCCCTATCTCAGACCAAGTGAGAATTTTTTAGATTTTCAATGTTAGGATTTCATGAACAAGCCTTAATAGTCTCAGGCACTTAAAACCCTCTCAAAACCCTCATTCTAACCCAATGGTGAAGACATGAAAGATTTTGAATCCAAAGAGAGTCAATTTATCTTGAAATTGGTTTGAACATCTATATTACTCTTCTAGGCTCCTCATTACCTATTTGATCTGTATTGTCTCTTGTATAGACAACCCTAACTCAAGGTTTTCTACAAGATTGGGAGTGTTCTATAGGTGCAGAGGTAGATGGTTGAGTTATAATAATTATAGAATATTATATGGGACATTTTTTAACTCTTTATAATCAATTATACCTCTCTACTTGTCATTTCATCATAGGAAGTCTAAATGAGAACAGTGAGAAGGCATATGACTATCAAATTTAAGAAGTGAGACGTGTTGTGAGTTTCTTCAAGGCTCCTTTATATGATATATTGTCTCTTGTAAGTCAAGGTTTTCTACAAGATTTGGAGTGTTTTATAGGTGCAGAGGTAGATGGTTGAGTTATAATCATTATATAATATTATATGGGACATTTTTTAAAAAAATATATTATAAATGTGTCTAACACATCTATAACACATTTCCATGAGTAATTATAGGTCATTTATATGACAAGTATGATGACAATTTGAGGAAAGTTAATGAGTGAGTGAGCACAAGTTTCAAGAAGAAGACCATTAGGTAGGGAAGCATATAAGGACTATTACCATTAGGATTACCCAATTTCATGATATTTCCAATGGGTATAAATTACCTATGGTGTTTTTAAGAATTCAATGGAAGTATTCATCATCATAGTAGTTTCAAAGAGGAGGGTAAAGAGTCTTTATTCCACCTTGAGGGATAATGTCATACTTATGATGGACATTTTTCCAAGAGGATTTTATTACCTCTTTTCCACCGCTTTCAATTTATTTGTAACTATTACTTATATCTTGACACTTTTATTGATGACTCTTTATCTTCTCTTCTTCTCTCTCCTTTTTAATGCTCTATAAATGTATGCCATTTTGGCAATTATAAGTATCACACACCTAGTATGGTGAATCCCTACCGGTATGACAACTTATTTTATCCTTTGAATAAGACATATAAAGTTGATTTTATATCTACCATATCTTTCCTAAGTGTGTTAAGTGGTGTAGGTGGTTTTTAAGTGATGAACATGCTCTCTTTGCTTCCATACTGCCCTTTGCATGTTTTGTGTAAGGATATCACTTCTAATAGTTCTTATAAAGTATATATGATTATTGAATGTATCTTAAAGTTTGAGAGGGAATATTAAAGTCTATTATCTAACCTTATTTTCACCCACCTATAGATGTGCATACCAATCTACCTCTATAATAAATACTAATGCTAGAAGGCTATAGAGTTGAGGTTAGTTTTGGTAATTTTCATTCATATTATATATGTAAGTGTGTTTGTGGACTGATATTTTGGTGTATCACCTATATATTATAGGTTTAATTCTCTTGCCTTCTTCCCTTTTCACCCCTAAGTGATTGGCTTAGTGTAGTGTGTGATTGGCCAAGTTTTTATAGGGAAATTTCTCAATTGCATCCAATCCTTCATGTTGGACATAGTTAGTCATCCCATCCTCCATGGATGTGAATACATGAAGATGTAGCTATATAGGTATCCATGCCTTCACTCCTATGTGTTCTATGAGGATGTGATGACTTTATCATGTCCCTCATTGATGCATAAGCATGGATACCTAGGTAGTCATACCTACATGTGTCATGAGTACATGACATCTACCATCCCATCCCTTGTGGATGTATAGGTGAATTGATGTATCTACCTAAGCATTCATGTCTCCATACCCATGGATGCCATAATGACATGGTGATCAACCTTGACATCCTCCCTAGATGTGCATGCATATGGACACTACCATGTAGCTTGTCATGTGGCACTTTCCTAGAGAGACTATATATAAACCCGAGGAACATTTTATTCATTTCAAATTTATGATTTATTCTCTAATTTTTTTAAATATTTACCCCTAAGCTATTCCCATTAGCTAAGACCTTCGATTTTTTTACCTCATTTGTTGTGAAAATTTACTAGACCATTTTCACATTATTATCATGTTCTTTTTCCTCACGTTGTAAATCTTTACCCCTTTAAAACCCTAATTAAGATCTTTTTCATGGTAACCCAAAACACCATATGACCATTTATCTACATTATTTCCAAATAATTCAACATTTCTTACCCCCAGATCTACCAGACATCATTTCCCTTGCTTTCCACACAACCTTTACAAACCTAAAAACTATCAAGATAAAGTATAAATACATGTGGTATGAACCATTATTAGTTTTAGATTATGACATCAGAAATATTTATGATTCCTAGATTAGGCATGTGGATTTCAAATATTTCCACAAAATATTAAATATTGAAAGCTCAATGTTGCTCATTAAATTCCTCTTATAAAGTGGCCTATCATAATCAGTTTCCTTCCCCACCTTAATATAATGCATAGAGTTTGTATTTTCCTCTACAAAACACTATGATCCTCAAATAAGAGAAATCAGGTTAAGGTCTAGAGATGTCATGAAAAAGGTGGATAGAGTATTTATAATCATGATAATGAGGATTCCACTTCATGATGAATGTGTCAACATAAGTGTCAATCAAAAAAATGAGAATTAGTATAAAAACCCTAATAAATGATTAACCATGATCAACAAGTCATGGTTGAAGTAAAAGAGAGAAAGACCCTCCAAGGTCCCCCAATAGTTATTTAGGTTATATTTAAATGAATAACTTATAAAAATTATCACCCTATTAAACTAGATAGTAGGGAATGAAGATGCCAAGAGTTTTCACCATTGGATGTATTTCTCTCAATTTTTTTTCTTTTCTTAATTCTTTAAAAAGAAAGAAACTAGTGATAAGGGGTGTGTAGAAAAAGTTGATAAAATGCATAAATTGAATCCAAGTTATTATGGAGATATCCTCTTTGTCTTGGGAGGATTACCTAACAATAATAAAACACTAAAATAAACTTGTTTGTTAGACAAGTAAATGGGTGGATTGCCTAGTGTGAGCTGCATCCTAGAAGCAACAACTTTCTAAGAGGCTATCAATCCACCTACTTTAAATAATTAAGTTGAAATGATGAAATAAAAGGATTTTTCATAAAAATAGAGAATTAATATTATTAAAAACAAAAAGTAACTAAATTTTATACAATGAAGTTAAATTCTTTGTTAAATTAATCAAAATGAAGCAACTAGTTTGATTATACTAATGCTAAAAATTGGTGATGGAAAGGTTGTGGTTTTGGGTTTGGAAATGGTTTAGTTTGTCTTGTGACAAGGGATAAAGATTTGGTTAAGGTTGGTAAATTTTCAAATTGGTAAAAAGGGTAAGAAATAAATAAGGAAAAAAAAATAAATTTTGAAGAGGTAAATGGATGAAAGGGATGAGAAAGAAAGGAGGTAAAAGGGGATAAAGGGATAAATGGTGAGAAGGCTAATAGGTTAATGGAATAAATAAAAAGAAGAGGTTAATGGTAAATATGAAATGGGGCTAAACAATAATAATAATTCTAAATGGGTTATTGTTTTGAGGTCAAGAAATAAGAGGCCAAAGGGGTTTAAGAAAGAAGAAATTGAATTTGCAAAACAATACAAATTACCTTGATGTTTGTTGAAGATGGATTAAGTATGGATTGTTGAGGGTGCTTGCTGAAAATTTTGGTAGAGTTTCATGTCTTGATATCTTCTCTCCAATATTATGAAGACCTCCAAGATGATTACTTTCTCCAAAACCTTGCAGCAATATGCTAATAACAAAAGACTAGCTTTCTACTTAACCTTGGGTGAAGGAGAGGGGGGCATTTATAGCATTTTTGTGTGAATAAACATGAAAAAATAGAGGAATATTAAAGAAATTATAATTTATCCAAGTGGGATTATTATTTGGTCAAGGTGAGGTTAGTGAATATTCCTATGTGGGTTGGTGAGTCTCCAAGTTTGAATGGAAATCATGCACATGGGTTTGAATGAGACTTAAAGACTTTTTACCATCAATTTTTTCTTTCACACAAGAACTTAAAGGGGTGGCACACCAAATGTGGCACCATTTTACATGTGAGGGATGAAAATTCTAAGTTTAGGTTGGTGGGAATTCCCATGTGAGTTGGAAAATCTCCCATTTAGGTTGGTGAGCCTCTATTTGAGCTAAAAAGTCAAAAATGGATGCTCTTTGTCTTTTCCAAAGCCTTAAAGAGTAGGTATCTATTTTAAAGTCTAATTACATGTGGGAAGACAAAATACATGTTTAATAATGATCCCTTAAGGGTAAATTTTCTATTTCATGGCGGGGGGGGGGGGGGGGGGGCTTGTGATGCTAGAATGAGGTCATCAAGCACTTTGAGAAGGGTCCCAAGTGGGGTATTGTGTCCCACATGAAGCCACATCATTTCTATGACATGGCACTTGCCATATCACCTCCCATGTCACTTTACATGTAATATTCCATGTCACTTATCATGTCACATGCCAAATCACTTGCCATGTCATCATGACTAGTGATAGTGGGTCCCATAGTGAATAGTGATTATGAATAGTACTTTTGAGTAGTACTTTTAAATAGTGATTTTGAATGATATTTGTGACTAGGAAAATATTGATTTGGTTGTTTAAGAGGGGTTTTGTGAAGGTTTAAGAAGTTTTAGGGGATCTTGAGGCATTTAGGCATCAAAAACTATAAGTGTGTAGTTTTTTAGTGTCTATATTTTGCCCCTTTTTGTTATGTAGCCTTGAATTGACAAAATGAAAAATCAAAACTAATCACTTGGTTGAAGGTTAGGGTAGCCTGAGTATGGGAGGAGTTGTTACCTCATATATTGAAAGTCAATGAGGAAAGGTCAAATTGGGTGTAGGTTTGATAAGTAATTAATGGGGAGGTGCTAGGTGGTGCCACAAAGTAGCTGGGTATGTGAAATGCCAATGGGTTCATAAAATATGAATAAGCATAATATTCAAGATTACACAGAGACTAAAGGTGCCAATGTTTATAACAAAGGTCAAGTTCTAAGTTAAAGACAAGGTAATTGGTCCCCAAAATTGGTCATAGATGATCAAGTTAGTCTTATCAAGGTTCCTAGATAGGGTTGGTGTTGACTCAGGTATCTAGGGTAGGAAGTGATCATGAGAAAAATAAAAATGGTCTAGTTTTGCACAAGGTGGTAAAAAATGTTTAAAATTTCAACATGGAAAGTTTGGTCATTGTGATCAAAATTTATTGTAAAAAGTACCAATATTTTGGGTCAAAAATAACCAATGTCAAGGTGGACATGGTGAAAGCATAGGTGGATTGGGGATGGGTTAAAAGGGGATGGTCGAGTTGACTCCAGATACACACATTAAGTGGACGCTACCTACATAGTTCTATGGATAGGGATCCAAAAATAACATTAGGCTAAATTTATTTATTTTGAGGTAAAGGGTGTTGGTTAACTTGGTTGTCCCAATTGGATATCATATAGGTAGTTCTAAGTTAAGAACATTAGAAAAAGGGAAGCACCAAAGGGTGGAAAAGATGGATATCAAATAATTTATGATGGGTGTGGTAGAAATGGTGGATGAGGTGAGCTAGGATGTAATTGAGATTATTACATTAACTATGTAAAAGTAATCTATAGACATGGATAAGTAGGTTGAAACATGAGTTTCTACCACTATCGTAAAGAAAAGGAAAAAGAAGAAATATGATTTACCAAGCTTTAGAAAATTTAAAACTACTCAAATTGACATGGTGATCTAATGGGTTCTTTAATCACCATCCAAATAAGCCAACATTATGCACATTCCATAATAATGTTATTAAAATGCTATGAAATGTTATTATTTAATGGTTTGGGGAAGTAAAGTAGTAGAGTGGGTAAATGAGAAGTGAAGATTTGAACCCTTGACCCTTGAATCAGTAGGTCCCAAAAATAAGTAAGTGTTGAGTTTTGAGGGAATTCAGAGAAAAAATATAAGGGGAATTATAATATGGAGTGATGAAAATAAAAATAATAATAATAATTAAATAAGGGATCAGGTTATGGATTCCATGCATTAAAGAAAGGGCTATTTCAAGGCATAAGAAGACATAGTCCAAAAGGGCGAATCAAGAGAAATTATTGGTTGGAAGGTTAGGGTGTGTGAGAGGGTGTAGCTATCATCCCCATGTGGCTATCCCAAATATTCCATTTGAAGGTGGTTTTTGTTTTGATTATAACATCTTCAAAGGTCAGAGTAAAATGGGTTTAAAATAGGCAAGATGAGAAGATGTGGGGATTTTCATCCCGATGGTTAAACGATGCTCAAGTTTTCTAGTTGGTCGTATGAGCCCACAGTCCTAGCCAATTGTGTTATAGATATTTAGGATTGGTATATATATCATAGTAAACCAAAATCAAGTGGAAGACCTTAGAGGCCATAGCATGCTCAAAATGGGTAGAGGGTTGAAAAGGAAAAAGGTGATAGGGAGGGTGAAGGGAGTAGTTAGAGAGGGACAAAAAGGAGAGTCTGAATGCAACATATAAAGGCATCAAATAAAGAAAGGGATGATCCTAAAGTAGGGAATTTTACCATATTTTATGTATTAAGGCAAGGGTATGGAGGATATAAGGAATCAGACAAGGAGATGTACATAGAAGTAGTACAACTGGTGACCACACTTTAAAGAGGTGGAGGTGAAATTGGAGAACATAAGGGAGATCCAACAAGGGATGAAGTAAAGGTGGACTAGGAGATAGATGATGAGCTTAGAATATGGCTCATTATTGACATGTTATTTTTCTCAATTCATCTCTCTAAGGATATTATCTTATGTAAATCATAGATTATTAGATATCTATTACATGGAAAGTAGATATTTGTCTTGTTTATATTAAACCAAAGACTAAACCTTTACTTTGTCATTAATGTCTAATACATAGCATGTTTTAGTGATTTTTGTTGTGAATAATGCTCAAGATGAAGACACAAGTGATGTATAGTGAAATTTCAATTTTGATCTCCATCTAGCAAAACTATGAACTCACATAGACGGCTTGTTTCTACAAACTCTGTAGGCTTGTTTCTATGGACTCCACAGGCTTGTTTCTATAGACTCCATAGGCTTGTTTCTATAGACTCCATAGGCTTATTTCTATCAACTCTGTAAGGTCAATTCTATAGATTTTATAAAGACAAAGATATAAATGGGGAAGCTAGTGGCTAGATAAGATAAGAGAGAATCTTCTAGCTGGAGTCAAATGAGGAAAATAACCACTTGTTATTTTATAGTATTTTATTTTAATGAATTTGTATATATTTAGATCTTATGACTATTATAAGATAGTATATCTATTTCATCAGAATAATTAGATCTCTTGAAAATCCAATCTCCTATTTTTGGATGAGTGGATCGACCAAGGAATCTTATCTCTTTGTATCCTATTTTGAGTAGATTATATTAGTATAAAATGTAAGACTTTTGTTATAAAAAAAGATGATAGAAAAAATATACATACAAGCATATTACAAGTTTTAGATAGATTGTAGTCATTTTAGTTTTATTAATTAACACTTTATTTTCTAACATTGATTAATCTTTGTTCTTGAGTCCAAGAGGAGCAAGGGCCCACTCTCCTTGGAACTAGGAACTGTGTAAGGTATGTATATTATGTTATATTAACTCTTTGTTATAACTAATCATAATCTTTTTAATGTTTGCATTCATTCATAAAACATCAAAACAAATTTACAGTTCAAAATGAATTTCCTTATACCAAAATCATTTCCTTTATAAGTAAAGTGTGTTTTATTTTACAACAAATGTGTGAAGAAAATTTCCTTTTTAAGTTAGGCATGTGATTTTACTTTCCACGCAAGCATAAATAGGAGTGTGATTTTACTTTCAAGCAAAAGAGTGGATTTATTTGATTAAATAGTTACATCTTTTCCTTTTCAACAAAAGAGTGAATCAAGTAGTTTAAGACACATTTCTTTCATTAGTCAAAGTTATAATAGGACCATCAAACACCCCCATAAGTAGACTTCTAGATCTACCATCCTACACCTTACTACAGATAGCTTTGGAAACTAGCCCTAGTTGATAAGACATCAATTGAACAATGATTAAATGAGAAGTTGAATGACACTCATCATTTTTGGCACCATTATTGGGGAACTAGGTGTTAACAAGGTAATAATTATGGTCTAGAGTGAAAAATAGAATTTTTTTTGTAAAAACCATAAAATCTCAAAAAAATTAATAAATTGATGTACCATCCTAGAGACTCTAAAGGATGATTCATCCCAAAATTTCCACTAAGATCACAAGTTCAAAATCCTTCAACATCTCTGAGTAGTGAATTAGAAGTTATGAGTGAAACCTATCTACAAGAATCTTTAGAAACCTAGATAAAACCCAAGCCATTGCCACAAGCAAGCCCCATAAGACAAATTCCTCAGGATCAATCTCTTACAGGAAGACATTATTTATAAATTGCCAAGGAATTACAAGATTTATTTCAAAAATCCATAGCTGAAGAAAATTTTGAGAACTTTAAACAAACCATAACTGATACCACAAATATTTAGTGGGAATATCATCCCAGCTTTGAAACATCATCAGAAGAAGAAAATATGGCTCTCCAACAAAATCCACATAATCAACAACTTGCACAACTAGGAAGGGCTTTTTTCTTTCCTATTGTTGTAAATCCTAATGATCAAATCCCCATGAAAAATATTTTACCAGCTAATCTACCAAATTTTTGGGAAAGATCTACAGAAGATCCTGATCAATTCCTATTTGAGTTTAAGGTGCTATGTCAAAATTATGATTACATAATAGATAGCTAGAAATTAAAACTATTTCCCTCTACACTTAAATATGCAACTATGAGATGGTTCATGGGTTTACCTGGTAATTTTATTAGAACATGGGATAACATGGAGACATAATTCTTAAACAAGTATCAAGATTACTGCCAAGTGCAAGAAAGAAAAGAGGATTTCTTTAAAATCAGATAGAATGAGGATGAATAGTTAGAGGATTATTTAGATATATTCATGTTCACTCATAAAATAAGTAATTATCCACTCACTGAAGAAGTTCTGAAATTAGTTTTATTAAAAGGGTTGGATGAAGATACTAGAGATGCCTTAAATTTGATGGGAAATGGAGATATAAATAAGTTGGCTTTCAATCAAATTTTTGAGCTTTGTACCAACTACTCTCAAACAAAATCTAAAATTAGGAGAGGGAGGTTTGAGAATTCTAATGACATGGGTAAATTAATGGAATAATTTTCCAATCTAAAGATAGATATTTTGGTTACACTAAATAGTACTTTAGATGGCTTTCAAGCTAAGGAAAATACAATAGAACCCTTAGCAATCTACTGTCCTAAGTGCAGATAGAAACATGCCCTTAGAGACTACACCCTAGATAAAACCAATGTCTCATCATGTGGGATCTGTGATGCAATAGATCACGATACCAAACATTACACCCTTTTGCCTATTTTAAAAAATCAAATGAAAACACAAGTCCAATCCACTAAAGAAGTAAATTATATCTAGAGACAAAACTTTACCCCATAAAACTAGGTTCAAGGATAGTTTAATGTAAGAAACCCAGTTAATCCATGGATGGCACCATGGAATGTTTTAGTTCCTTCACCTTTTTGGAATCAACCCAAAATTTCATCAATCCAAAATCTATGGGCAGGACAAGATTAGATGCCAACACCCCCATGGATGGTGCCACAACCATAGCCACAATAACAATGGGTACCACAATAACAATGGGTACCATAGTAGCAATGGATGCCACAACAATATCAATAATGGAATTCATAGTGGAACCCATAGCAACAATTCACCCAAACAAGAAGACCACTTTAATAGCAAACTATAACTCCACCCCAGTTATTCAGCAACAAGGACAAATCAATCAATCCTCAATGCCTGCACAACTAGTAACATATCTAAAAAATAAACAACTAGCACCTATTTATGTTAATGAATAGGAGGAGATAATGAATGTTGGAGCTATTGATTGTTTAAACATACATTTAAGATCAAGGAAACTATACAAAAACCTCCAATTCTCATTTTTGATATACTTGATGAAAAAAATAGAATCATTTCAATTAAACACTAGAGAAGTTGAAATCAAAATGAGCCCTAAAGCAAATAAAGAAAACACTACTACATCAGTAGTTCCTTTTCCTAAAAGATTAAAATAAATTGATATTAAACCAGAGTCAAACTTGGTCCATTAATTGCAAAAGATCAATATTGAGGTACCCCTACTACAAGCTATTAGAGATATCCCTGAATTAAATAAGATCATCAAAAACCTTTGTATCAAGACACTTGGGAGGAAAGAAAAATATCCAAGAACCACTCATGTTGGTGGAAAATTTATTGATTTATTAGCAAGAAAACTATTAGTTCCAAAATATATAGATCCAAGAAGCCTAGTGATCACAATCACGATTAGAGGTAAAGAAATTCCTAACATCTTGGTAGATTTAAGAGCAAAAATTAATGTTATGACAACTGATACTCTCCATATATTATCTCTTATGATAATTCAACCCACAACTATCATCCTTCAAATTGAAGACCAATTTATAATAAACCAAAAGGGACTATAGAAAATGTTGAAGTACTAATAGAGTCTTAAGAATATCCAGTAGATTTCATGGTCTTGTAACCTAAAACAAAGAATCTAGGATATCCCATAATCCTAGGTAGACCATGGTTGGCTACTGTAGTAGTATTAATTGATTTCAGGTCAAGAGACATGACCATTTCTAATGGGTTAAAATCCAAATGAATCTCTTTGCATCCTCCTAAAAAACCATCAATAAATCACATATGATAAATTTGGGTGCACACATCAGATAACACATCAAACATTTCCTCCTTAGCTATGATCATAGTTAAAAAATACTTAGAAGAACTGAATAGAGACATATACCAAGAATCTATGGACTCTCCCAGTCTAAAAGCTATGAACTCTGCCAATCTAAAAGATATGGATTCTACCAGTCTAAAAGCTATGGATTCCACCAGTTTGAAATCTATGAACTCTGCTAGTCTAAAAGATACAGACTCTGTCAGTCTAGAAACTACAAACTATCTCAGTTTAGGATTCTTGGGTCAAATAGAATATTATGAAACCTCCACTTCTACTTATTCTATTGTTTCCTTGTCATATAATCATGAATTGATTCAAGAAAGTGTGTGGAAATTGGCATAACAATAGCAAACTCATTTATTAGATCCATTCCATTGTTCTTTATCAAGACTGATTCCTCCTAGAGAAGAGTTTGTTGATAATGTAAACATGTTTCATAAGCTACTTCCTCATCCATGTCCTTTGAACTAATTTATTAGTGAATTCAAGCAAATAGAATCCAACTATCCAGGCACAAAACTAATCATGGTATTACCTAGAAAGATTTTGCACATCAATAGTTAGTTAAAAAATAAAGAGGAAGATAAACTCTTTAAATTACTAAAAATATATACCAAGGATTTCGCTTGAGATTATACCGACGTGAAGGGAATTCACCCCAGTATATGCACTCATCACATTTCCATGGAATCTATCAAACTGGTCAGATAACTACAAAGAAGAATAAACCCAACATTAAAGGAGATAGTCAAAATAGAGATCCAAAAATTGATGAAAGTTGGGTTTATTTACCCCAAATTAGATAGCTAATGGGTTTCATCCATGGTAATTATGTGCAAAAAAAATGGAAAATTAAGGGTATGTGTAGATTATAGAGAACTGAATAAATCAACACTAAAAGATTATTTTCCTCTACCTTTCAGTGATCAAGTTCTTGAAAACTTGATAGGAAAAAGATATTTTTCTTTCCTAGATGGGTTTAGTGGGTATAACCAAATAACAGTGGTAGCTAAAGATCAAGATAAAACCATATTTACCTACACTTAGCAAACTTTTGCTTATCGAGTACTCCCATTTGGACTCTATAATGCTCCAACAACCTTCTAAAGAGTAGTTCTGGCAATATTCTCTGACCTTACAAATGATTGTGTTAAAATATATATGGATGATTTCACCATTTATGGTGGAACTTATGAATAGGCCCTTACCGACTTGGAAAGAGTATTGATTAGATGTGAATAACATCAATTATCTTTGAGCTATGAGAAATGTTTATTGATGATGGATGAAGGAATAGTGTTGGGACACCATATTTCTACAAAAAGTATTTAAGTAGATCTAAAGAAGGTTGAAATAATCTCCAACTTACCCATTCCACAAACACAAACTAAAATTAAGAGTTTTTTTTGACATGCTAGTTACTACAGACATTTCATAGATAATTTTAGCCAAATAGCTACTCCTATGTTTGCCTTACTTACAAAAGATAGTATATTTAAATGGAGTGATAGTTACCAATAAGCCTTTGAGACCATCAAAGCTAAACTCATTACTGCTCCAGTATTGAGAGGACCAGATTGGATTCAGCTATTCCATATATACATAGATGCTTCCAATACAACAATAGGAGTAGTCCTTAGACAAAAGGATAAAGAGGATAACATGTATGTTATATATTATATTAACAAAACAATGACACCTTTTAAAAATAAACTACACCACAACTAAGAGGTAATTCCTAGCTGTAGTCTATGCAATTAACAAATTTAGACACTACATAATAGGCTAAAAGGTATTTGTCTATACAGACCATTCAGCTATTAGATATCTTACCAATAAATCAATTGTGGGAGGTAAGATTATTAGATGGTTTTTTCTCTTACAATAATTTTATGTTACTATTATATATAAACTAGGGAAGTCTAATGTGGTTGTTAATTTCTTGTCAAGAATGAACACTACAAGTGAGGAAGAACTGGCAGAAGATGACTTTCTAGATGAACAACTATTTTTTATTTTATCAAGATCTTTGTGGTTTTCTGATATAGCCAATTACCTCACCATAGGGAAGTTTCCTATATAATTTTCACAAAAAAAATAAATATTTAATCAAAGAAAGTTATTCTTTTAAATGAATTAATAGAATGTTATTCAAACTTGGACTTGACCATGTGTTTTGCAAGTGTGTGACAAATATTGAATCTTATGATATCATTAGATCTTATCATGATGAACCAAGAGGAGGTCATTACTTAGCTCAAAGAACCATACACAAAATCTTAGGAGCAGGATACTATTGGCCTCACCTTCATCAATAAGTAAAAAGATATGTCAGACATTGTGATGCTTGTCAAAGAATTGGATAGCCTACTCTTTCAACAGAGTTGCTCCTCTTTGAACCATTTGAAAAATGAGGAATTGATTTTATAGGTCCTATGGATCCTCCTTCTAAAGGAAAAGAATATCTCCTAGTATGTACAGACTATGTGACCAAGTGGGCGAAAGTGGAAGTATTAACTCATGCAAGAGAAAAGATGATCACTGATTTCTTATATTTCAAAATCATGCAAAGATTTGGTGCTCCAAGGGAGATAGTCTTAGACAAGGACCAAAATTCATATCAAACATGATAAAGCACTTCATGCAAGTATATCAAACTCAACATAGAAAAATATCTCCATACCATCCACAATCTAATGGGCAAGTTGAAGTCACCAATAGAGAATTGGAAACCATTTTAACCAAAGTTGTTAATTCCAATAGAAAGGATTGGGTAGATAAGGTACTAGCAGCTGTTTTGGCCTATAATACTACTTGGAAAACAATAACTAAATTTTCACCTTATAAATTGGTTTATGGTAAAAATCCCTTATTCTCTATTGAATTTGAATTACAAACTTTGAAAATAACTATACAAGTAGGGATTAAATTAGAAGAAATATAAAATGAAAGACTCTTGCAGCTTAATCAACTTGATGAGATGTAGATGGAAGCACTACAAAGAACTAAATTGGTACAACATCAAAGAAAAGTTTAGCATGATTCATAGATCAAACAATGGAAGTTTTAGAAAAAAGATTGGGCACTTTTGTTTGATTCCAAATTTCAATAATTTAAAGGAAAACTACAAAAAAAGTGGTTGGAACCTTATCAAATTGAGGTCTTTAAAAATAGTTCTATTAAGATAATACCTATTAATGATAAAAGAAGATCTCTATTAGTCAATGGACATATATTGAAGCTTTATCAAAAAAATCTCAATAAAGAAGAATTTGTTCAAAAGGTAAAAAATCAAGTAGCCTTTCTGAAGGACTTTGCTTCTTCTAGGGAAACTGCTTCAAATCAAATAGTTATTTTAGAAAAATCTTCTTCTTCTAGAGAACCTACTCCTTGATGATATATATATATATATAGTAAAATCCTTCTAGGAACACTATTGACAATGCATGCCTAGAAAACCAACAATGGTTGGCCAAAGGGCAAAAACAATATATATATATATATATATATATATATATATATATATATATATATATATATATATATAAAGAATCTCATCATGGCACTATGATTGGTCTTATCCATGCAATAAAAGTTTTTCTTTTAACACTTTTTGACTAATCCATGCAAACTTATTTGTGCAAGACAAATGGAAAACAAAGGATAAATCTAAGGTCAAAAGTAAGTGAGACATATATTCTATTTATTTATGTTTAGTTAACTAATTATCTTTGATTTAAATAAGATTTATCCTATGATGATGACCCAAACTCAAGCCTTCTAAAATAGAATGACATGACACATACCATAATGGATAAGCATGTAAACAAGATGGCAAAGGTGTATGTCTACGTCATGATGACCTATGTAGCTTTAGTACCATTAATTGCATCATCAATAATTATAATGATGGGACATCATAAAGGGGTTCTACATGAAATGATAAATAGCTGTCATTGTCAAAGTGTCACATCATCATTTCATCCACTTCATAATAATTTGACAAAATAGCTGGCACTCTTCATGGAAATATGAGGCACTAAATTGTATAAAGTAATCATATCAAACTATGGACTCATGAAGCTGTGGAGTATCACACAAAACATTTCATTTCTATAGGTCCTCAGTGATTGTTTCCTATAGATTTCAATAAAAGCTTATCTAAACCCTAATCTGAGTTAAAAGAAAATAGAGTGTCTATAAATATGAGTAGAAATGGGACAAAAAATGAGATTAGAGCCAAAGAATTCAACAAAGTTTCATAAAGACAAAGATTATGTGGTAGTGTTTAGAGCAAATGACTGGCTACCTTTCATTGAAAATTTTTAGGGTTTTCACAAAACAATGGTAAGATAATTCATCACTAATCTCACCCATAAGTTTTCATTTGTTAAAGGCATTATTATTCCTATTTCAACTAAAATTATAAGTCAAATCATAAAAGCTATAGAAGAGGGAATGAGAGTGACAGGTAAAATTCCATTTAGTGATTTAATTATTTAGTTTAATGGTAATGAGCAGATTAGGACTTCATGTCTAATAGATTCCAAGGAAAAATAAAAATAGATTCATAGAAACTCACTTCCTGAACCTTGGAAATCTGTAGCCAAGTGGGTACTCAAGTATATCATTTATAAGGGGAAAAATAGTCTTTTAGGAGGAGAAGCCATGAAAATATTAATGCACCTTAATTATGAGAAGCAAAACCCTGATTACAAGATTAACCTCCCATCCTTATTATATGGTGCCCTTCAAAGTATGACTATAACTCTTAATGTTGCTCTTAGGCACCATTGCTTTATTCACCTAATTATCCAACATCACTTCCTTCAGCAAGGATAAGAGGTTTGGGAGGAATTTAGGAATAGTGTAACACAACAAATTCTAAATCTACCTACACAAAAAGCCTCAAATTTACCATAGGAACATTTATCTCCACCTATTTCATCAGTTGAAAAAACAAGTCCAAAGAAGAAATCACAGACTATAGTTTCAAAATAAATCCTTTCTTCTTCTTCAAGAAGAATCACAAGGTCTCAAATCCCTATAGTTTCAAGGTCCCCACAAGAACCTTAGCAATTTGTAGTGCAACCAATTTCCTTATCAAGAAGAATAAAATTAAAATGAAAGGTTGCTACAAAACTTGAGAAGACCGAATATTTAATGGTTGAAAAGGAAAGACAACCGAATGTAGCTTAGAGAGTGACCAAAAGAAGGAGAAGGTTAATTCTAATGGATGAAGATGAACAAGAGGCTACAAACATTTTGGATAGTCTTTAAAAGGTATCTCATTCCCTAATACATCAAATTATCCCTAAAACTATATATTTTGAAGAAACTCCTTGTGAAAATACCTCTCCAATCATAATAAAAGAGCCAATTCTAGGAGAAGAGCCAATCATGATAGAGGAATCAAGTATGGTGGAACAACCACATGTTTCAGTTGAAATTATAATGAATAAAGGAAAAAATATATGCACAAATGAAAAAAGAGAGTCATCTAATCTAAATGATCCTATTATGTAGTTAACCTTGAAGCTTTCTCAAGCTCAAGCTCTAGAGTAACAACAAACAATTGGCATTGCTAACTTGATCAGTCAATTACAAGATAAAGATCATCTCAACCCATTATTGGTGCAAAAATTAGACATAACATCTACCAATCATGTAGTATAAGTTTACAGATTAGAAGAAACAATAAATAAAAATAAAATTGAACAAATAAACCTTTGGATATATGTATAAAATCTTAAGGAGAATAGGAGATTGCAGAGTTTGATATACTCTTCCAAAGCACTTTCTAATGTTGCACCTTCTCCTCCTAAGGCATTTAATGACTGAAGTTGACAAACAACTTATCTATGTATTCCTACCTTGAAAATGCTAAATCAAAATGAATAAGAATATTCCATGCTCAAATAGAAAAACAAAGTTGTAACTTCTTCAAACAAAATATTGGAAAATGAAAAGAAAGAATTAGAAGATAAGGTTCAAGATTTAGAAGAAAATTTGTAGGATGTATGCAAATTAGGGGAATCTCTTTTGGCATGTAGGAATACTTTTCTTACATATAGTTTGTTTTTATTTAAATAATTTTATAGATGGAGCTTCTGAGGATCTCTTGTCATCTTCCTTACAAGATTTTATAGCCAACAACATTTCTAGAAATTTTCTATAGTACTGAACTTGATCAACAAAATTTGCTTTATGAGTTTTATTTGCATGATTTAATCATAGAATACCATGAGCATAATAAGTTCTTGATAAAATTTCATGTAGGTGAAGTTCAACTAAGCACATTGCATTCTGCATTCAAAAATAAACTAGCATGGAAAAGCATATTTGAGGAGTATATAAATCATACTAAGACTACAAGATTGTATATCAGACCAACCTTTCCTATCCTCAGATTAATCAGAAAGAATTTTAACTATTCCTATTTAAGTGATGAAGTTAAAACTCATTATTTACAAGCTTTATATGATTGTGTTGTTTCTTTTGACTTGTTTTCAAGATAGAGTTTTGATTCAGTGGTGACTATAAGTGTGAAAAGATGGGACCAACTTTCAGATGAGAGGTCATGTCTCCAAATAACTTAAGATGGAGTATGAGGAGAGATACCTCAATTTTGGAAATCTTAAAAGAGGTAATAAACTCTAGGGGAGAAAAAAATGGATTGGCATGAGATATAGACACCCTTTGTTGATCATACCTATTTTAGGATGGCAGAGTTGGGCTCCACAATTAGAGGAGAAATTAAATACATGGAAACAAATAATTCAAGAACATCAGGGGTTTATAAGCAATTTAGACAAGCATATAACAGATGAATTTCATGACTATGATTTGAGTCAAAGTTTGGAAAGTAGATGCAAGAGCTATGAACATAAATGAATTTTTGCAATGGGACTTGTAAAAGGTAAAGCCTGGGGGAGATGATGAGCTTAGAATATGGCTCATCATTGACATGTTATTTCCCTCAATTCATCTCTCTAAAGATATTATCATATGAAAATTATAGATTGTTAGATAGCTATTACATGGAAAGTAGATATTTGTCTTATTTATATTGAACCAAAGACTAAACCTTTACATTGTCATTAATGTCTAATACATAGCATGTTTTAGTGATTTTTATTGTGAAGAATGCTTAAGAAGAAGACACAGGTGATGTATAGTGAAAGTTTAATTTTGATCTCCATCCAATATAACTATAAACTCACATAGATGACTTGTTTCCATATAATCCATAGACTTATTTCTACAAACTCCACAGGCTTGTTTCTACAGACTCTGTAGGCTCATTCCTACCAACTCTATAGGGTCAATTCTATGGATTCTGTAAAGACAAAGCTATAAATGGAGAAGCTGGATGCCAAATAAGATGAGAGTGAATCATTCCAGCTAGAGTCAAATGAGGAAAATACTCACCTATTATTTTGTAGGATTTGCTTTTAATAAAGTTGTATATATTTAGATCTTAAGACTATTATAAGATAATATATCTATTTCATCAAAATAATTAGGTCTCTTGGAAATCCAATCTCCTATTTTTGGATGAGTGGATCGACTAAGGAATCTTATCTCTTTGCATCCTATTTTGAGTAGATTATATTAGTATAAAAAGTAATATTTTTTTTGTAATAAAATATTATAGGAAAAATATACATATAAGCATATTATAGGTTTTAGACAAATTATAATCATTTCAATTTTATGAATTAACACTTCAATTTCTAGAATTGATTAATCTTTGTTCCTGATTCTGAGAGGAGCAAGGGCCCACTCTCCTTGGAACCAAGAACTATGTATGATATTTATATTATGTCATATTTAACTCTTTGTTATAACTAATCAAAATCTTGCTAATGTTTGCATTCATTCATAAAACATCAAAACAAATTCACAGTTCAAAAGGCATTTTCTTATTCCAAAGTAATTTCCTTTCTAAGTAAAGTGTGTTTTATTTTATAGAAAATGTGTGAAGAAAATTTCCTTTTTAAGTTAGGAGTGTGATTTTACTTTCCACGCAAGCGTAAATAGGAGTGTGATTTTACTTTCAAGCAAAGAGTGGATTTATTTGATTAAATAATTACATCTTTTCCTTTTCATCAAAAAAGTGAATCACGTATCTTAAGACACATTTATTTCATTAGTCAAAGTTAGAATAGGACCATAAAACACCTCCATAAGTAGACTTCTAGATCTACCATCCTACACCTTACTGAAAATAGCTTTGGACACCAACACTAGTTGATAAGACATCAATTGAACATTGATTAAATGAGGAGTTGAATGACACTCATCAATAGATGAAGAGAAAATAATGAGGTCATAGATAAAGACAAAGGTGGATACGGATGGAAGAATCCATGCATGGTCATATAGGTCAGGAAGAGCAAGAAAAGGAATCAAGGGAGATAAAAAAATGAAATGAAACAAATAAAAGAGAAAAAATAAAAGGTAAAATATTGGGGGTGAGAGATGCACTAAAGAATGGTTGATTGGAGAATTGAAAAGGATGGGGAGAGAAGTGTAACAATCATGAAGGGTAAGGGGAGAATGAGGGATATGGGTAGCCATGAAAGGTTTGAAAACAAGTCTAAAAAGACAAAAGAGAAAATAGTTTTGTGATAAAAATGAAAAATAAGGTAATAAATGGAAGAATATGAAACATGAGGGAAAAAGGAGTGAAATGAGGACACAAAGAGGATGAGGAGAGATGGAAGAAGTAGGTGGTATCTTGAAAAAGTAAGCATGGGTGATGATATGCAAGGAGAGGAATAATGAAGCCAAGCAGATGGTAGTTTTGGAGATGAGAATGGGATGAAAAATGGGAAAGGGGTGAAGAACAAGGGAAAGCAAAGTATGGTTGGATAAGAAGGTGAAAAGAGAAGGTAAGTGTTAATTAGCTTGTTAGAAGAGATTGAAAATTTGAAGGGGTGATTAGAAGAGATTGACAAGATAAAAAAATGGTGAGGTGGTGAATAAATAGGGGGACACAATGAAAAGGAGTGAGATGAAACTAAGGGATGAAGATAAGAGATGATAAGAACAAAAAAGAAGAATTGAAGTAGGGATATAAAGCATAGATACTCACATAGATGCAAAAGATAAGTGAGTACCATGATGGAAAGAGGAAAAAGGGAATGTAAAAAGGGCCATAGGCAAAAAGAGATAAGAAGAAAAGGTCAATTATGGAAGGCTTCTCAAAGGATAAATACCTAGGGAGAAACTAGTTGTGGAGGGAAAAGGGGAAGATAAAAAGGATGAAAGGATGGAAAAAATCAAATAGGAAAAATGGAAAATGGCTACAGTGGGAAGAGTGGTGGTACATGTAAATAAAAAATGCAATAATAAAATACATATAAAGGTTTCAAGATGCACAACACAAAGTAGAATGGGTGAGGAAAATAGAGTGATAAAGGGGTTATGACAAATAGCCAAGGGGGAGGGGAGATGATGAGGATACAGAAAGAAGTTGAAGGGAATAAAGGGAAAGGTTGGTAATAAGTTGAAAGAGAGGTATAAAATGCAAAATGTGGATGGGGAAGTGGGCGGCAAAGCATGCATAAAGAAAAATGATGGGGAGGCCAATGAAATAGAGTAGGAGGCAGTGTTATAAGAGGTAAGGGGGGCTAATGGGGAATGTTGTCAACCTTTGTGTTAAAAGAGATTGACCAACTATAAAAGTGATTAAAATATATTGATAATTTGGAGGTAGGAAGATGGTTAGGAGATAGGTAGAGAACTAGAGGAAGAGATTTTAGGTGAGAAGGGAAAAGGCTTAAGAAGAAGTATTTGATGGTGTTAAAACATAAGGATGTTGAAGAAAGAATTCAAAGATTCCTTAATATAGGACATCCTAAAAAAGAGGGCATTGTTAGTGGCAAAAATGAGTGAGAATAAAAAAAGGGAATGGGAATTAGTTGTTAGTGGCCAAGCTTCTCTTTGAGTAGTGCCTACATAGCCCATGGACATCAAGCCAATGTAGTTCAACAAGGTTTGGATGTGTGGTGTTTAAATTGGTTGCCCTAATTTGATGGACCACATGGGCTGGTTTAGGCTGACGGAGAAGGTTTGGTGAAATAATAGTTTTGGGTTTTGGTGAAGGTGTCAGTGAAAGTGAATGGGGTAGGTTGGTAAATAGTTATCATAATGATACCAAATTTAGTAGGATGAGAGATACGGATGCAAAAGGTAGGATAAATTAGAAGAGATCACAATGTGAAGTACCACAAATAATCTTCAATAGAGCTAATCCAAAGAGGAAGTGTTTTTGTGAGGAGGTTGCACCTTCTAAAATTGTTTGAGGGTAGGAGTTTGGAGATAGTGTCTACCACTACGAGCTGAGTTTTAGGAGGTGGTGCTCTATTCAGATTGTATATTTGCTATGGCTAAGGTTCATGACCACTACGATCCAAGTTTTAAGGGTAGTAATGAAGTGATGACTTGTAAAGAATTTATTTGATGGTCAAGTAGATTATATAAGGAAATAATTTATCAGTGTGGTGAGTAATAGAGGATAGACCTTGCTTGACCCAAGATCTACATGGGTAGGCTAGACAAATGGTGGCCATATCTATATCATGTGCCCTAGTTACTTGGAACCACAGACACGGGGTCCCGTTTAAAAGAGGCCCTAGTATCTGGGATTTATGTGGTCTAGGATATTGGTGATATAATTAGATTATATAGTCATTCCCACGCTATGGGTGGACTCTCATCTAGTAAAAAATAAAATATTTCCATGTTTGAGTATACATTGCCAATGGTTAGGGTTTGATGTTTAGAGCTTATGGCAATGGGCTAGTAGGAATAAGAGGGTAACATGTTAGATATTGTTGGTCAAATGTTATTATGCATGAGGTTGTGTGGATACTTATGAATTTTATGGTTATGATTGGTATGCTTATGGTTATTTTAATCTTGCCTAATGTAAAATAAATGATCATTGTTCTTGCAATGTTGGATGGTACGAGTCATGGTGAAAACATCAACCATGCACACTAAGATAAGAATAAGGCTTGATTCTTTGTTTTTGAAAAGGACTAAAAATAGGCCTAAAGTGAGATCATATTAATGAATATAAATCCTTAAAATGATATGCATGAGTGATCATTAGTTGATAAAAAAGGTTTCATGATCATAGGGTGTCAAGTAAGCTCTAAATCCCTTAATTTATAGATAGTCAAAAGGGAAGATAGGTGATAGGCTATGTGAAGGGTAATGGGTGATATGTACGATAACCTCATGTGAATTAGTTTTCCCCTTCTATAGGTGACCTAAGAATGATATTAGACAAGTCCATGTCATATGCTAGATGTAGACTAATCAATTCAATAAGTCTACATGGGAAAGCTGATTATAGCTTCTAACTTATTATGTTGCTTGAGAGCTGATTGCAACTTTAGAATTAGTTTTGATAGTGGGCCTTTTGATTTATTTTTGTATATGAGGATATAATTGATGTAGGAAGATTCCATAAAATTGATCTACTTTTGAAAAAGTTAACTCAACCATCCTTTAAGGGATTGGTCTAAGCTTATTGGCTTTGTTTTAATGTTCTTGATAGCTATCTTTCAAGGGAGTAGTCTACCTTACATGTGGCCAATTTTATTTTTATTTTTGGGAAACTATCCTTCAAGGGAGTAGTCTATAATGCTTGAGATATTGACCCAATTAATTTTTAAGATGAAATTTGTTTAGACATGGACATGTCTAATTAGGTTCAGAGGTTTACATTTATGAGGGAAAAACCTTACATAAGAAGGTTCATGATATATGAAAGGGTGTAGTTTTGAGAGACAAGGACCATGGGATTCCATCTTGTTAGAGATGAAAAGTATCCATGAGAACCATGTTATGGGTAGATCTGTGGTACCCATATTTAGGATTAGGACATGACTGTCATGGTTAATCACATAGTTCTATATTGTATTCAATTATCCTCAAAAGAGGAGGAGGAAGGTGGGTGAAGGTGAAAATCTCATAATCAAGGGATGAGCTCAAGTTAGACACACAAGTGAGTTTGATACTTATTTAATATAAAATAGATATAGATGTGAAGCATTGAGAGGATTAGGTTATATTTTGCCTTCGAGAAAGGATAAATGATAAGCTCCTAATCCATACTTATGGGTGATGATGTAGGGTCCAAGATGATTGAAGGCAAACTTTCCCCATTTACTCTTCTCCATGTTGGTCACATGGTTTTATTTTAGGATGAGATATTTGATATTGAATTCCTATTGTTTGAGGTGATTTTTATAAGTGTGTGTGATACACTTTGATAGATATAAAGTTGGGTGAGAGTTGCTAAATGATGCTCATCAAGTAGCTCAAGTTGAGATAAATGATGTTGATGAAAATATTCTTTATAAATGATATCCTTTAAATATATATGAAGAGAGGGGATTTGGAATTTAAGAAGCAATATTTCCTATATTTCAAAGACTAGACAAAAAGGGGTAGCACTAGTGGAGGTTTTAATGCTAGTGTGATAGGCCCATAAGGCAAACGAGATGTGCAAGTGCCAATCTCGACATGAAGCACTGACAAATTTGGTTAATATTTTGGTGAGGGTTTTATTAGAGGCTTCCACTTATCCATTTTATTATGTTTAGTAAGGTGAGGAAAATCTTAAATCAATTCCAAATGCATCACATAAACCTTAGACTTTCTTATTCTTGAAGGATTTGCCATTATCGGTGATGATCTTATGAGGAACACCAAAGTGGTCGATAATATGGTGGTTGATAAAGTCGATAATATTTTCTACTTTGGTAGAGACTAAAGGAATATCTTTCACCCACTTGGTGAAGTATTTGGTTGTTGTGATGATGGAGCTATGTCACTGTGAAGAATGGGGGTTAATTTCCCTAATGAGATTGAGTCCCCATTGAGAGAAAATCCAAAAGTCCTTAGATACTTAGAGGCTATTGGATGGTGCATGATGTATATTAGTATGATTTTGACATTTAACACACTTTTTTACATAATCACAATAGTCTTGGTTGAGGGTGGGATAATAGTAACCAAGGTGAAGGATACATTTAGCAATCGCTAGGCCACTAAAGTGTCCCCCATAGATCCCATCATGTGTTTCTTTGATGGCATGGGAAGCTTCATGGCTACATAAGCAATCAAAAAGGATACCATAAAAACCATGTTTGTAAAAGATTCCCCCTAGTATGGTGTAATGAGAGGTACTATGAATAAAAGCTCTTTGGGCATTCCTAGAGAGGTTGGTAGGAAAATGCCTAGGTTGAGGTAGTTAAAAGTTTGGTCATACCGAATGTCAAATAGGGATTGTTTTACATTAAAAATGGTAGGGAGATAAGATTGGCCATAAGAGGGTGTGGTAAAATAATAAATGGTGACAAATATTTTGGAATTAGAAGGCTGAGAAGGGATCTAAGAAGCAAGGCAAGCCATTGTATCTACAAATTTATTGGTAGATCAGGGAACGGATTGGACTAGGTAATGCTCTAATGATTTTAAGATTTTATCAACTAAAAGTTTACATTGATAGGAACCATAAACCTAGTTGAGCACAAGCTGGGAATCACCAAAGATAGGGATTATCTTAATTCCTTAGCTTTGAGCAGTTCAAAGACCTATCACTAGGGCTTCATACTCAACCATATTATTCATGCATTCAAAGTCAATTTTGAAGGAGAAAGGAAGGGGTTCACCATCAAGAGGAATGAGAATAACTATGGCACCCCCTCTTTGTTGGTATCTAGAGCCATCGAAGAACATGGTCATTTGGTAGGTCATGTCATCTTCTTGAAAAATAGTCATGATAGACTCATTCAACAAGACAAGATAGGGTGGTTGGTTATTTTGCAGATGAGATTCAACCAATTAATCAGCAATGACCTAACCTTTAATTGACTTCTATTAGAGTAATTCAAGGTCAAATTTAGCTAGGATCATGAGCCACTTAGCCATAAATTAATTTTGGTATGGTTTAAAGTGCATGTATTTGAGTAAGTCAATATTAATGATAACATAGGTTTTATGGTTAAGAAGGTAGTGGTAGAGTTTGGTGACCATGAAGTTCAATTCTACGTAGATTTTATTAATGTTTGTATATCAAGTTTCACAGTCTACAAGCATACGACTAATGTAGTATACATCTTTCTCTTTGTGTTGTTCATCTCAATGAGCCAACATTACCCCTAGGGAATGGTCAGTGGTAGAAATTTATAGGTAAAAGGGGTGGTCATCCTTCAAAGGGGTGAGGGTAGATGGTGACAAAATGTACTATTTGAGTGAATCAAAGGCCTTTTGATAATAACCACTCCATTTAAAATATACATCCTTATTTAGAAGGTGATGAAAAGGTTGAAAATGATCTAAAAGTTAAGAAATGAAATAGCAAATGGATTGAAATCTTCCCTGAAGGATACAAAGTTGTTTAAGGTTGGTTGGAATAGGCATGTCCAAAATTTCTCTAACTTTATCAGAGTCTACTTCAATTCCATGAAGAGAGATGATGAAGCCACAAAGCTTTCCTAAAAGGACCCCAAAAATGCATTTCTTAGGGTTTAGGCAAACATTATAATGGATGAGGTATTCAAATATGATCATAATAATAGCCAAGTGGTATTTTTAGAGTTTGGATTTCCTAACAAGGTCATCCACATAGTCTTCTATGATCTTATGGATGATATCATGGAAAATATAAGCCATGGCACATTGGTAGGTTTCACTTCTTTAACCTAAAAGGCATGAATCTATAGTAGAAAGTTACCTAAGGGGTCATAAAGGAAATTTTATGTTGATCTTTAGGAGAAATCAAGATCTGATTATAACTTGAAAACCCATCCATGAGAGATAATATCTCATTGGTAGCCATAAGATCAACAAGATAGTCAATGCTAGGGAGAGGGAATTTATCTTTGGAGTAGGTGAGGTTAAGGTCATGAAATTCCACATAAATGTGTAAACCCCCATTGACTTTGGTGATAGGTATGATGTTTGAGACCCATTAGGAGTAGTCAATGTGCTGAATGAAGTGTACATATAAGAGATGTTGAAGCTCTTCTTTGACAAGAAGGGCTATGCAAAGATGTATACATCAATTTTTTTTAATAGGCTTAGCATCATGGTGAGTGACTATGTTATGGGTAGCAATTGTAGGGTCAATCCTAGGAATATCATTTTAAGACCAACCAAATGTTATGTTGAGGTCTTAGAGGAAAGAGGAGAAATCTTGGAGTTCCTTGGTATTCAATGATTAGCCCAATTTAACAATGTGGGGGTCATCTAAAGTGCCCAAGTTGATATCGATGGTAGATTTATTTAACATAGTTAAGGCCTCAAGAGGAAGGGATTTGTGGATAGAAGACTTCCTTGCACCTAGGTGGGTAAGAATGGAATCATCATCTTGATGTTGGATGGTGTTGATGGTGGGAGAATCGTTCTCTACTATTTTAAGATGTACGAGTGGAAAGACCTTGGTTTGGACACTCTTTTGGTAGATGAGAGGGATCAAACTTACAATATTGATAACAAAAAAGTTAGGAGGGATTATATCGAGGTTTTCGAGTGGAAAAAGTGATTGGGTTGGCAAGGATGGGATATCTTCCCCTATGGTGGCAATGGGTTTGGATGAATTGGTGGATTCTTGAGGTGGTTCGTACCCAAAGCCAAATGACTCATGAGGTTGAAAAGTTTTGAAATGAGGTAACTCATGAGGCCCTTGTTCATAACAATTGAGGCCAAATCCTTTCTAAGCATATTTATAAAGATATAACTTAATGAACTCTAGTTTGCTAAGATAGGTAAAAGTTAGAGGTAAATGGTTGGATGGATGATGTAGTGGTAGGGGTTGGAAGTGGCTGATCAAGTCCCCCATAAATGAATTTTTTTGATGGTTAAGAAGACTAATGAAGATGATGGTTCCAATGTTAGGGTCGTAAGAAGGGTCATGTCTAAGATTCCCATATTCTTGGGGGGTAAGGAAGGCATCTAAGGCTAAGAGTATATATTACCCAAAATAAATATGTTGGAATGTGGTTGTCACAAGGTCTTCTATAAGAATCTAGGAAGAGGGGATAGATGAGCTAGTGGAAGCTTCATCAAAAATAGGCATGGAAATGCTATGGGTTTTGGCTAGTGAGGTTGTGTTGTTGGTAGATGGTTGTGTAGTGGATAAGGGAGGAAGAAGGACATCATTAGGTTGATATGCCATATTTTAATATGTAAAAGGACTAGGGTCAGCTTGAATAGTCATAACTTTCACTTCATGTTCAAACTTGACACATCGATTAGGGTGGAAGGGACACAACTCATGGCACAAATCCAAGGGCATCCAAGTAAAATATTGTATTGAAACTCTCTTTCTACAAAATAAAATAGTTTAGGAATAGTATGAGGTCCTACACAAATGTGGAGGACAACTATGCCCAAGGTGGTAACCATAGTATCATTGAAATAATGAAGAACCACTAAGGTTTTAAACATGATGTTTTTAGGTAATTATAGCTGGTTATAAGCATGGGAGGAGATAATATTGATGATAGCTTCCCCATTAATCATCACCCTTTTTATGTGGGTTTGATTGATATGTCATAATGAAGAGAGGGAGATCGGGATCCTCTGAATGAATAGAAGGTATTTTTGAATTTTTAAAAGTGACAAGGTTGGAAGTCTGAAGGGTACTAACAAAAGTAGCTAGAGGCTAAAGATCATCAGGTTAGACTTCGATGGATTGTAAAGCCTCTATAATTACTTAATAGTGATGGGGGGAGGTAGAGATTAACTCATACAAGCTCATATTTATTGGAGTTTGGTGAAGTTACCTAAGGATAGATTTTTGGATGGATATTCTATATGGGTTAGGGTATGGAGGGTTAGATGGAGAAGAACCTAAGATAGACACCTTAGGTTTTTTTGGAGATGGAGAAGGTTGGGTAATTATTAGCTTGGGATTTCAAAGAGGGGTAAGTCTAAGGAATGGATGCCTTAGTCTTCCCTTTATCATTTTCTTGGGCCTAAGATCAGGTAACCATGTGAATAATGTGGATAAGGGGGTTCTCTAGGTTGGATGATCCCTTCGGTTCCTCCTCTTCACTTTTGGGTGAGACTGAAGGTAAGATGGGTTGAGTAGGTGGTTGGATTAGCAATGGGGATAAAGGAGGTTTGCTTTATAACATATCATCATCTTTGAATAAGTTTTGAACCATAATTTAGAGAGCTTTATAGTTCTCAGTGTCATGTCCAGGTGCCTTATGATATGCACATATCAAGTTATCATTAAACCAAGAGGGTTTGGTACGTGAAGGATCAAAAGGTTTGATGGGTGGTAAGCTCAAGGAAGAAGTTTTCAATAACCATTGGAGGGTGGTCAAGTAAGATTCGGCTAAAGGTAGTAAAGGTTTAGTGGTTTTTATTTTGGGTGTTGAAGTAGAAAGTTGTGGGGACATGGTTTTAGTGATAGGTGTCTTGGGTAAATTGGTATACTTAGTTGATGGTTTTGGTTTGGGTAAGGTGTTGAATGAGCTAGAGGAAAATGATGGTAAGGTAGGTGGCTTAGGGATTATTGGTGTAGTTGGGAAAGGTGCTTTAGAAAGAAAATATAAAGGTGTGACTAATAACGGCAGTGGGGTTTTGGTAAAAATGGTGGATTTTGTGTTTAAGGTAGAGGGATGGCGACCCAAAATAGAGGGAAAGGTTGATGAAGGTAAAATCTAGTATTTTGGGCCCTTTGGTGATTTTACCTCTTTAGTTGTTTTAGTTGTTAGTTTTGGAGGGGATTTGTGTTAAGGTGTGGAGCTAAAAGCTTCACCAAGTGAGCAGATTGCAAAGTTGCAGGTTTACACAGTCACTGGCATCAGTCAAAAGCAACCAACGCCAGTCAGGAGTAGACCAAGAGATGCCGGCATTGGTCATGGATCAGCCGACGTTGGTCACAGGCAAACAAGAAGGAACTGATGTCGGTTACCTATGTGTCCAGAAAGCTATTTATGTGGATAGAACAGAGTGTTTGCATGTTAGGATTAAGTGATAGTCTTAAGTCTGCATCTCTATTATTAGTAAGACTATTTAGAGCCCTTAATTAGGAGGTGCATCTGATGGCTGTAGTTGTATGCTCATGTTTCCTAATTATTATATAATAGGATAGATCTTCTTAGCTTATTGTATGAGTAGAGTGTTGAACAGTATAGAATTGTATATGTGTATCAATCCAGGTTGTTGGAGTTGATTGTAATTGAGAGAGAGAGAGATCTTGAGGGAAAGAGATCTAGAGATAGATCTATACATCTGACTTCAATTGTATTCCTTCTGTAGAGAGTTTAATACAAGTTTTTAGGGTGGTTTCTTGTATCTCTTATTGTTTGCTATTTTTTTATTCTAGTTACTTATCTTTTTGGTTTAATTCTACATTTAATTGCTTTCATATTGTAATCAACATTGTTGGTTGATCCCCAACAAGTGGTATCAGAGCTCAGGTTGACTAATAGGTGTTTCAGATATAGTTAGTGTGTATTGATTATAGGGTACTCACAGGGGTTTCTGTAGGGATTTTTGTTTGAGTGGGAGAGGCAATGGCAGAAGAAAGTAAACTGAGAATGGAGAAGTTCAATGGCAAAAATGATCAACATTGGAGAATGTAGATAGAGGATTATATGTATCATAAAAATCTATACTTACCATTAGGTGGGGTTTTAAAGAAGCCCAAAGACATGGATGATGAAGAATGGGAAGTTCTTGATAGAAAGGCTCTGGGGTCTATAAGATTGAGTCTGGCATCTACTGTGATATCTAATTTATCACAGGCAAAGTCTACGGTAGAGTTAATGACTACTTTAGCAAATTTATATGAAAAACCCTCAGCTTCAAATAAGGTATATCTTATGAAGCAGTTATTTAATTTGTGAATGCAAGAAGGTGGATCTGTATCTAATCATCTGAATGATTTCTATGGAATTGTAAATCAATTAAGTTCAGTCAAAATTGTGTTTGATGATGAAATTAAAGCTCTTTTAATATTATATTCTTTACCTGAAAGCTGGCATAGCTTGGTAATGGCAGTTAGTAATACTGCATCTGCTTCAAATATTTTAAAAGTAGAGGATGTTGTTAGTGTAATCTTGAATGAAGAAATTCACAAGAAAAGCATAGAGGAAACATCAGGGAATGATTTAAGTTTTGAGAGTAGGGGAAGGAAAAAAGAGAAGAGCAAGAAAGGGAGATCAAGGTCTAAGTCAAAGGTGGGAGGTAGATCTAAATCCAAAAATGGCAGGAAGCCACAATGCTAGAATTGTGGAAAAATAGGGCACATAAGAAAAGATTGTTGGTCAAAGCCTAAGGAGGACAATCAACACGAAGGAAAAGAAGAAGCAAAGGTTGCAGGTATTGCACAAGATGCTCTTATATTCTCTTTGCATAATAATATAGAATCTTGGGTTTTAGATTCTGGTGCATCTTTTCATGCTACCCCTAATAGAGAATATTTTAGTGACTATGTCCATGGAGATTTTGGAATAGTGTATTTAGGGGATGATGAGCCTTGTAAAATTATTGGCAAAGAAAAAGTGCAGCTGAAAATGCAGAATGGCAACACATGGTGTTGAGAGATGTCATGCATGTTCCTAGCTTGAAGAGGAATTTGATTTTTGTAGGGAAGTTAGGGGATGAGGGTTGTACAGTAACTCTCACAGCTAAATCCTAGAAGGTGACCAAGGGTGCACTTGTAATGGCCAGAGGTAAGAGAGTAAGTACTCTCTATATATGTAATTGTGTTACTAATAATTCTCCTTCTATATTATCTACTTCAGATGTGGATGCAAAATTGTGGCACTCTAGGCTCGGCCACATGAGTGAGAAGGGAATGTCCATTCTTAAGTCAAAAGGTAAGCTTTCAAATTTGAAAAGCATAGATCTGGATTTTTGTGAGCACTGTGTTTTTGGAAAATAGAAGAGAGTGAGTTTTCTCAAGACTGGGTCAACAAAGAAGAAGCATAAGTTGCAGCTTGTTCACACAAACGTGTGGGGACTGGCTTAGGTTGCTTCTATTAGAGGATCACAATACTATGTTTTGTTCATAGATGATGCTACAAGAAAGGTATGGGTCTATTGTATTAAGAATAAATCTGATGTATTTGAGACTTTTAAGATTTGGAAAGCTATGGTTGAGAATGAAACAGGTAGGAGATTGAAGTGCCTGAGATCTGACAATGGTGGTGAGTTCTACAGCTATAAGTTCAACTGGTATTTTTATATGCATGGAATCCATAGGCAAAGGATGGTTCCAAGGACACCTCAACAAAATGGAGTTGCTAAAAGGATGAATAGAACAATAATGGAGCGTGCAAGGTGTATGAGATTGCATGTTGGTTTGCCCTTAGAGTTTTGGGTAGAAGCTGTTGATACTGCAGTGTACCTGATTAATAGAGGGCCCTCTACAACTCTAGATGGTGGAATTCCATAAGAGGCATGGATAGGTAAAAAGGTAGATCTCTCATTTCTCAAAGTTTTTGGTTGTAAAACCTTTGTGCACATTGATAAGGAAAATAGAAAGAAGCTGGATGTTAAGTCTATGAGGTGCACATTTATTGGCTATGGCTCTGATGATTTTAGATTTAGGTTTTGGAATCTAAGAACTAATAAGATAATTAGGAGCCATGATGTTGTTTTCAATGGAAAAGTGATGTATAGTGATCATCTCAAGAAGCTAAATCAATATGGGTAGAGCAATGGAGAATTGGACAAGGTGATGGTCCAAAATGAGCTCGTAGGAAAAATTAATCACAGACAGGAAAACACAAAGACCAACGTCAGTCAGGCAGGAACCAATGTCGGCAATACAGGAACCGATGTCGGTCATATAGTGACCGACGTCGACCAAGAAGGAACTGACGTCGGTCAAAAAGAACCGATGTCAGCTAGTTATAGGCTTGAAGGTGATGGAGGTCGGTCACTATCAGAGAATTCAGGCAGACAACGTGTTGTGAATGAGTCTCAAACACCCATCAGGCAGTCAGAAAGGGTAAGTAAACCTCCAATTCAATATTCCCCTTCATTATTCTATTTATTGCTAACTGATGGTGGAGAACCAAAGAGTTTTGATGAAGCAATACAGGTGGAATCCAAGAATCAATGGGAGCTAGGCATGAATGAGGAGATGGAGTCCTTGAAAGAGAACCAAACATGGGATTTGGTTGAGTTGCTAGCTGGTAAGAAGTACACTGAAGAACAAATGGACCTACAGATTGAAAGAAGGTGAGAATGGACAGATGAGATATAAGGCCAGATTGGTAGTGAAAGGATTTGCACAAAAACTAGGTATTGATTTTGGTGAGATTTTTTCTCCTATTATTAAAATGACTTCTATACAGACTGTATTGTCTTTAGTTGCTATTGAGGATTTGCATCTTGAATAGCTTGATGTTAAGACAACGTTTCTTCATGGAGATTTGGATGAAGAAATATATATGGATCAGCTGGAAGGATTTGAGGTCAAAGGTAAGGAGAAGTTAGTGTGCAGATTGAAGAAAAGCTTGTATGGCCTCAAGCAAGCTCCTAGATAGTGGTATTTGAGATTTGATAGGTTTATGACTGAGCATGGCTATATTAGGTGTCAATCTAACCATTATGTGTATTTTAAGAGATTGAATAATGGTAGATATATTATTTTGTTGTTGTATGTAGATGATATGCTGGTTGCAGGATCACACATGCAAGATATCTCTGAGCTTAAGGTGAAATTAGCTCACATGTTTGCCATGAAGGATTTGGGAGCAGCAAAGAAAATCCTTGGCATGAGCATTAAGAGAGATAGAAAAAATCATAGGTTGATGTTGTCTCAAGAGGATTATGTGAACAAGGTGTTGAAATGGTTCAATATGCAGGATGCAAAATCGATAAGCACACCTTTGGCTGGACATTTTAAGTTGAGTAAAGAATAATGTCCTAATTCACATGATGAGGTAGAGTACATGAGTAGAGTTCCATAATCTTCTATAGTAGGGAGTTTAATGTATGCAATGGTTTGTACTAGACCAGATATTTCCCAAGCAGTGGGAGTTGTAACTAAGTATATGGCCGATCTAAGAAAGGAGCACTGGAAAGCAGTTCAGTGGATCCTTAGATATCTGAGAGGAACCAGCAGTAGGCATTTGTGCTATGGAGGTTCAGATACTTCTCTACATGGTTATGTAGATTCAGATATGGTAGGTGATTTGGATGGTAGAAGGAGCACCACAGGATATGTTTTCACTGTTGGTGGAACGGTGGTTAGCTGGATATCAAAGTTGCAGAAGGTTGTTGCCTTGTCAACTATAGAAGCAAAGTATATTGCAGTCACAGAGGCTAGTAAAGAGATGATATGGATGACACGGTTCATGGAAGATCTTGGAAAAGAGCAAGAGAGTTGTAGATTGTATAGTGATAATCAGAGTGTAATTCATTTGGCTAAGAATTCAGCCTTTCATTCAAGAACAAAGCATATACAGCTTAGGTACCACTTCATAAGACAGGTATTGGAGGATGGTGAGTTGAAGCTGGAGAAGATCCATATAGATAAGAATCATGTTGATATGTTAACCAAGCCAGTAACAAAGGAGAAGTTGAATCTTCATTCAACTTCTGTTGGTCTTCATGATTGAGTTGAAGATGGAGGAGCTAGAAGATGTTACTGTACAGGTACTGGTGCAGCTGTTTATCTCCAAGTGGGAGATTGTTAAGGTGTAGAGCTAAAAGCTTCACCAAGTGAGCAGATTGCAAAGTTACAGGTTTACACAGTCACCGGCATCGATCAGGAGCGACTGACGTCGATCAGGACTAGACTAGGAGATGCCAGCATCGGTCATGGATCGGCCGACGTCGGTCACAGGCAAACAGAAAGGAACCAATGTCGGTTACCTATGCATCTAGAAAGCTATTTTCATGGATAGAACAAAGTGTTTGCATGTTAGGATTAAGTGATAGTCTTAAGTCCGCATCTCTATTATTAGTAAGACTATTTAGAGCCCTTGATTAGGAGGTGCATTTGATGGCTGTAGTTGTATGCTCATGTTTCCTAATTATTATATAATAGGATAGATCTTCTTAGCTTATTGTATGAGTAGAGTGTTGAACAATACAGAATTGTATATGTGTATCAATCCAGGTTGTTGGAGTTGATTATAATTAAGAGAGAGAGAGCTCTTGAGGGAAAGAGATCTAGAGAGAGATCTGTACATCTGAGAGAGGTGTGGAAGAAAAGAAGTTTCTTCAATTGTATTCCTTCTGTAGAGAGTTTAATACAAGTTTTCAAGGTGGTTTCTTGTATCTCTTATTGTTTGCTATTTTCTGATTCTAGTTACTTATCTTTCTAGTTTAATTCCAAATTTAATTGCTTTCATATTGTAATCAACATTGTTGGTTGATCCCCAACAATTTGGTCACTTTAGTTATCTTGGAGGGTTTAGGTTTTTAAGGGTGAGTTAATTTAGAAGGGGTTTTGGTTGGTTTGGTGGAGTTTTTAGTTATTTTAGAGGGGCTAGGTTGGTTTATCAAAGAAGGGGTTAGAAGTTCTAGTTTGGTTCCCTTACCTTTATCTTGACCTTTGATAGAAGGTTTTGAAATTAGATGTTGGGTAGATGGAGTCATCTTCTCTTATGAGATATAGTTTCCAAAGAGGGGGTGGATGGTTTTGAGATAGGGGAGGTAGGTGTGGTATCCTCCAATGGAGGTGTGGATATGGTTGCTTCCTTTATTTGGGTGTCCAAAGGAATAGAAGGCAATCTTTTTTTTTTAATAGGGGAATGGGGAAAGAATCAGTTCAGGTAACATTTTCTTCATCAATGGGCTCACTAGTAACCACATTAATAGTATCTACCTCATGAGATGATCTAGGTTTATTTTGATGATGAGGGGTAGAAGGAGCATGATTAGGGAAAGGTTTGCAAAATATGTTGAGGGTTTGTTTTGGTGGCACATTAGGATTGTCCAATGTGAGGTCCCCCTTGTCAATGAGGGATTGGACAAGGTAATTAAAGGTATTGCATCTGTTGATGTCATGTCTTATGACTCAGTGAAAATCACAATGGTTATTCTTATTATATGAACTGGGTATGAGGTGAGAAGTATCAAACTATTGGGGTGGTTTAATTAGTGGAAGTTGATGATTTTGGATTTTAGTAACATTTCCAAAATGGAAGGATAAGGCTCCCCAAGTGGAGTTAATGGTTTATGGTTATTCTAAGTTTAGTTTCTTTATTTTTGTTTTGGATAATTGAAGGGGTTAGAGGTTTGGTTCCTTGGGTTTTGTTGGCTGGTAGATGGTATAGGTGCATCTTTGATGATAATAGTGTTAGTGGTGGCTTTGCTCTTGGAATTGGTATTGGTTGTGTTGTTTAGTTTAGAAGGAGAGGGCTCATTAGTTTTGTAAGTTAGGTTTTTGTTCTTCAACTTTAATCTTCCCTTATCAATGGCTCTATTCTCTAGTTTGTGAGCTATGGTAAAAGATTCATCAAATGTCTAGAAGCTTTAGACATGCAATGTGAATGAGATGTGTTTTTCACATGCCTAGGTAAAGAGTTCTATAAGCTCAAGTTGAGTCAATTAAAAGGAAAGTTGGTTGATTAGGATCCTTCAATGAGCCAAAAAATTATTAATAGAATCATCTTCAAATTTATGAATGGAGTAGAGGTTAGTAATAGAAACATTATTGGATATATTGATCAAAAAGTGATCCAAAAATGTTTGGGATAGTTGGGCGAAGGAGAAGATGGAGTATTTTGGGATGGCACTATACCAATCTAATGGTGGTCCGGATAAGGACATAAGAAAGGTATGGAGGAGGAAAGATTCATCATAGGAAATCAAGTAACATGCATGCCTAAATGCTCTTAAATGTTGTTGGGGGTCCTCCTTGTCAGGAATCTAGAACAACAAACATGCTCTGACTCAACTCGTTAGGATCTTGCTCTTCAGAAAGAGCACCGTATGATTACCAAATATATAAGCAATTGAATATGCGGAAATAACCAGAAACACAAGTAACTAGAATTCACCAATAGCACAGAATATGAGAGACAATACACTATCTTGTATTAACACTATACAGAAAAGAATACATCAAAGAGCCGCCACACTCTTTCACCTTACAGAGATTCGCCACACCTCAAGTGTACAGTAATTCTTCTCACACACACTCTCCTACACAAAAATGGTCCCAACAACCAACTCACACACAGAATTGGTGTTCACCTCACCAACCAGTCAGTAATAACCCTGCCGGTACACCAAGCACTCTATAGCACTTCAAGCTGATCTCTCATGAACCTGCAACCTGCAATTCAAAGACCAAACTTACATGTAGATCACCAATGAGCTTGCAACAACCTGCAACTCATAGATCTTACAACTAGAAGGAACTCTTCCTTTCTATCTCATGCCTTATACAATACATGCCAATGGGTCTATAAATAGATCCCTAACTCAAACAATAACTAAGACTCTTAATTTAGACAATTATCCTCGCAACCCAAGACTCTGGCTGGTCTTGACATGCAAACTCATCGTTCACTTAACTAACTGTCCGTGAAACGAACACTTCAGGAACACACAGGCGACCGACGTCGGTCCCTGCTGGTCTGGTTCTGCCGACGTCGGCCGACTTCCTGCCGTCGCCGGTTGCATTCTGCACTGGATCCTGCCGACGTCGGTCATGCTGCCGATGCCGGTTCCTGTAGAACTCAGCAACCATCTATTCCTAGTTTGCAAAGGTTGAAGCTTTTAGCTCCACAACCTAATAATCTCCCACTTGGAGATAAACAGCTGCAACCTGTACCTGTACATGTACACCGTCTAGTTTGTTTCCTTGGCTTTGTATCCCTCCTCAAGATCACTCTTGAAGACCAACCACCACAAAATCTGTGGTGCAAAATATGTCATCCAAATTACCTGCCACATCCGCATCTACAACCATGTAGAAAAAGAACTTGACCCTGCATAGCATGTGCACCTGCTGCTGGTCCCACTGAACTGCCCTTCAGTATTACTCTCCTGGATTGACTCCAAACTTGTGACAACTCCCACTGCTTGGGAAAACTCAGGTTTAGTACATACCATGCACTCAACCTCATTATGTGAATCAAGACACCTGTTCTATGAACTGTCTAACCATCGGTGTGCTAACCGGTTTCACACAATCATCCTGAAACAAAGTCAACAAGACCTCCATGTCTCTAGAACACACTCATGCCAAAGAATCTTGCTGCTCCTAGATTCTCCATGACAAACACCTGAACTAGCTTTACCTTTAGTTCAGAAATACCTGTATATGTAACCCTGCAACAAGCACATCATACAGAAAATAGAATAGTGTAGCTAATACTATCCAACCTGGTAAAGAGAAACACAATGATCAAACCTCCATTGCCCTGCAGCTAATACAAGATCATATACCCTGATCTACCATCTCACGTATCCATTTCTGCTCTTCTTCATCTTCAACATCTATTCGTCTCTCAGTGCTTACTTCCAGCTGGCAACACTACCCAAAACACCTGTTTGGTTCTCCTCCAATGAATCACATCCTCATTCATGCCAAGCTCCCACTATTTCCTGGATCTACCTGTTCTGCTTCTTTAATAACTTCCTGGTCCTATGCCATAAGTGAGAAACAAGTAGTGTAAAGAAGGGAAATGACGAATTTAAGAACTTACTTACACCTTCAGTCCTCCATATGGGCGCTTGAGACTCCATGAAAACTAGCTGTCCACCCAAAATTCATCTCAGTAACCGATGCCGGTCACATCTCAGTCTACAGCCGATCGATGCCGGTTCCCTGTGACTGCCTCTCTGCCAACGTCGGTTTCCCCTGGCCGACGCCGGTCTCTGTCTGCCCTGAGTCACCGACGTCGGTCCCTGTCTGGATGCCGACGCCAGTTTTCCTGCCGACGTCCGTCTCTGTGTTTTTCTTGTGAGACCTGACTTTTTCCCGCGAGCTCTTTTTGGATCAAAACCTTGTCCAAATCACCCTTGCTCTGCTCAAAATTCCTCTGCACCTTATGCTGAACTCTGTCCGTCACTTTCTCCTTGAAAACCAAGGCTTTCCCATTCTTGTCACTAACATCAGATTCCTCAAGAAACCTTACTTTCTTCTTCTGCATACAAAAACCACGATCCATGCCTTCCAAATCCGAAAGCATATTCTTTGACTCAATAACCAGCATCTCCTTCTTATCTATGTGACCAAGCCTATCAAGCCACATCTCTGAATCTACAGCTGAAGTAGATAACCCAGAAAGAGAATCAGTAAAACAAGTAGATAGATAAAGCGTACCTACTTTCTTACCTCTAGCTATAACAAGTGTACCCTTGGTAACCTTCCAAGAGTCCACTGTGAGAGTTACTGTGCAACCCTCTTCACCCAAACTTCTAACCGAAATCAGATTCTGCTTCAGAACTGGGACATGCATGACCTCCTTTAACACCCATGTGTCACCTGTCTGCAATTTCAGCTTCACTTTGCCTTTGCCAACAATCTGACAAGACTTACCATTCCCTACACAAATTTCTCCAAAGTCTCCCTGGACATACTCATGAAAAAATTATCTATGTGGAGATGCATGAAAAGAGGCACCAGAATCTAATACCCAAGATTCTACTTTATCCAAAGAACATACCAGAGCATCCTGTGCAACGTAGCCTGCAACATCTGCTTCTTCTCCATGTTCTTCATGATGATCTTCACCCGATCTGCAATCTCTCTTTAAGTGCCCTTGCTTTCCACATTTCCAGCAGGTTATTCTGCCATACCTAGACTTGGATCTCTTGCCTGTCTTTGACCTTGATCTCCCACGCTCTGTCCTCTCTCTTGGCCTTCCTCTTCCTTCAACACTCAAAGCATTTCCAGATAATTCACCTGTGCTTTTCCTGCGTATCTCTTCATTCAAGATTACACTCACAACATCATCCACTTTTAAGATTTTTGAAGGAGACACAGTATTAGAAACTGCCATTACCAAACCTTCCCAACTTTCAGGTAATGAACACAAGATTAAGAGAGCTCTAAGTTCATCATCAAATACAATATTAACTAAACTTAACTGGTTTACCAAACCATGGAAATCACTAAGATGGCTATGAATAGATCCACCTTCCAACATTTGCAAATTAAATAAACGCTTCATAAGAAATACCTTGTTTGAAGCCGAGGGTTTTTCATATAAATTTGCCAAAGATTTCATCAACTCCACTGTTGTCTTACACTGTGATAAGCTGGAAATCACAGATGAATCAAGACTCAATCTAACAGATCCCAGAGCCTTCCGATCAAGAACCTCCCATTCTTCATCTTTCATATCCAAGGGTTTGCTAGTAAGTACAAATCTTTCTGATACAGATAGTCCTCAATCTGCATCCTCCATAATTGGTAGTTCTTGCCATTAAACTTTTCCATTCGTAGTTGACTGCTTTCTGTCATTGCTCAACTCCCACTCAAACAGAAACCCTGTGAGTAACCTGTAATCAAAACACACTACCCAGATCTACACCAATCTGTTAGTATCCCAACCAAAAGCTCTGATACCACTTGTTGGTATCAAGCTCAAGAACCTACAACCAAGGCTCTGATACCACTTGTCAGGAATCTAGAACAACAAACATGCTCTGACTCAACTCGTTAGGATCTTGCTCTTCAGAAAGAGCACAGTATGATTACCAAATATATAAGCAATTGAATATGCGAAAATAACCAGAAACACAAGTAACTAGAATTCACCAATAGCACAGAATATGAGAGACAATACACTATCTTGTATTAACACTATACAGAAAAGAATACATCAAAGAGCCGCCACACTCTTTCACCTTACAGAGATTCGCCACACCTCAAGTGTACAGTAATTCTTCTCACACACACTCTCCTACACAAAAACGGTCCCAACAACCAACTCACACACAGAATTGGTGTTCACCTCACCAACCAGTCAGTAATAACCCTGCCGGTACACCAAGCACTCTATAGCACTTCAAGCTGATCTCTCATGAACCTGGCAATTCAAAGACCAAACTTACATGTAGATCACCAATGAGCTTGCAACAACCTGCAACTCATAGATCTTACACTAGAAGGAACTCTTCCTTTCTATCTCATGCCTTATACAATACATGCCAATGGGTCTATAAATAGATCCCTAACTCAAACAATAACTAAGACTCTTAATTTAGACAATTATCCTTGCAACCCAAGACTCTGGCTGGTCTTGACATGCAAACTCATCGTTCACTTAACTAACTGTCCGTGAAACAAACACTTTGGGAACACACAGGCGATCGACGTCGGTCCCTGCTGGTCTGGTTCTGCCGATGTCGGCCGACTTCCTGCCATCGCCGGTTGCATTCTGCACTGGATCCTACCGATGTCGGTCATGCTGCCGATGCCGGTTCCTATAGATTTCAGCAACCATCTGTTCCTAGTTTGCAAAGGTTGAAGCTTTTAGCTCCACAACCTAACACTCCTTGCTTTGAAATTTAGAGAATTTTGGAAATTCCCATTATAGAGGATATGGTCAGAGAGGGATAGATGGATGGATGGGTTCATTTCAAATTTTTTAATAAGAGATAAGGTTATGTGACCCTACGATGGATGACTCAAGGGTAGTCATCTTCTCCATTAGCATCTTGACCAAGTTTGTTTGGGGTTGTTGGGTTGGATAAGTATATGACATGTTTTATTGGGGCTGGGTGACATGGGAATAACTAGTGGATGATTGGGATGATGTTATGTGTGTGTGTGTGTGAGGTCACATAAGGTTAGGTAGAAGGTGAAGGTATGTATACTTATGTGTTAGGAATATAATGATAAGATGTCATGGGTAAGTGTTGGAAGGTCGAGATTCGGGGGTTAATGTGTGGCATCAAAGTGGTTAGTGGGTTTGTTGGTTGAAGGTGGTTAGTGACCAAAGTGTTTATAGGGGGAAGTGTTTATAGTATGCAGAGCACTAGATTTTGAGATTGGGTTATGGTTGAGGTATTGGTTGCTACCAAATGGAGGATGGAAGTAGGAGTAGAGGATAATGCTATAGTAGGTAGGGTATAGGTGACTAAGGGTAAGGTTGAATCCACTTAGGGTGTGACAGGTGGTGGAAGGTTAGGGGGTGAAAGTTTGGTTTGGGTTTTGGTGGAGGGGATGTTGGAAGAGGTATGGGTTAACAATGGTTGGGTTGAAGTGGTACCCACCACAAGGTGGGGTAGCATGTGAAGAGGGGGTTTGGTAGAAGAAACTAAAGAAAAAGGGGTGTGATGTGGCATGGTATTGAGGTAGTGTTGTAAATCCACCTGATTATTATCAAGGAAGGTAGCAAAGTTAGGATTCCCTTCAGATATGATTGGGACCCTAGAAGGAGAGGGAGGAGGGGATCTCTCAATTTTTGAGGTATACTCCATAGGTGTAAAAGAAGATGGAGGATGATTAACTTGATTTTTGAGTTATCTGGTAGTGTCCATATGATAAAAATAAGGAATGAAAAGGTGAAGCTCTCAACTCAAATAAGAAGCAACCAAAAAGATTTCAAATCAATCAACACAAACACTAGAAATGTGTTTAGCCCAGGATTACTTTTATTTCACTTTTGGCTTATGCCTTAAAGAGTGTGGAGGGGAAGTTGGTTTGATATGGGTACTAAAAAGGCAAACTATAGTTGGTTTTAGGTTGTTTAGGCACTCAAAATAAGTATCTATGTTTAAATTTAGTACATGGCTTGGTATTGGGGCCTACCCCCTCACTTCACAATCTTGGATTGATAAAGGTGTTGGGTGCCTAGCCAAGATATATCGAGTCTAGAGTTTATACTCAACTAGAGAGTTGAGTTGGTTCTCCCCTTGGTGGTAAAATCCAAGTGGGATAGCTAGGAGGGGGTAAGGTTATCATCAGGTGATGAAATCCCAGTCAGTCCTTGTCTCAAGTATTATTTTGATGTGTTGATTATTTAGTGGTCTGGTTAAGTGTGTGAATATAAGTGAAAGCTATGATAAAATTACTATTCCTCTTAGTTACTAGATCAACTAAGATCAACAAGCAATTCAATGGATGCAAAGTGTTTGTTTTAAACTAAAAATAAAATTTTAGATTTATTTAAATGTATACAAAATCTTTAAATGCAATATAAATGAAAGATGAAAATTAAAGTCCTAATCCTAAGATGATTGTTCTTTTTATTTATTTTAAAGATGTAAGGAAAATAAACTTTAAAGAATCTAAAAAAATGCAACCAAAATTCATGTTTTTTTACTAAAGCAACTAAATGAAATGCTCACTAATGCATTTATAAATGTCTTAAGACTGAAACTAAATGAAATGTTCACTAATTCATTTATAAATGTCTTAAGACAACTAATGGACCCAAGAAAACTCAAGTGTCCCACCGGGTATGCCATTCTCTCAATTTTTTTTCTTTTCTTAATTCTTTAAAAAGAAAGAAACTAGTGATAAGGGGTGTGTAGAAAAACCTATTTAAAATTCACACATTAAATCCAAGTGATTGTGGAGAGATACTCTTTGGCTTGGGAGGATTACCTACAAATAAGAAAACACTAAAAAAAGCTTGTTAGTTAGATAAGTAAATGGGTGGATTGCCTAGCGTGAGCTAGATCCAAGAAGCAATAGCTTTCTAGGAGGCTGTCAATCCACCTACTTTAAACACTTAAGTTGAAATGATGAGATAAAAGGATTTTACATAAAAATAGCAAATTATTGATATTAAAAATAGAAAGTAACTAATTTTGAGACAATGAAGTTAAATGCTTTACTAAATTAATCAAAATGAAGCAACTAGTTTGATTATACTAATGCTAAAAATTGGTAAAGGCAAGGTTGTGGTTTTGGGTTTGGAAATGGTTTGGTTTGTCTTGTGACAAGGGATAAAGTTATGGTCAAGTTTGGTAAATGGTCAAATTGGTAAAAAGGGTGAGAAATAAATAAGGAAAAAGGGATAAATTGTGAAGAGGTAAATGGATGAAATGGATGAGAAAGAAAGGAGGTAAAAGGGGATAAAGGGATAAATGGTGACAAGGATAATGGGTAAATGGAATAAAGATAAATAAGAGGTTAAGGGTAAATAGGAAAAAGGGGTTAAAGGATAAGAATAAGGCCAAATGAGTTATGGTTTTGAGGTCAATAAAGAAGAGGCCAATGGGGGTTAAGAAAGAATAAATTGAATTTGCAAAATAATACAAATTACCTTGATGTTTGTTGAAGATGGATTGAGGATGGCTTGTTAAGGATGCTTGTTCAAGATTTTGGTAGAGTTTCATTTCTTTATCTCTTCTCTCCAAGATGATGATGACCTCAAATATGATTACCTTCTCTAGAAACTTGTAGCAATATTCTAAGAACAAAAGACTAACTTGCCACTTAACCTTGGGTGAAGGAGAGAGGGGTATTTATAGAATTTTTGTGTGAAGAAACATGCCAAAATATAGGAATATGAATCAATTAGAATTTATCCAAGTGGGCTCATGATTTATTCAAGGTGATGTTGGTGAATATTCCCATGTGGGTTGGTGAGTCTCCAAGTTTGAAGGGAAATGATGCACATAGGTTTGAATGAGATTTAAAGACTTTTTACCATCCTTTCTTTCTTTCACACAAGAACTTAAAGTAGTGACACACAAAATTTGACACCATTTTACATGTGGGGGATGAAAATTATAAGGTGAGGTTAGATGGGATTCCCATGTGGGTTGGAAAATCTCCCATTTGGGTTGGTGAGCCTCCATTTGAGCTAAAAAGTTAAAAATGGATGCTCTTTGTCTTTTCCAAAGTCTTAAAGAGGTAGGTATATATTTTAAAGTTTAATTTCATATGGTAAGACAAAAATTCATTTTGAATAATGATCCCTTAAGTGTAAATTTCCACATTTCATGGGGGGCCTTGTGATGCTTGAAATGAGGTCATAAAGCACTTTGGGAAGGGTCTCAAGTGGGGTATGATGTCCCAAATGAATCCACATCACTTCTAAGCCATGTCACTTGCCATATCACCTCCCAAATCACCTCCATGTCACTTGACATGTCACATGCCATGTCACTTATCATATCATCATCGATAGTGATAGTGGGTCCCATAGTGAATAGTGATGGTGAATAGTACTTTCAAATAGTGATTTTGAATGATATTTGTGACTAGGAAAATAGTGATTTGGTCGGTTAAGAGGGGTTTTAGGAAGGTTTTAGAAGTTTTATGGGATCTGAAGGCATTTAGGCATTAAAAAATGTAAGTGTGCAGTTTTCTATACTAATGAAAATTATTTATCATGGGAAGAAATTCATAGATTGGGGTGAGTTGATCAATGATTCTTTGCATGATCATTTACTAAATGTACAAACCTCAAAATATTTTTCCATGACATCTTATCTAATGTTCTTATTTGTTTCATAAAGGGTACTCCCAAGACTTTCTTAGAATGGGGTCATCACACAATCAACATAGGTATTTGAATTCTTCCCTCAATGATTTTTATGGTACAATAGAATCAATGATACATTCATAATGAGAGTAGTGTATTTCCTTGAATAGGATTGGGTAATTTGGGTTTCAACTAATTTAATAATCTTGATCAACTAATACGGTAACTATTATATCTAATTTCAAAAATTCATGTATATCAGAGTTGGTAGCTATGAAAGACACCATTTGAAGATCTCAAGACTTGGAAGTGACAAAAATTTCTCATATAAATATGTTGACAACTAGAATTAGTTCACAAATGCTACAAAGGTAATCATGTACTACATGTTTCATTTCCCATTACATTGGGTAACTTCATTTGTAAAACATCAATCAATGCACAAGAAATTAAATTGGCCATCTATGAGTTTAACCTTAGATACTATGCCAACATGAAATATATTGATACCAAAGGATATTTGAAGCTTAATCTTGTCATAGGATCTACATATGAACATAAACCTCATCTAAAATACTATTGGGCTGATTATGTAGATGAATTTGAAATTATTCAAAAGGATTATATTTGGATGATTCTTGAGTAAATAAAATAATTCATAGATGAATAGGTTATATGAACCATTATTAATTATAATATAGACATCATTGAATTTGAATATATAAATAGTATTTTGTTTTACCCTTGCCAACTATAAACCAATTGATTGGAGAACCTACTAACTTACAATGGAGAACACAGGGAGTATTGACTCATACAAATAAATGGCTAGACAAGAAACTATCTAGAGAAAAGAAATCTATTTCAAGGAGAGGAAAGGATTTGGCTCCCTCAAAGCATGATTCCCCACCCACTTATATAAGGATTAATACCAATGTGGTAATTGAGATATCTAGCTCATCTAGTTTTGAAGATGGTGGAGATGAGGATCTTGATCCAAGGAAAAAACTAAGAAAACTATGTGAAGAAAGTCCAATATTAGGGGAAAAGAAGAAAGATAATAAATATATAAAGATATGGTCTTCAATAGAATCCCTTGGTGATTCTAACTTTCTCATCCCTAATACTACTCAATAATATTTGACCTCCACTTAGGAAGCATTCCAACAAGTATCATAAAGGACATCAAAGTAGAAGTTACGCATTTTCCATCTGGATCCCTAAAAATACCTCCCCTTCTTGAAAAAACTCCTCAAAATTATTCCACTCCTTCCTCTAACATTCAAATGGTTTTTTTCAATGATCTTTCATTTCAATGGGCACAACCAATGTTGAAGAATAGGAAAATGGTGTTCAAAGCATAAATGCTAAATTTTGATGTTGTAGTAGACCTTCTATAGACTTCTGCATAAAATAAATAAAAAATAACCTCTATGTTAGTATCTTATCCCTCAAGTTCATAGTCCATGGATATCATAGATCTCAATGTTGAAAAGGACATAGAAAAAATGACAAGTAACTATTCTCTCAAGAGGATATAACTTAGAGAAGAAACATGAGAAAGTGACATTCATAACCTATATCAGACCACTAAAATAATAATAAAAATTGTATATAAATATTAATTCTAAAAAAAATCTCAAAAAATAGGTCAAATAATTAGTAGGCTATGTCAATTATCTGATCAATCTCGTAGAGACTCCTGCAGTCCCATAGGTTGTTATTCTAACATAATTGTTAGGGATAAGAGAAGAAGTTATTTATACTATTGTAAATCATAAAACTTATGTGAATACTTTAAAACTCATGTGTGAATGACTTTAATGTAATCTTAATGAACTAAATCAAATAAATCATGAAGCCCAATGCTTCTATTGATCAAGAAATGTTAAACATCCATAAACAAATCTAATCTTACACTGCTAATTTAAAAGTATGGGAATAAGTGATTGGAGATATAAAATAAATGATTATAATTTAGGCCAAAGTAATGGGGGAATGTGTAGTATTTGAAAAGGAAGACAGTGACACCTCCTGCAAATGGTTAGAGTGTATACTCCAAAGAATAGAATTCTTGAATAAAGCCATTAGGGAGTTGAAAGAAAATATAGACATGGGTGAAGAAAAATGCAAGTTGATCTCTAATAATTTGGATGATATTACTTTTGAACTATATAAAAACAATGGAATTACTACACATACAATGGATGAATTGAAATCTCAATTCCATAAAGTGATCAAATAATATCTTCTTAATGAGATAAAATTTAGTAAAGCTTAAATGACAATGCTAAAAAAAATACAAATTTCACTAGAAGAGATAAATACTCAATTTATATAATTATCTAGGGTCCCAATCACCCTAAAATTTATCTCACTTAGATAGTTCATGTGTTGTCAACACATGGTGGTTCCTAAAATCAACAAATCCCTTGAGGTAGTCAAAAGATTATGGAGATTCAATGCTACATGAGATAGGTAACAAGCCAAGACATCTCTAGAAGGTATCCATCCATCCACAAATACTTATATCTCATATAAAAACTCATAGTAAGGTCCATATAGCTTATTTATAATTTTGTCTAAGTGTCTATTTTTGGAAAATTAGTACTTTCCTTTTTATGAAATCAAAGTTGCAAAATAATGAAATAAAATGAAAAGTAGAAAACAAAGAGTCACTTTGAAATGTGAAGGGTCAGCCCATTCCCCTTTTTTTTATAAATACAATAAATGAAAAATTTAAATGGTATTTTTATTATCCAAAGTTTTTTAATCTTAAAAGGAAAGAAGAAGGAAACGTTTTACTCATTCTTTTGGTCAAGAACCAAGGAAATAACAAAACTTTGTCTTGTTTTCTTTAATGTGTATATATTTTTCTTGTGTCAATGTATAATTCATTATTCTAAGAAATAATTACATTTTATACTCTAAAGTAACTTATTATCTTTTAGTTTAATCATTACATAAGTGGATTTAATCTGTATTTGTTTATTCACCCATGACTCTTCACTTTCCATCTTTCCATTTTTTTCAGTTGAATGTCACTACTACAAATCACCCCCATTTAACTTGTAAATATTGTGTATAAATAGATTATTAGTTATTATTTCAATAAATTTAACCTCCCATAATAATAGAGGAGAGAATTTTCATCTCATATACAATTTTGAAACTCAGATTTGTCATAAAGTACCAAATATTTCACTAATAGAGTCTTAGAACATGTTTTATCTCTTGAAATTTATGGAGAGTAGGATCATTTTGGGATGAAAGAAGTAAATTTTTCTAATTTTTTTAAAAGAGTATTAAATTTATTTGGATTAATATATGGATTTTAATTAAAATAATTTGGAATGTGTACCCTTTGGGATGAGTTATTAGGGTTGTTCACCCTATAACCAAGAATATTATTGACAGGGTATTTGTTGTTGATTAGTATTAGGAAGTGGATTAGTAACATATTGTTGAGTTGGAATATTTTATTATCGATATGGAGGAATTTTATATTGAAATATAAAGACCTATCATGAAGGGATTTGTTGTTGGAAGGGGACTTACTACTAAATGGCGGGAATTAGTAGTTTACTAAAAGGGATGATTTATGTATTAATATGGACTTGTTGGGGATTGATTAAAAAATTTTGCAGTGGAGGATTTTAAACCTTCTATTTTGGTTTGGCTTCACTTTTTTTTAGTGGTGGATTATTAGCAACCTACCACATACTAGAAAGGATAGGATGGGAAGCAGTCACAACTTGATGTTGTAGAGTACTTACAACCTATTTTTATAAATTACTAGGGATTTGTTGTGAACTAGAAGGGATTTTTTGGAATTGGAAAGAACTTGATGTGGGTTATGGAATATTTTTGATAGATTGGAGGAAGGGATTTTTTTGGAATCAGGAGGGGCTTGGTATGTTTTTTTAATCTTGAGTGATTTATCCACTAGAGCAGCTAGCTCAGGGTGTTTTAATAGATTAATGCTTGATGGAAGATTAGATAATTGATCTTATTATTTTTTTTATCAAGGGGTGGATTTATTTCCATAGGTGGGGGAATGTTAAAATAAGTGGTAGATATAGAGGTATCTAAATAATATAGAAGCTAAATAGCCTACTATAATTGGGAAATGATAAGTTATCTATTTTAGAAGGGGTCTAAAAGTTAACCTTTTCCTTTGTTAGACAATTATGTATTTTGATTGGTACTTTTTAAAAGAGATTATTTATGTGTGGAAGTTAATTTTAGAGGTATCTCCTCAATTAAAACATGGCTATGTACTTCTTTTATTATGAGTAGCACATCCTTGCATATAGGTTGATGTACCACATCATCTAGGTTTTCATTGTTTTAAAAATATCCATGTGGATTATAAGACCACTCATCATCAAGATAGGGGTTGTAATAATACCCAATTCATGTATACTTAATCATGTTTGGATTGATAATCTTTATCTTGAATCAAATTTGAATTTTTAAATTGATTAGATTTGAATGTGTATAAAATACCTTGTTTATCAATTCAAAGTTGACTTTTAAATTTGAAAAGTGTGATTGAATCATTTTATGTTTTAGTATAATATTGGAATGCCTCTTGATCAAATTAGAATGTTTCCCAAACCTAGATCTAGCACTTTCCCCTAAAATAAATCAAGATGAGACATTAGAGGCTCAAAACAATAGTGGTTAGGAGCCCTTTCCTAAAGATGAGGATCCTCCTACCATGGAAGGATGGGGTGGTAAGCCTCAGGACCCACCATCTCTTCCACCTCCCTCCACATCCATGTTTGTTGTAGATACTTAATTTTTATTTGTACCTTGTTCTCTCTACTTTGTTATCAAACTATTGATGTGATATATATTTTTGTGAATTTGGTCATTTTTACCACTTTTTTAACTTGTCCTAAGGTGCTTTTAACCTCAGTGTGATTATTTTCATGGGGTGTGACTTTTTCACTCATTTTTTTGTATGATTACCATTGTACCATATATTGTTTAATTAATATATAGGCATTTTTCAATCCAAAAAAAATAGAATGTGTGATTAAAATTTTCAATACAAATGATAAAATGAAATGTTGATATCAAAGTAGAATGATGTTGTACTTTAGTTAATCTTCAAATTTCAAAAAAATTTAGAACATTAAGAGAGTTTTGATAATTTAAACACTTGAATTTTGATTTAGATTAATTGGATTGCAATGTTTGTCTTGGATCAACCCCCTTAGATTAATTTTAACTATAGGGGGTTGATCCATGACATCAATTTTTCCCCATAGAACAAAATGGATCAACCCCCTATAGTTAAAATCTTGTATAAGGGATTTTTTTAATGTCATGGGATATGTTTCAGCCTATTTGATGTCATTTCATATGCCATTATAAGCTTTGGTAATATCTATCTTATTCCTTATATCATTTGGTGTCTTAGGCGTCATTTTAGGGTCATATATGCAAGTGGTAGGTTTTTATGGTGCTAAACAGTTGCAAGAATAGGTCTGAAAAAACCTAAGTTTACACTTAGGAAATATTTCAAATTTTGGCTAAGTGTTAGAGAATTCAGAGTTCTCTCAAAAAAATTGTTCCACACAAAGCCTACAACAAAAGTACAAGGCATAATTACCTCATAGAAAATTTTCCACTTTATTTGGCTAAGTATTAGAATTATTTCATGAAGTTTGTTTCAATTTTTTGGCTAAGCATTGAGAATTTTTTTGTACATTTTATTTGAAACAAAAGGCCCAAAGACATTAATTCTTTTATATATATTATCCATAGTAAAATTCTAAAGGTCATTTACTTTAGGAAAATTGATCAAACAATTTTCCCAAAGTGTCATTCTTCAGCAAAGTGTCCCAATAAAAAAGTCGAAAAGGGTCTTTTTTTTAGCAAAGTATCCTACACAAAAGTCCCAAAGGGTCACAAATACTGTACAAAATAAAAAATCTTCAAGATAAAAGTTCCAACATGTTGAGTTGTGGAGCTAAAGGCTTCAACTCTTTGCAAACAGAAGGAACATGAAGGTTGCTGAGTTACAAGAGAACCGGCGTCGGCAGTAGGACCGATGTCGGTCGTGACCAGTGCAGAAAGCCACCGATGACGGCAGGGAGTCGGCCGACGTCGGCAGAACCAGACTAGCAGGGACCGACGTCGATCGCCTGTGTGTTCCAAAACTGCTCGTTACACGGACAGTTAGTTAAGTGAATAAAGAGTTTGCATGTAAAGGCCAGTTAGAGTCTTCGACTGCGAGGATAATTGTCTAAATTAAGAGTCTAAGTTAGTGTTTGAGTTAGGGATCTATTTATAGACCCATTGGCATGTATTGTAATTAAGTAATGAGATAGAAAGGAAGGCAAGTAAGTTGCTTCCATTGTAAGATCATTGAGTTGTAGGTTGTTGCAAGCTCATAGGAGATCTACATGTGAGTATAGTCTATTGAATTGCAGGTTGCAGGTTCATGGGAGATCAACTTGAAGTACTTTAGAGTGCTTGGTGAACTGGCAGGGTTATTACTGACTAGTTGGAGAGGTGAACACCAATTCTGTTTGTGAGTTGGTTGTTGGGACCATTTTTTGTGTAGGAGAGTGTTGTGTGAGAATAATTACTATACACTTGAGGTGTGGCAAACCTCTGTAAGGTGAAAGAGTGTGGCGGCTCTTTTTTGTATTCTTTTCTGTAAAGTGTTAATACAAGATAATGTATTGTCTCTCATATTATGTGCTATTGGTGAATTCTAGCTACTTGTGTTTTTGGTTATTTCCGCATATTTAATTGCTTATATTTGGTAATCATACTGTGCTCTTTTTGAGGAGCAAGATCCAACAAGAGGAATCAGAATAGAGGTGTGTTTGTTCTTGGACTTCCCTGACAAGTGGTATCAGAGCTTTTGGTTGGGATACTAACAGATTGGATTAGATCTGGTTAGTGTGTTTTGATTACAAGTACTCACAGGGTTTCTGTTTGAGTGGGAGTTGAGCAATGACAGAAGATAGTAAGCTACGGATGGAAAAGTTCAATGGCAAGAACTACCAATTATGGAGGATGCAGATTGAGGATTATTTGTATCAAAAAGATTTGTACTTACCATTGGGAGGGGTTACTTGCAAACCCTCAGATATGAAAGATGAAGAATGGGAGGTTCTTGATCGGAAGGCTCTGGGATCTATTAGATTGAGTATTGCATCATCTGTGATTTCCAGCTTATCACAGTGTAAGACAACGGTGGAGTTGATGGAATCTTTGGCAAATTTATATGAAAAACCCTTAGCTTCTAATAAGGTATTTCTTATGAAGCGTTTATTTAATTTGTAAATGTTGGAAGGTGGATCTGTTCATAGCCATCTTAGTGATTTCCATGGTTTAGTAAACCAGTTAAGTTCAGTCAATATTGTATTTGATGATGAAATTAGAGCTCTCTTAATCTTCTGTTCATTACTTGAAAGTTGGGAAGGTTTGGTAATGGCAGTTTCTAATACTGTGTCTCCTTCAAAAGTCTTAAAAGTGGATGATGTTGTGAGTGTAATCTTGAATGAAGAGATACATAGGAATAGCACAGGTGAATCATCAGGAAATGCTTTGAGTGTTGAAGGCAGAGGAAGGCAAAGAGAAAAGATAGAGCATGGGAGATCAAGGTCCAAGATAGGCAGAAGATCCAAGTCTAGGTATGGTAGAATAACCTGCTGGAAGTGTGGAAAGCAAGGGCACTTAAAGAGAGATTGCAGATCGGGTACAGATCAGCATGAAGAACATGAAGAAGTAGTAGATGTTGCAGACTATGCTGCACAGGATGCTCTAGTATGTTCTTTGGATAAAGTAGAATCTTGGGTTTTAGATTCTGGTGCCTCTTTTCATGCATCCCCACATAGGGAATTTTTTCATGAGTATGTCCAGGGAGATTTTGGAGAAATTTATGTAGGGGATGGTAAGCCTTGTTAGATTGTTGGCAAAGGGAAAGTGAAGCTGAAACTGCAGACAGGTAACACATGGGTGTTAAAATAAGTCATGCATGTCCCAGTTCTAGAGCGAAATTTGATTTCTGTCAGAAGTTTGGGTGATGAGGGTTGCACAGTAACTCTCACAACAGACTCTTGGAAGGTTACCAAGGGTACACTTGTTGTAGCTAGAGGTAAGAAATTAGGTACGCTTTATCTATCTACTTGTACTACTGATTCTCTTTTTGGGTTTTCTACTTTAGCTGTAGATTCAGAGATGTGGCTTGATAGGCTTGGTCACATAGATAAGAAGGAGATGCTTGTTAAAGGATATGCTTTCAGATTTGGAAGGTATGGATCGTGGTTTTTATATGCAGAAGAAGAAGGTAACATTTTTTGAGGAATCCGATGTTAGTGACATGAACAAGAAAGCCTTGGTTTTCAAGGAGAAGGTGACAGACAGAGTTCAGCACAAGATGCAAAAGAATTCTAAGCAGAGCAAGGGTTATTTGGACAAGGATTTGATCCAAAAAGAGCTCACGGGAAAAAGTCAGGTCTCACAAGAAAAACACAGAGACCGACGTCGGCAGGAAAACCGGCGTCGGCGTCTAGATAGGGACCGACATCGGCTATGTGTAGACCGATGTCGGTGACTCAGGGTAGAGAACTACCAGCATCGGCCAGGGGAAAATGATGTCAGCAAGGTGGCAGTCGTAGGAAACTGAGTTCGGTCGTCTGCAGACTGAGATGTGACCGGCATCGGTTACTGAGATGAATTTTTGGGTGGACAGCAAGCTGTCATGGAGTCTCAAGCACCCATATGGAGGACTGAAGGTGTAAGTAAGTTCTTAAATTCCTCATTTCCCTTCTTTACACTACTTTTTGCTCACTTATGGCATAAGACCAAGAAGTTATTGAAGAAGTAGAACAGGTAGATCCAGGAAATAGTGGGAGCTAGGCATGGATGAGGATGTGATTCCTTGGAAAAGAACCAAACAGGTGTTTTGGGTAGAGTGGCTAGCTGGAAGTAAGCACTGAGAGACGAATGGATGTTCAGGATAAAGAAGAGCAGAAATGGATACATGAGATGGAAGATCAAGGTATATGGTCTTGTATTAGCTGCAGGGCAATGGAGGTTTGATCATTGTGTTTCTCTTTACCAGGTTGGATAATATTAGCTACATTATCATATTACTGTATGATGTGCTTGTTGCAGGGTTACATATACAGGTATTGCTGAACTAAAGGTAAAGCTAGTTCAGGTGTTTGTCATGGAGAATCTGGGAGCAACAAGATTCTTTGGCATGAGTGTGTTCTAGAGACATGGTAGGTCATATGTTGACTTTATTTCAGGATGATTGTGTGAAACCGGTTAGCACGTCGATGGTTGGACAGTTCTATGAACAGGTGTCTTGATTCACATAATGAGGTTGAGTGCATGGTATGTACTAAACCTGAGTTTTCCCAAGCAGTGGGAGTTGTCACAAGTTGGAGCCAATCTGAGAGAGAACCATTGGAGGACAGTTCAGTGGATTCTTACAGGGACTAGCAGCAGGTGCACTTGCTATGCAGGTTCAGGTTATTTTCTACATGGTTGTAGATGTGGATGTGGCAGGTGATTTGGATGATAGGTTTTACACTACAGGCTTGTGGTGGTTGGCCTTCAAGAGTGATCTTGAGGAGGGATACAAAGCCAAGGGAATAAACTAGATGGAGTACAAGTACATGTACAGCTTGCAGCTATTTATCTCCAAGTACAAGATTGTTGAGTTGTGGAGCTAAAAGCTTCAACTCTTTGCAAACAGAAGGAACAGGAAGGTTGCTGAGTTCCAGGAGAACCGGCGTCGGCAGTAGGACCAATGTCGGTCGTGACCAGTGCAGAAGGCCATTGACGACGGCAGGGAGTCGGCCGACATCGGCAGAACCAGACTAGTAGGGACCGACATCGGTCGCCTGTGTGTTCCAAAACTACTCGTTACACGGATAGTTAGTTAAGTGAACGAAGAGTTTGCATGTAAAGGCCAATTAGAGTCTTCGGCTGTGAGGATAATTGTCTAAATTAAGAGTCTAAGTTAGTGTTTGAGTTAGGGATCTATTTATAGACCCATTGGCATGTATTGTAATTAAGTAATGAGATAGAAAGGAAGGCAAGTAAGTTGCTTCCATTTTAAGATCATTGAGTTGCAGGTTGTTGCAAGCTCATAGGAGATCTACATGTGAGTATGGTCTATTGAATTTCAGGTTGCAGGTTCATGGGAGATCAACTTGAAGTACTTTAGAGTGCTTGGTGAACTGGCAGGGTTATTACTGACTAGTTGGAGAGGTGAACACCAATTCTGTTTGTGAGTTGGTTGTTGGGACCATTTTTTGTGTAGGAGAGTGTTGTGTGAGAAGAATTACTGTACACTTGAGGTGTGGCAAACCTCTGTAAGGTGAAAGAGTGTGGCGGTTCTTTTTTGTATTCTTTTCTGTAAAGTGTTAATACAAGATAGTGTATTGTCTCTCATATTCTGTGCTATTGGTGAATTCTAGCTACTTGTGTTTTTGGTTATTTCCGCATATTTAATTGCTTATATTTGGTAATCATACTGTGCTCTTTCTGAGGAGCAAGATCCAACAAGAGGAATCAGAACAGAGGTGTGTTTGTTCTTGGACTTCCCTGACACAACAAAATGTACAAGGACACAAATTCTTTCGATAAAATTATTTAGGATAATTTCTTGAAGGCAAAATTCTTTTAGAGAATTTATTTTGAGGCAAAAGACTAAGTATGAATTCTTTTAGGGAAAGTGGCCAAGCAAAAATCTTGAAGGTATGAATTCTTTCAAACATTTTGTCTGAATCAAAAGGTTTGTGGAAAGAGATAAGGACATAATTCTCTCATAAATTTTATCCACAATAAAAATCCTGATGGCCTAAATTATTTTGAGAAAAATGTTTCATGGAAAATCTAAGTATGAATTCTTTTAGGAAAATTGTCTCATGACAATTTACCCAAATACCAATTTCTCTTGAATTTTTTATCCATGACAAAAGTATTAAATACCAATTCCTTTAGAGGAAATTTCTTTGCACAAATATTGAAATAGTTTTTAATACAAAGAGCCTGAGGAAAATGGTCCATAGTAAAAGGTTAAAACATAAAGTCCAAGAGAATTATTTTCTACAAGGAAAATGCATCAGCCAACTTATTAAGTTTATCTAGTAGGGTGGTGATAGGTGCACAAATATCAAAATCAAGACCAATAGTCATATATTGGAGTCTAAACAATGATGGTCACACAAAAATCCTTTAATGTTCTCATGGATGTTAATTGATGAGTGCATAGACATAAAAAGTGGGCCTCATGAAATAGTCATTTGAGTTTAATGGTGGGTCTAGACAAATTTTATGGTTCACATTATCTCATTCATCTTGATATGATGGTGTGAGATGATTCAAAGGGTCAAAGATCTTAGAGGCTACCACATGGCACAAGTGCATAAACAAGAAGATTGATAGCAAGATCCTGATATCAATGCATGGTTGACAAGTGACACAAGCATGTGGGTCTTGGAAGAAGATCTACAAATTGCATTCATTTGCATCAGGTAGATCAATAGAGTGAGATGAGTTAAAATATTAATGATTCAAGCTAGTTTTTAATGGAAAATAAAATAAAGGTGATCCTAGGTGACTTAGATAAAGGTTAACAAAGCAATTCTCGATGGGACAAGGTAAATAAAAGGCATGGAGCTGACTTTGATAATGGTCCAGTTTAGACCAGAGCTAATATTTCAAAGTATGCCATTAAGGAAGACATACAAACTTCAATAATTTCATCTCTAGGACCACTTGCATGAAAGGGACCCTTCTCTCCATTGTTTCATGCCACAATAAACTAGTGAAGAGTAATTGGCACTAGGAAAAAGATCCAATAGATTGATTTGATTATTTTAACTACATTTCTATCAAAACCTAGCTTAGAAAAACTTGATCCTATTGTTACAACTATTAGGGAAGATCAAGGAGGGAATAATGTAATTGTGTAACCACTTGAAGTGATCTGGATCAATCAAAAGGTCTAAATGATCATATTTTATGGAGGTAGTTGTAACTACAGTTCAAATCAAGCTGTGTTCATTTGATTCCTTTTATTAACACCAAAATCCCTCTCTCTTACTCTTGTTTTCTACAAATATATCCTTTGAGATAATATTGAGAATCCCTTAGGCTAGTATGACTAGAATCTACCATAATTTGTATTTTGCACCTCTTAGAGCAATGAATAGATAATTTTTTTAGTTATTTACTAATCTTTGCTTAGTGTGTGTAATTGTTTGATAAGAAAAATTAGTTATCATCTTCCCTTTATAGGTCCAGGTTCAACCTAAGTGTTATTAAACTTTGTTGCAGGTCATTTGGTGTGTCTTAAGGTTGATGTCTTAGGTATAGAGTGGATAAATTGATTGTAAGTGATTTCAATCAATCCTTTCCCTCATTTCCCTCCATTCTAAGATCATCAAATCGACCTCTAGGTGAAACACTATTACATGGAAATCATTGTAGACATTACATTAGTTCTATACATGGTCTATTAGTGTGTTAATGAGTCAATCTTGAGAGTGAATCCTTAAACATTCACTACATCACCTCCTTTATATTATGTGTTATTCATGCATTCTCTAAATATTTTCTCCATAAATAATCATTTGGTATAGATAAGAGCATTTCAAGATACATTCATGGAGCTAGCCCTTAAATCTATAGGCTCATTTATAATATAGGTATACCCACATACCTTTAAATTTTCCCATGTTTCCCAAATATGGAAGAGGATTTAACAACATCTTCTAAGGTGCAATATTTGGTGACAATAAATATGGCATGCCTAGTGGGACCCTGGTCTTCAAGACAACTTGTCAAGGTGAATGCTAGTCTTGATAAACACTAACTATAAATTGGTGTGCTACTCATCATCTGATGATTCCTTCAAGTTAAATTTGGTTCTAGACCATTATTTTGTTATAAACTTGCCCCCATAATTCATGGTCCTCACCAGGTCATCCTTTGCTAGAACATCTAATCTTATTAACCCACCGATTCAGCTTGAAATCGCTCTTGTAACTTAGTATCCACAACTTAATCTACCCTTTAAAGAATGAAAAAAGTTTTCTAGGGATAAAGAGGTAGAATATGTTGAATAATCTAAAGATCTTGAAGAAGAAGACATGACTAGACCTCATGTTTTCCCTACCTTCACTCCTGATAATCTGATTCAACTTCATGCATATGATGCCATTCCTCTTAACACCACAAAAGGTGTGTACACATTCAATAGTGAGAGTCATATCACACCTAGTGAGCATATTAGAAATGTTTATAACTTTTTATAGTTTCCACAATATTTTTTAAATAAAATTTCCATTAGACTCCTTGCCATGTCCCTTAAAGGGAAGGCTCTTGATTGGTGTAGGACTCTAGAAGGTGGATGCATCACAACAGGGGATGAGTTTGGGGTGTTGTTGACTTCTAGATTTAGAAATGAAAATGACCATACTTTTCTCATACATTAGCTCAATGTGATAAAAAGTGGACCCAAAGAAACAATTCATGACTTCAAAGAAAGGTTTCAAAAAACATGGCATAGATTGCCTCCTCCCATGAGACCACATACTAGTTTTGTGTTCCCTACTTACTTGAAATCCATTGGGACTAAAATGTATATAATGATTTAATCTATGGGAGATTATACCCTCTTTAAGGCATATTAACTAGATATCAAAGCTAAAAATAATCTCATCCAAGCTGTAATATTTATACCTAAGGTGTTTATGCCTCTTTTGTCTCATGATTTTTATAGTACTTTATATGTAGCCTAAGTTCCTAACATTAATACCAAAACTAAGGTGGCTCCTAGGTAAGTAGAAAATAATGTTGATTATAAAGAAAAATTCCGAGCCTTAAATGCTCAAAATAGGAAAGATAATATGCAAAAAGGTGCCCATCAAAATCCTTACCCATATCAAAAATAGTATGGTCAAAAATATGGAAGAGGAAGAGGCCAATGGTGGCCTAATACTAATAGGCCTGCTAATGCATACAATCCCAACTCTACCACCAATGCAAGGGAGATGGTACTAGTTCATAGTAATTTGGTGCACAGAGAAGATTGGAAGAAAGATCAATTCATAGTTGCTAATCAGAATAGAGAATAAGATTTGGTGGCTTAAGGAGTATTTAATCCCATCCTATCAAATGAAGAGGAGGTGATGATGTAATTTAATGATATTTTCTAGTTGAAGACACTTTTGTGATAAATTAAGGAGCCTCTATTGTAGATAATACAAAGACCAAGAGGAAGTCTCTAGGATGTGGAAGCATCATACCCATAGGCTCGTCTAATCCACCTACAAGGTAACAAGATAGAGCAAAAAGTGAAATAGTTCCAAGAACTTCTACATCTCCATCAAGTTAAAATATGGTAAGGTCTGCTCCTATTCCTTAGGTTTTAAGTAATTATATACCTATAAAAGACCAATATAAATTAGGTATGTATTATTCAAGCATTTTATATTCCTTGAATAACATTAAAACATCCATTTTTCTTTAGGATGTCCTTCATATGCTTGGTAAAAAAGAACTACAAAAGTAGCTATCTGTTATCTTTGCTAGTGTCTCACCCTCAAATCAAAGTCATGGCCATGTTGCTCTTGAAAATTATCCTAGTACCATGTTTGAACCATCCACTAGGGTTGAAAAACCTCTAAAATTTTACCTCACCCTCATTATAGGTGATAAGTTCGTACATAATTGCATAGTTGATAGTGAAGCTTCTACTTCTATCATTCCCAAATGTGTAGCTAAAAAGCCAAGCCTAAAATATGATCCACATAAAAAAGGGGTCTTTCAATTAGATGTTAAAACTACCAATACTATAGGATTGATAAAAGTCTTGAAGGTTTTCTTGCATGATTGTCCTATTTTTCCTATCTTGAAAGACATAGTTGTGTTTGATCTCCCAACCCACTTTGTAATCTACCTATCAAGGGAATTCACAACTAAGATAGTGGTTATCTCTTAGAAGACTGGTCATTACTGGATTTTAAAACAAGATACAGGTCTAAGGTGATAATTAGGACACAAAATCTTGCAAAGCTCCATATTGAGCCTTACATTGAGACAAGTTCTAATTTGAATTATGTTATCCATGAAAACAAGGATTATATTCTAGATGATGGCATTTCCTCCAAGCTTGAGGGAATTCTAGATTTGTTTCTTAATGAATATGGTACTAATAATTATGAGCATGATCCTTATGCTCTCATGGAGTAAACTAATCTAAGAGTATATTAAATACATGAAGAATGACTACCGACACCTCTACTTGCCAAGGAAGAGGGTGAAGATGATGAGTTATGGAAGATGTTTTTTGATGGTTCAAGAAGTAAAGTTGGTTTGGGGGCTCATGTTATGTTGTTCTATATATGAAAATTATTATTATTATTATTATTATTATTATTATTATTATTATTATTATTATTCATATATATTTTATTTTATTTTCACTTGTAATGTGGATGAGTATGAAGGTTTGATTCATGGCCTCCAATGGGCAAGGAGAAAAGGAATCAAGAACTTTCAAGTGTATGGAGATAGTGATTAAGTTATACATCAGGTGAGGAATGTGGTTGCTTCCAATAGCCCTTTGCTTAAGTTATATAGGCATAGGGTATGGGATATGATTAAAGACTTCAATTCATTCAATATTCACTTAGTACCAACCAAACATAATAGTCATGCTGATAGACTAACTACCATAGAAGCTCAATTTAACACTCTAACTACCATAAAAGATGAAGGAAAATAGTTTCATATTAAGATCATTATTAGACCTTCTATACTTGATAATACGGTATCTTGAAAAGTGTTTGATAGTGATAAACACATTGCATGATTCTTTCAAAAAGAGGTTGAGTTTTCTTCAAGGAATCAAAGGAGGCTCCAATAACAATTGGGTGATTAGATTGTGCAACTAAGAACCAATAAGATACCTAAGGTTTTGATGAACTTATAAAGTATCTTCAATGAGAATGATCAAAAGAAGAAGTAGAAATTAAGTATGTATACAAAAGAGGAGAATTATGAAAGGGACTTGATCTTCAAGGATAAACTCCTAAAACTAGGTAAGGTATGTTCCACATTAGAGAAGCAAGAATTCATTAAGTTGTGTAGAGAAATTCATGATATATTTGCTTGAGAATATAAGTACCTCAAAGTATTTGATCCTATCCTATCACACCAAACCATTGAATTTGAACATAGAGTTAAAATAGTTAGACAAAAGTAAATATCCATCAACCCCAATGTTGAGTAACTCATGAGGTTAGATCTTACCAAACTCCTTGAATTTAAGATAATATTTCCCATCAAGCATTCAACATGGATATATAACTTTTTGCCTATTAAAAATAAGAATGGGGAGATAATTCTTTCTATAGACTTTAGAGATCTTAATAGAGTGTCTCAAAGATCACTATCCTCTACCCTCAATGGAGCAGATTCTACAAATGGTTTTAGGTTCTCAACATTTATCTCTTCTAGATGGATAATTAGGCTATAATCATATTTTAGTCAATAAAGATGATCAGTTTAAGACAACCTTCACTACTAAATGGGGGACTTTTCCTTATATAAATATGCCCTTTGGTTTGTCCAATGTCAGTGCCACATTTCAAAGAGTAATGGACATGGACTTCAAAGGTCTGATCAATGAGATGTTATTGGTTTATCTAGATGATATAAAAATATTTTCTAAATATGCTAATGAACACATGTAACACTTACATAAAGTGTTTGAAATATGCAAGCAGTATGGAGTATCTCTTAATCCAAAGAAGTGCATCTTTTCTATTCGTGAAGGTAAGCTTTTAGGACATATTATTTATAAGGATGGTTTGACTATTGATCTTCAGAGAATAGAGGCTATTATAGGCTTATCATTTTCCTTTCATAATAAATGTCTTCAAAGTTTCTTGGGAAAAATAAATTTTGTAAAGAGGTTCATACCTAGTTTTGCATCTTTATTAAAGCCTATCATAGCTATGCTTAGGAAACACCTATTATTTTCTTGGAAAAAAGAGGGTAAGAAAATTTTTGAAGCCATCAAAAAAGTAATTTAAGAAGATCTTACCCTTATGAATCCTAATTTTACTATGGACTTTATGTTGTATTCATTTTCTAACCTTGGTACCATATCAACCATGTTGATGCAAAATAATGATGACGATGTAGAGTAGCCAATTTCATTCTTTAATAAAGGTTTATAAGATTATGAAGTCAAATACACATTTGTGGAGAAATAGTTCCTTGTTATTGTAAGAGGACTAAAGAAGTTTAGACATATGGTTTCAAACAATAAAATTCATGGTATGGTCTCTCATCATAGCACCAAAGAGTTTCTTTTGAGAAAAGACCTCCATGAAAAGAGGGAAAGGTGGATCACTAAGGTAATGGAGTATGATGTTGATATAAAAGTGAAAGAAATGGAAATGGGTAAATTCCTTTGTGAACATATAAATTCAGAATAACATGAGTCAAATTAAGAGGCTCTAGTCAACCATGATTGTCCCCAACCAATTGGTTCATTGCCTCCACAAAGTTAGACATAGGATATGATTAGATTTATTCAAAATGGTGAGCATCCTAATAATATGAATAGATCACAAAGGATATATTTTATATTTTAATCTATTTTCTTTTATCTTGTGGATGATGTATTGCTTAGGAGTGACATCAATGGTGTGCTATTGAGATGCATTGATAATGAATAGTTTGGAGTGTTGCTTGAGAAGTTATATGATGGGACAATAGGAGGTCATTTCTCTCCAAAAACCATAGTGGCCAAGATCATGAGGGTAGGCTATTATTGGCCCAACCTCTTCAACTATTACCATGTTTGGGTGAGAAGGTGTAGACAATGTGTTTTCTTTGTAGGAAAGTAGAAGCTTGTAGCTTTCCCATTGAATCTTATCCAAGTTGACTAACCTTTCATGAAATGTGGTATTGATTTCATTGGCATGATAAATCCCCCATCAAGTGTTGGTCATAAATGGATACTCATAGTAACTAGTTATTTTACAAGGTGGGTTGAGGAAGTAACATTGAAGGAAGCTAATAAGAGTGTTATCCTAGAATTTTATGAGAGCATCATAAAAAGGTTTAACACTCCTTCTAATAATATTTAAAATAATGCTCTTGATTTTATTGGTGCTAAGACAAATAATTTGGAAAATGTTAATGGTATATTCTTGAGCACTTCATCCAATTATTACCCTCAAGGTAATGGGTTGGTTGAATCTACTAATAAGAACTTGATCAAAATCATCCATAAAACCTTGAAGCATAATCAAAGATAATGGAACACCAAATTGAAGACAACCTTATGGGTTGATAGGATAACTCCCAAGAGGTTAATAGGTAATTTTACTTTTGTGCTTGTCTATGAAAGGGAAAATAGGTTATCTATCTCTCAAGATGTGCCTATCTTAAAGTTATCAAATCAACTAGAGTTGTTAGAGAACACTTCAATAGAGGTGAGATTGATAGAATTAATGGAGTTTTAGGAGACTAGAGATAAATCTCATCAATCTATGGAGCATCACCAGGTATTAATGAAGATATATTTTGATAAGAAGGTAACTCCAAGATCATTTTAAAAAGGTGACAGTCTTGAAATGGGATGAAATAGAGAAAAACTAGGAAGGCATACCAAATTTGATGACCTATAGCATAGACTGTATGTCATCACCAAGTGAAAGAAAATTAAATACTTTCAGTTAGCAAGGATGAATGGAGAAGAACTACCTATCCATATGAATGGGATACATTTAAAACCTTGGTATTTGTAAATATTAGGCTAGGTTTGTATTTATTTTCTTGTTGTGTTGTGTTCCAATAAGTGCTCTTGAAGCACAAGTGTCTTTGCTTAGTTTCTTGTCTTGTATGTTGCTTCTTCTTTATATTTTCTATTGTTTGGTGCATTATAGAGGAAATTTTTATGTCAATCCTATATACTTATGACTCCATATCCCAATGGATAGGATTAGGCAACTGGTCATAGCATAATAAGCATGCCACCCTTGGGAAACCACCAAAGATGTTGAGCATTTTTTTCCACAAACCAAAATAGGTCACCCCCCTATAGTCAAAATCTTGTATAGGAGATTTTTATAATGTCATGGGGTATTTTGTATCCCATTTTATGTCATTTCATATGCCATTTTAATCTTTAGTCATAGTCTAGATTAGTCCTTATATCATTTGATGTCTTAGAGGTCATTTTAGGGTCATATATGCAAGCGGTAGGTTTGTGTGGTGCTAAACAATTATAGGAATTGGTCTGAAAAAGCATAAATTTACACTCTTTTGGCTAAGTGTTAGAACATTTAGAGTTATTTTGGAGAAAATTTTCCACACAAAGCCCACAATAAAAGTACAAGGCATAATACCATCGAAGAAATTATTCCACTTTATTTGGATAAGTGTTGGAATTATTTCAAGAAATTTGTTTCAAGGTTTTGGCTAAGCATCAGGAATTGTTTTGAATATTTTAGCCTGAAGACACAAATTATTTTAGACATTTTATTCACAATAAAATCCTAATCGTCATTTATTTCAATAAATTTGTCTGAATAATTTTCTCGACGGATCATTCTTGAGCGAAGTGTCTCGATAAAAAAGTCCTGAAGGGTCATTTTTCATCAAAATATCCTATAAAAAAGTCCCTAAGGGTAAAAAATTTTATTCAAAAGAAAAAATATTGAAGACAAAAGTTCCAATAAAAGGTACAATGGCACAAATTCTTTCAAGAAAATTGTCAGGGATAACTTTCTTAAAGGAAAAACTATTTTGGAGAATTTGTTTTGAGGTAAAAGACTAAGTGCAAATTCTTTCAAGGAAAGTGGCCAAGTAAAAACATCGAAGGCAAGAATTCTTTCAGACATTTTGTCTGAATCAAAAGGTCCATAGATAGAGCTAAGGACATAATTCTTTTAGAAATTTTATCTGCAGCAAAAATCCTGATGGCCTGAATTATTTTGGGAAAAATGTTTCATGGAAAAGCAAAATATGAATTCTTTTGGGAAAATTGTCCTATGATAATTTCCTCAAAGACCAATTTATCTCAGATATTTTGTCCATGACAAAATTCCTAAATTCATTCAAATGAAATGTCTCAGCACAAAGCCTATAGTAGTTATCTGATACAAAAATCTTGAGGAAAATGGTCCACAAAAAAAGGCTAAAATATAAAGTCTGAACTAATTACTTGTTATAGGGAAAATGCATTATCCAACATTTTTTGGAAAAGTTGATCTAGTAAGGTGGTGATAGGTGCATAAAAATTAAAATAAAGCTCATTAGTCATCTATTAGGGTCCAATTATTGACTATCATATAGACATATTTAACGTTCCTATGGACATTAATTGATAGGTGTATAGACATCAAAATTGGGCCTCATGAAATAGCCATTTGAGTTCAAATGGTGGGTCTAGAAAAATCTAATGGTCTGCATTAAATCATTCATCTTGATTTAATAGTGTGAGATGATTCAAAGGGTAAAAAAGTTTAGAGTCCACCATATGGCATAAGTGTGTAAAACAACAAACCAATAGTAGGATCCTAAGATCAACATGTGGCTAAAAAGTGTCACAAGCATGTGGGTCTTGATAGAAGATCTATGGATTGTGTTCATTGACATCAGGTAGATCAATAGAGTGAGATGAGTCAAAATATCAATGATCTGAGCTAGTTTTTAATGAATAATCAAATAAAGGTGAGCCCAGGTGACTTAGACAAAGGTCAATAAAATAATTCTTGAGAAGGCAAGGTAAATAAAAGGCATGGAGTCAAATTTGAGCATGGTCTAGTTTGGACCAAAGATAATGTTTCAAAATATGCCACTGAGGAGGATATACAAACTTCAATGATTTCATCTTGAGGACTAACTGCATGAAAGGGACCCTTTTATCCACTGTTGCACACCATGGAGAATTAATGAAGAGTAGTTAGCACCAAGATAAAGCCCTAATAGATTGATCTGATTATTCTAATCACATTGATGATATAACCCATCTCTTAACAACTTTCTCTCATCATTGCAATCATCAAGGAAGATCAAGGAGGGACTAATGTAACTATGAAATCATTTGAAGTGACCTAGATCAATCAAAAGATCTGAATGAGCATATTTTGTGGAGGTAGTTGTAATTGTGGTTCAAATGGATTTATGCTCATTTGATTCCTTTTCTCAACACCAAAAGACATCTCTCTTGCTTTCCTTTTCTATAAATATATCTTTTGATCTATTATTGAGTATCCCTTAGGATGGTATGACTTGAATCTATTAGAATTTGTATTTTTTACCTCTTAGAGTAATGAATAGAGTATTTTTGAATTTTTTACTAATCTGTGCTTAATGTGTGTAATTTTTTGATATGCAATTTTTTTTGTCATCTTCCCTTTGTAATTCCAATTTTAACCTAAGTGCCAATAAAATTTATGATAGGTCATCTAGTGTGTCTTAAGGTTGATGTCTCAGGTATGGAGTGGATAAATTGACTATAAGTGCTTTCAATCGAGCTTTACCCTCATTTCCCTCTAGTCTAAGTTCAACAAATCAAACTCTAGGTGAAACACTATTCTTGGAAATCATTGTAGACATTGTATTAGTTCTATTCATGGTCTATTAGTGTGTTAATCAGTCAATCATAAGAGTGGATCCTTGAACATTCGATGCACCACCTCCTTTAGAGTAGGTTATAGTCATGCATTCTCTAACTCTTTTCTCCATAAGTAATTAGTTGGTATAGATAAGAGTATTTCAAGATACATTCAAGGATTTAGTCCTTAAATATAGAGGCTCATTTCCAATATAGGTACACCCACATACCTGGAAATGTTCCCATGTTGCCCAAATTTGGAAGATGCCTAAACAACCTCTTCTAGGGTGTAAGATTTGGTGACAATAGTTTTATTTAAGACATTTGGATTGAATTGAATTTCTTTGAAAATTGAATTTGAATTTTGGAATTATTTGACTTTGATTTTTTGAAATTTTTTGATTTTGTTTGAAAGTTGACTTTAAGTGTCATTTGATTTTAAATCAAGTTGTCTTTGACTTGGATTTGGAAAAATTAACTTGATTTGAAATGTTTGTCTAATTTGGAAAATTGGAATGATTTGGATTAAAAGTATAATTGGAATTTGGAATTGGATTTGAATTTGAATTTAAAATAGAATTAGAATTAAGAGTTTAAATCAAAAGGATCTAATTTGGATTTGATTTTAAATAAGAATGAAATGGCACAAATAATAACAAGGTACAATTTCAATTGGATAACATGACATTTGTAAGGGGATAAAAATGATTCAGAATTTGGGTAAAGTAACACCTTATCACATAAATGTGTAATGAAAATTTGTTTGACTTAGGGTAGTTTTAATTTGTTTGGTGTGAAATGAATATCACATAAAATGGATATAAAAAAATAAACAATCAAGAACACATACAAGACAAGCCTTATATTTAGTAGCAAAATGAGTGTGTAACATGACTGTAGCCCACTTATCTACCTCATAATAAATGAGAATGAGTTAATATCTTAACCCTCACTTCAAATGGTATGTCATGAAATCTTGGGGAAGGTTTGTTTCCCTTATACTATAATTTTTTCATGGTCAAAAGGTCTTGATCTATAATTTTGACAAAGATTTTCTAAATAGACCCCAATATACCTCATAGTATGTGGGGCTCAAAATATATCTAAGAAGATCAAATAATGGGGAATTCATAAGAGGGTATATCCCATTCACAAACACTTTATCCATAATATCTCAATGAAGTGAAATAAAAAATTAGACTTTAATGGTGATGTCTAATAGCTTGGGGTTGGCGATAAACCCCTTGGTTTCATGAATCCTTTTATGGGGAATTTTATTATGATCTTATGATAACTGCCTTAAAATTATATACCCTTTTAGATGTATAGGTTTGGTAGTGTGTTATGGGATTAAATCTTAGTCTTCATGCCCTACAAACTCATGAGAAGGTGATGAAATCCACCCTAGGTAGCCAAAAACTAAAAAGGGAAGTTTCACTATTTTTGATCCTTAGGATCCCTTAAGGGGGAAAGATGAAAACATACTCTATTTATGCTTTAGGAATAAAAAAATAGTAGCCTATGTTATTTTGGTCACCCATGGTCCCAAAAAGGGAAAAGGGAGAAAATACACATGATAGATTACCCATAAACAAATAATCAATATAAATATGTAACTAATGAAAACACAAGTGTTTTTATTAGAAAACTAAACTCAAGTGTTGGTTATTTTTATGGACAAAATAAAGTGTTTTTTATGTATTTGTTTGAGAAATAACCACTTGTTTTACAAATGAACTTGTAAAAAAACATATTAGAGTTTGAAATGTGGTCTTTAACTAGCAAGGGAAGTTGAATCAATGCTTGTTTTAGGCTCAAAAATTTATAGTAGAGAAAAACCATCATTTAGTAAAGTAATCTCATTGTTTACTAGGTAAATCCTACTAATATACAGACTCAAAAAATAAAATATAGAAATTTGTAGATACTACCTATTAGCAATGCCATATCATTGCTTAGTAGGGCAATCCCACTAATTTTCAGAGTGATATCACTGTTTTTAGGAAAAATAAAATGAGAAATCAAATAGAAACAAAACTATTTTTTATAGTATCAAATCTATCATTTCTAAGATTAATGTCATTGAAATGTTAAAAAATAAAAGAAAAAGTGGTTACCATGGTTTTTGTATTTATTTTTAGGTCAACCCCTCTGATTTTTAGGTTGAAACTACTAATACACATGTTGATTTTATCATTTCCATAAAATGATAGTTTTTATGAAAGTTGAGAGCAAGTCCATCATTTTGAAACTTGATACCATTTAATTTCATGTTAAGACTATCATTTTCATAAAAAACATGTATAAAAATTAAGAAATGATACCTCTATTTAGTAGGGTGATATCATTGATTGTGGTGAGTGATTCTGCCAATTAACATAGTAATTTTACTAATAATATGGGAACACAAATTTAAAAAATAGAAGAAAATGAAGAGAAAATTATATAAATTATGAGATAATTTCTTAATTAGAGTGTTGTTCTAATGTTTCAAAGGAGTTTTTTGGGTTCTAGTCCCATAAGGTGTGCCATATATAAACACATGAGTATGAGGGAGTTAGTTTCATGTTAGTATGAAATCCAAATTAAATGCATACAACATAAAACCCAAGAACATATCCCCATATTGGGAAATATCAAGAAAAAACATAAAAAGAGATAATAGAAGACAAAACAACACATTTTTACCTTCCCTTTAGATGTCTCTCTATTTCCATAATTCAAGTTTGATTTGCTCATATATAGTGCTTCAAGGGATATTTGTCAATGTTGTAATGTCATTACAATACCATCTCCCCTTGTGTTATGTGTGATTTTATTGAGTAATGAAGAAATTGGTTGAATATTTTATTATATTTTTGAGCATAGTAAGTCTATCAGAAAAAAAATTTTAATGGATGATGAACTTAGGATTTCAAAAAGATTCATTGCACTAGTTTGACCTCTTGGAATGAGCAAGAAGCCCTAAAATTTTTAGACTTGGCTGATGAATGAGGACCATTGGATCAAGATGAAGATCAATGGATGAAAATAAGTCCTATATCTCCATGATGAGGAAGATGGAGTATGTAATAATAAGGATGAAATTTTTAATATGATGTGTAAGAAATCCACTTAAGAAAATTTTGGAGTGTGTAAGAGGGTGTAAGAGAACTTGCTTGCACATTTC